>JAPPVO010000032.1:116278663-116678663 GCA_030407325.1 Camellia japonica
ACCCAAGGGGCAAGTTCAGACCTAATTGACTGGTCCCTACATCATCAAGTCAATCTGGTCTGGGAGCTGTGGTTCTGATGGATCTAGATGTCTTAGAGTTTTCCCCAACCGATCAACATGGACAAGTTGAAGAAATACTACCCCTGAGAGGCTCGCTAGGCCGAAAACCCGAAAGGGCGACCTAGGCAAAACTCAGAGCACAAAAATTTGAAATTATAAAAACTGAGCTCGCAAGGGTTGTGAAAACCCGCAAAGGGCCTTGGCAAAAGTTAGAGCGCAAAAGGAGAGTAAAAAATACGAGCGAACCTGAGCCTGAACTACGTATAGGCTTGATTCCCATCTTTGGATACGTAGGCAACTTCGTCTTGAAGTTTAGCCACAATCTTTTTCCCCATCAACCTTGTCCATTCGATCATCTCAGTCATCTCTATTCATCAGCATTTATCGTGATCTCCGGTACAGTGTATTCAGACTAGGGGGCCAACTTTCCGTTGCAATGAAGTGGCGGTACCATTCAAACTAGGGCAACTTTCCAGTTGCTAGGATCCGGGTTGTGCATCTCAGTGACAGATCTCAGGCGTGTCCAGTTCTGATCCATATCGAAAATAGTTTGAAAAGTTTTAATAAAAGTTGACTTTGTTCAAATTAATCTTTTTACAACTAAGACCATTTTTGGACCAAAGCGGAGAATTTTCAGTACCACAACCTTCAATTTCATTGATTTCAAAACAGAGTTCTCTTGCTCTTGCATACAATGAAGTTGCTTTTTTATTACACTCAGGAAGAAAACTTGAAAGTACTAGTAAAGCAATAAATCCGGGGCATAGTCAAGTCAGGTGTCCCTGCGCCCCCTGCCAGAGCTAGTTGAAGCCTCTGATGCCAACCTAGGCCCAACCTGTGCTCTCGTTGAGCCAATCCCAGCACTCATCAGACAAAGTGCAACTGAAACAGGGCAGGGGGTAGGAGCTCTCTAGTCCCCCAGGCTTAGTATGCGGGCGAGTGTGCACCTCGGACTGGGAAGTGACCGGGTACTCAATTCCCTCCGGAGGGCAAGTCTGATCATGACCAAACTGGCGCAGAATACGGAATGGGAAATAGAATACACAATGAGTCAAGCCAATCAACGATCCCAGTATCCTGGAACATGCTGTAGCTCATCGCCGGAAGTTAAGCCAAGGACAGCGCCAAGCAATGTGATCGGCAGACAAATTGCACATCCATTCAAACCACCATCCCTCATCAAGGGCGTCAACTAGGCGTTGTCGAAAGAAGTAGCCGCGGGCTGAGTAAGCAGGGCAAGAGTCCACAACTTGCAATTTATCCATCAACCATATCTGGGGAGGGATGAAAAATGAGAGAATAAAGAATAGAGAGATGTACGATGAGAGAAAAGTGAGATGAGGGTTTTGTGAGAAAAACCGAGCCTGAGGGCCGAGTGATGTGAGCAAATACATATGTGAGCTTGGTGGGAAACATTACCTGTAGCAGTAGTGGACTCCCTGCAAATCTAGTTGTCTCTTGGCGTAGAAAGCATCCAAGCCCATCAGTGTCTCGGCCAATGTCATGGCGATACAGCTCTTTCCTTCTCAAGCCTTGAGCGACTTCAATCAAACGGATGCTAGCTCCTCCGAGCCCGAGACAAACAGAAAATGAGATAGCATGCACAAGCAGAGGGCATGTTGTCGAAACCTTGCCAATGATGGTCGCTGCGGTCACCAGCATCAGAGAATCGGTAAATCAGGCTCGGATATCCAACATCCCGTTACAGGTCAGAGATCGAGCATCATGCGCGTTGAAGCCACACATCCGCCCTAAAGCTTGGGCATGGCCAAAACGAGACTGAGGCAAAATCTCTTCTGAGCGTTCAGACTCCATCAAGACTTGAAAATCTTCGAAAGTGGACATACCTCTTGCCCTCCGAAGCTGAAGACATGCGTCACCGGGTTCCAAAACCTCGCCGCGGCATGGAGGAAGGAAGATGTAGCGGAGTCCGGCGCAGCGTGAATAGTGCATTTAAGCCGAAACCCCGGAAGTTCAACTTTTCCGAGCCGTCTAGAGAAGAGATCCAAGATGTGAGATTTTCTGCGAGAAATGCCTCCATTTTGTGAGAAACAGTGATGAAATGAATAAATTCCAAGGTTGGGGCTTTATAGAGGGTGAAACACTATTCAAAGGACACGTGTCAAAATTCTGGGTTGCAGGAGAGGTGGCCGGCCGGCCATTATTCTAGTACGGCCACCCTTTAGTCCAGATGCAAATGTGTTCGCCCATGCATTGGTCCTGTTTTGCCCTCCCGAAGGAAGTTTGAGGCATTTCTACGCATCGGGATGTCGAAGGCCTCCATTTCTCTGTTTCGGATGCGTTCCATCATCCAGATCGTCCGTCCGAAGTACGCTTTGTTGTACTTTTGCTTATCGAGTTGTTGCTTTGTTTATCGAGTTGTAAGTTTTGTCGAGCTGTCGCTTTTGTGTTTGAGTTATTACCTTTGTTTACGCAATTTTGTTAAGTCTTGTTTATCGAGTCGTTAACATTGTTGTACTTTGCTTATCGAGTTGTAAACTTGCTAAGATTCTGTTATTTCTTAGTGAGTCGAGTTGTTTGATTTGTTGCGTCGGTTCATTACCTGACCTGGTAAATACACAAGGCACATTCCCATTCAATTCCTTTTTTTGTGCAAAATGATGCGATGCGATGCTAAGAATTTCAAATACAAACATCTTTTCAAAGGCTGTTTCATTCCATCATGTTTTACAGCAAACAAAGGTACAAGTTTTACAGAAAATAAAACTGCCTAACAATATGCAAAGTGCTATAAACTACTAGCAAAAAAAGTAAAATAAAGCAGGAAATAGCATCAATATCCTCGGCAACGGGAATGAGGAGGCCCTCTCATCCTCTTCTGCGGACAACCTCTGCACCATCATCACCATCCGGTCAGAGCTGTCATCCTCCGGATCCCCCTCAGCCTCGTCTCCACTCCCGGAACCAAGACCGGAGCCTCCCTCCCCAGCAGATGTCTCTGACTCACGGTCTGCGACCTCCTCCTCCTCCTCCAATAATGGTGCCCTGCGTCTGCGAGACGACCCTGCTCCTCGAGCTCCTCGGACAGGCCTAGATGGCCCTGCTCCCTGAGAAGGCCTGGATGGCCCAGCTCCTCGAAAGGGCCCAGATGGCCCAGCACCTCGACCTCTCTGAGAAGGCCCAGGTGGCCTGGCCTGCGACGGAGCATATACGGGAGGCATCTGAAAGTGAAGAGTTCAATGCATCAGTTCAAATATGAAAAGCAGATGCAAGTACAATATGTGAGTGGGGTGTGTGTCAGATGTGCTCTACACAGCCTATCAATACAGCAGAATGTTCAAAACCAGTATGTTATCAGAGATATGCTAAATACGGGAAAGATGGACAGTACCTGCACGCCCATGATGGCTAGCTGTGCCTCCCTCCGTAGGATCATGCCTTCGAATGTGGCCAGCATCCCGAGCAGCTCGTCCGTGTACTCAACTGGAGGCTGCAAATACAAATGCAAAACTATCAGTAAAGGAATGAATGTCCAAATATCTAACTGATAAATCAAAGCTGTAAAACGTACCGGGGGTGAATCAGGGTCTCTGACATATCTGTGGTCAGAAAGAGGAGGCTCTAGCGAGACCTGGTAAGGAGTCCCGAACCGCCAACTCGTTAACTCGGTCGGCATGTCTGGCCACCCAGCATGATGATGAAGAGACGGAGGGATCGGAGGAATCGAACTACCTCTACCCCTAGATGCACCAGCCCTGCTAGAGGAGGGATATCCGTAGCACGGGCACGACTCGAAGATGGTACATCAGTAGGCCTCAGTGTCGGAGCACGCACTCCCGTCAAGGGGGGCATCAGATATATACGACGATAGGTGGCGTAGTCCCCCTCCATGAGATATAACAAAGCATCGGTGCCCTGCATAGCACTAGTGACCTCCTGGGTAGAGAGTCTATCCGCAGTCCGCATAGTGGCTGGAGGTACAGCAGGAGGGTCCTGAGAATCGTACCCCCACACCTGGCGCAGAAAGCGTTCCCCCAGGAACCATGCCCTACCGACTGGTCCTTCGAGCAGGAACCTATACTGGGAATTACTCGATCCTCCGGGATACTGATATCGGAGACCATCACCTAAGACCGCCCAGGGCTGCCAAGTAATCTGCGGATAACCAGTGCATGAGTCAATCAGAAATCAGGAATATACAGGGCAGATCAAAGATGAAAATGAAAGGAACTGAGAGTTCTGAAATACCTCTGTCGTCCGCACAGTATCAAAATACTGTCGCAGGTAGAAGAGAGTCTCTCGAGGTCTCGGTCGGTGCGGGCCCTCGAATGCCAGTGAAAACGGGGTCGTAATAAACCCTGCCACCTCCATCTCCGGGGCTAATGCGGGAAAATATACGTACACCCATAGCTGAGAAAAGCAGTGCGGAATGTGAATACAAAGTGTTGAGGGCAAAATACAGAATGTACAGTGCGCCGTGTGTGCAATGAACAAGTAATGAGGAGCAGAAACATAAATCAAGGGGACAGAACGTACCTCCCAGGCTCTCCAGTAGCCGCCAAGTAAGTCTCCCCGCCCGCGAGAGGCTGCACTCATGTAACAATAAAGGGTAGCCAGGCCAGCGCCACCCCAGTCGTACCGCCTGACCTGTGACAGGTCCACTAGGGCACTCAGAAGGTACAATCCAACGGTGTTCCCCCTATCAGCAAACAAAGTGGTGCCAAAGAGGAACATGAGGAAACCTCGGGTGTACTGCTCAATCTCCTCAGGAGACTCAGGCTCCATCTCCGGCCTCCGAAAATGGGAAGAGAACCAGGTGTACCGGAATCTCCCGGAAGCTCTGTCTACAGGTGGGCGAGCCCCCAACAGATGTATCCATGCGGCCTTCCACTCACCCATATCCTCGTCGTAAGGTATGGGCCAACCGCCTGTGTCTAGGCCGGTGAGTACGGCAAAATCCAGCGGGGTCATGGTCATATCCCCGGTGGCAGAAAAATGAAAAGAATTGGTGGTGTCCCACCATCTCTCCACCAGAGCCTGCTGGCAAGACAATGTGATAATCCCATGCAGAATGCTCCGAAGCCTACTGAATCGACCAAATCCCGGACAGCCTCCGGGAGCTCGGCGTACCACTCTCTCGCGGCGGTGGAGCCATATCCTCGCACAGCGCGAGAGCCAACCTGCATTCAGAATGAATACATGTGTTCAGTGCGAATGAAATGAATGAGCTGTGTGCAAATGAAATGAATGAGCTGTGTGCAAATGAATTGAAGTAGCAGTGTGCAAATCAAATCATTAATCAGTGGGCTGCGTGTTCACTTTAATTTCTACCTGGGCTGCGTGTTCAGTAAATCAGTGCTTTGGGCTGCGTGTTCAAATCATTAATCAGTGGGCTGCGTGTTCACTTTAATTTCTACCTGGGCTGCGTGTTCAGTAAATCAGTGTTTTGGGCTGCGTGTTCAAATCATTAATCAGTGGGCTGCGTGTTCACTTTAATTTCTACCTGGGCTGCGTGTTCAGTAAATCAGTGTTTTGGGCTGCGTGTTCAAATCATTAATCAGTGGCTGCGTGTTCACTTTAATTTCTACCTGGGCTGCGTGTTCAGTAAATCAGTGTTTTGGGCTGCGTGTTCAAATCATTAATCAGTGGGCTGCGTGTTCACTTTAATTTCTACCTGGGCTGCGTGTTAGTAAATCAGTGCTTTGGGCTGCGTGTTCAAATCATTAATCAGTGGGCTGCGTGTTCACTTTAATTTCTACCTGGGCTGCGTGTTCAGTAAATCAGTGTTTTGGGCTGCGTGTTCAAATCATTAATCAGTGGGCTGCGTGTTCACTTTAATTTCTACCTGGGCTGCGTGTTCAGTAAATCAGTGTTTGGGCTGCGTGTTCAAATCATTAATCAGTGGGCTGCGTGTTCACTTTAATTTCTACCTGGGCTGCGTGTTCAGTAAATCAGTGTTTTGGGCTGCGTGTTCAAATCATTAATCAGTGGGCTGCGTGTTCACTTTAATTTCTACCTGGGCTGCGTGTTCAGTAAATCAGTGTTTTGGGCTGCGTGTTCAAATCATTAATCAGTGGGCTGCGTGTTCACTTTAATTTCTACCTGGGCTGCGTGTTCAGTAAATCAGTGTTTTGGGCTGCGTGTTCAAATCATTATCAGTGGGCTGCGTGTTCACTTTAATTTCTACCTGGCTGCGTGTTCATAAATCAGTGTTTTGGGCTGCGTTTCAAATCATTAATCAGTGGGCTGCGTGTTCACTTTAATTTCTACTGGGCTGCGTGTTCAGAAAATCAGTGTTTTTGGCTGCGTGTTCAAATCATTAATCAGTGGGCTGCGTGTTCACTTTAATTTCTACCTGGGCTGCGTGTTCAGTAAATCAGTGTTTTGGGCTGCGTGTTCAATCATTAATCAGTGGGCTGCGTGTTCACTTTAATTTATATCTGGGACTGTGCGTTCTACTCGTAGTCAGTGGCTGTGTGTTCACCATCAACTTGGACTGTGTGTTCAGTAAATCAGAGTTTGAGGACTGTGTGTTCTACTCGTAGTTAGTGTGTGCCGTGTATTCACCTTCAAATTCGGGCTGTGTGTTCGACAAATCAGTGTATGAGCCGTGTGTTCAATCTTAACTAATGTGCGCCGTGTATTCACCTTCGAATTCGGGCTATGTATTCGACAAATCAGTGTATGAGCCGTGTGTTCAGAAATTCAAGTGTTTAAGCTACATGTTCAGAATGCAAGCAAAGTACTATGTCATAAGCTAAAACTGTGTGTTTAAGCATGGCAAAGCTACAAAGTGCACGGAAAATGCAGGAAATAAAGTAAAATACCTCTCGTGCTTCGTGAGAGAGGTGCTGCTCCGGCTCTCGCAGAAGTAAATCCCCGGGTGCCCGGTCGTTGAAGTCAGTGAAATGACGGAAAACGGCTCGCGGGAGAATGTGTACCGGTGGGGCGTATCTCCCAGGAATAAAAGGACGGACTCTCGGGGGAGTGCCATGATGTCAAAATCATCTCCGGCGTGGAGGACCTCCGCCATGAGGGTAATCACCCGCCATTTCAAGAAATCTGCAAAAATGAGCAAAAATGAGCAAAAATGAGCCAAAATTGGAAAAAGTCAACAAAAGTCAACTCCCGGGAAATGAAAAAGTCAACAAAAGTCAACTCCCGAGAAAATCTTCCAAATATTGAGACAAACTTACCTCAAGTGGTGAAAACGAGAAAAGAAGCTCCGAAATCAAAATTTAGTCGCCTCAAAGTGCTTAAAACTGAAAGATTTCGCGAAAACAACTTGCAAAAAAGGCTGAAAAGCGCGTATAAAGTGCAGATCTGAAAGAAAAAATGGTTTGGGGAGCAAGAGGAGAAGTTTCCACGGCTGTGGGAGTGATTTCACATTGAATGGATGAGGATATATATAGAAATGAGGCAAAAGATGAAATTGCCCCTACTTTTGGGCAGGTGGCGGCCGGCCACCTTTTCTGGCTGGCCGGCCATTTGCTTTTTGAAACATGGCCGGTGGCTTCCCCTTGGGCAACACCTTGCCGGCCATCTCCCCCACCTCCCCACCTAGCTCCCTGCAAATTTTGAGGAAGATTGGAGTCCCCGGGACCTGAAAAAGTTCAAGAAAAGTGCACTTCCGGTCGCGAAATTGGTCCGCCGGAACTTCAGCTGCAATTTCTGACATGTGTCTCATCATCACTCATCAAAATCAAGGTGTATTTTTTGATCATGTTGTAACCTCTCCGGGAGGTGAACCCGAGGCCGCGATTTAGTTGCCTTCACCGAAATGCGCGTTTTCTTACTCGTTATTTCGCAACAAACGGGCACCCCGAATTCGTGCTCATTTTGCATTGTTGTGCATATAACTTGCATTCTCATGAACATTTTGCATTGTCATGCATGATTTCTTGGTGTACCATTCCTCTGTGCTTGAGCGTGCGTTGTCACGCACGTTTCTTCCTCGCATTGCGATGCATTCACCCGCCGACACTGCGTGTGTCAAACTTTCGGAACCACAGGAATCACATTGAATATATGTTGTTAGCATATTGTTCTTGTTGAATTTCTCTCTTTTGCAGGCACGATATTGTATGTACGGTTCATTTGAGGCTGGTGCGACCAGACGAATCGCGCAGGTATCGTATCTTCTCCGTGTGAGACGCGACGAGAATTGAATGATTCTCCGCATTCCTAACTGCATGAAATGTAGTTGTTGCTTTGCATTCTTGCTTAAAACTGTTGCATCTATTTGCGAATACTTGCTTCATTACAGCTTGCTGCATTTGCATGATCATTTGGCTCTGTGCATGTCGCTTTGCATTTTGCCCCCTCTGCCTGCGGGCACGCCTGCGGGCACATATCTCTGTTTATCTTGTATGATTGTCTAAGTCTTCGGCCTTGTCAAAAATGGGTCGTCTCTGGGCTTTGACATTCACTCCCGTCATTGTTATGACTTCCGAGTTCTGTCAAAGAGGGGCAACTGTAGACACCCCATTTTTGACCGACCTTAAGACTCAGACGTCACCGATTGAGCGCTCGGTGATGTTGCATATTGTGCTCGTTCAGAAGTCTCAGAGTCGCGGCCGTGCGCCCTGCCTCCGGACTTCCGAACTCTCTTCTGTACTTGCCTCGGTTTGCGAACCAGACTCGATTTTCTCTGTTTTCTTTCCTGAGGGGAGGGAGAGGTCCCGTAGACCATCTCTCAGTGGCCGTGGGCTACATTTCGTGGCCGTAGGCCATTTTGCCCATTTCGGAGCCCGGTTCCCGGTTTTCGGAGCCGTCAGGCCGTGTGCCTCGGTTCGGGACCACCCAACCATCTCCGATTCCTCCGGTTTTTGGCATGCATCTCATTTACTCCCTTTCGAGGGACACTGGGGTCTTAGATACCCACTTCGTGGCGAATGCCACTTTCGGTGCTTAACAGCCTATTTCGGGATCCCGAACTGCGTGTTTTGGTCCCCGAGCATTCGTTTTGCATCGGTTTTCGTTCATTTTTGGCAGGTACCTCTGTTTTATCACCAGGAAGATCACTGGAGGGTGGGAGGCTAGTAATTGTCTCAGCAACCTGTTATGCTCTTCCGGCGCCCTCCGACGCCCGTTTTTCTCACTTCCGGGCTAATGTTGAACACCCTAGGGCCATTTTCTTCAATCCAAAACCACATATTTGTGATGTACACACATGGGAGGACCCTAAAAACATATGGCCGGCCAGTAACTCTCTTTGACCCTTTTGAACCCCTCTTTGAATTGGCCTATTCTCTCTCCTGTTTTAGAGTTGCCAAATTGAACCACAGGGTCTTGTTCAGCACACCTGGGAGGACACCAATCCTTGGTGGCCGGCCACTAAATCACCTTGACCTTTTTGACCCTTGGCCGGCCGGCCATGGGGGTGGCCGGCCGGCCACCTGCAGCAAAAGTAATTGGCCGGCCATGCTTCCCTCAGTGCATACTTTACAGTTGTATAGCTGTTTCCCCCAGAAAAGATCTGTATCCGGGGGATATTTTGGAGGGGAACACTTGGGTGTATTTCCCTCCACCTTTGCCCTCCTCTTTTGGTCCATATAAGGAGCCTCCAACACTCTCTCCTAGGGTTAGAAAAAATTGGCTCAAGCATACATACACCTATCCCTCTCCATCTCTTTGATTTTCTTAAGTTTGGTTCCATTTTCTTCATCATCATCAAGCATCACCATCACCACTCCATTTCCAGCAACAATAAGAGGTTCTTAGAGGCTTAGAAGCAACATTTCTCAAGTCAAGAAGCAAAGAAAGAAAGGTCTTCAAGGGTAAGTCTCAAACTCCCTCTTTTACACCACTTTCTTGCCTCATTTCTTAAGCCTATTAGCTTATTGCTTTGAGCTCCGACCTTAACTGAAACTAGGTCCATTTTGAGCTATTCTTCATGTTTGCTCAAGGGCTCAACCCTGTTTGAGCCCTCCATCTTGCACTTGTTTCAATATCCTCTTATATGCCATTATTTTGCATTGAATATTTGGCCTATGTGTAATCTGAATTGGAGCATCTCATGAACTAATATTGTACTTATTTTGAGACCCTCTTCAACATTGAAGAAGGGTTCAACCTTGTTTTCATTCTCCATATGCCACTTGCTTTGAATCCATGTTTTACCCTTGTTTTTGCATGCTTTTTTTAGCCTAGGAGTGATCTGTTTTCGAGCATAATGTAAACTGTGTGTGGGCCTATTTTGCGCCCCTCTTAAACATTGAAGAAGGGTTCAACCCTGTTTGGCCTCTCTATCATGCACTTGCTTCACAATTCCTTCAATTTACCGTAAATTTGCATGATTTATTTGACCCACATTTAGTCTGTTTTGGAGCATGTCATGAAATGTGAGTAGGCTTTTTTTATGTCCCTCTACAACATTGTAGAAGGGATCAACCTTGTTGGGGGTCTCCATGTTATACTTGTCTCTATACCCCTCTTTGACCCCCATTTTGCATGCTTTTTTTAAGCTTATATAGCTTCTGTTTTCGGCCATCATCAGAACTGGAAAGAGTCATATTTTGATCTTCTTGACATATTTCATTAAGGGTCTTTGCTGGTTTGATGAATGTTTGGGGTACCTCATGTTATAGCCTTATGTATCCTCAATCTTGCATGACATTTTTAGAATGTTTTCATACTGAGTTGGGGGATGTCATCTACTGTAAATGTTCATATTTTTAGTCCCTCATCAGTGTTGTAGAAGGAAATTTTTCCATTTGGGCATCGCATGTATCACTTGCTTCAATACCCCTCTTGCGGGGCCATTTTTGCATTCTTGCTTAATCCTATGTGTGTTTGCTGTTTAATACTTTTTATGACTGAAAAATGCTTGTCTTGGGGCTGTCTTGCTACTGCATTTTCATTCCATGTCCATATCGTGCATGCATTGCATAGCTATAGGCCATTTCGGGCGCCTAATATCACATTTCGGGATCATTCCATGCTTCGTGTGCACTTTCGCCTCATTTCCGGACTGTTTTTCCCCACATTTCAGTGCCAAAATTCTATTTGCATGTTTACATATCATTTCCATGTCATTTCATGCCTTACGGCCCTCGCCTCGGTTTGCGTGCCCGTGTGCACGCATTTCGATGCATCTCATTTTCATCTCATGGCCTCTTATGTGAGTGTGGCTGAGGCTCTCTCATGTTAGTATAAGTCCAATTTGCATTTGGAGTGCCATTTCATGCTTTAGTACCATTGCCTCGGTTTGCGTGCCCGTGTGCACGCATTTTGAGGCACTTCATTTTCATCCATTGGCCTCCCGTGTGAGTGTGGCTGAGGCTCACTCATGTTAGTGTAAGTCCATTTTGCATTCTGTATCTCATTTTAGTCCTGTTGCATTCCGTTTGTCATTTTCTCGGTTCGCGTGCCCGGAGCACGCATTTCGAGACGTCTTATTTCAGTCTCATTTCATATCATTTTCATGTCATTTCATGCCTTAGGGCCATTGCCTCGGTTTGCGTGCCCGTGTGCACGCATTTTGAGGCATCTCATTTTCATCCGACGGCCTCTTATGTGAGTGTGGCTGAGGTCCACTCGTGTTAGTGTAAGTCCAATTTGCATTGCGTATGTCATTTCATGCCTTAGAATCATTTCCTCGGTTTGCGTGCCCGCGTGCACGCATTTCGAGGCATCTCATTTTCATAGCATTATGCATGCTAGGATTGTATTTTAGTTGCATTCATGCATATCATGCATATTGCATCGTGTTCGGGATAAAAGTTAGCCCGGGCATGGGAAACGAGAAGCGTTTCGTACTCCGAGTGACGGAACGGGTCTCAATTCCCAAGTCACCGACACTCCGGATTATCCATGATGGAGTTAGGTTTTGTTGTAGCATTCATATACATTCATCCTATATTGAGTTGTGCAATCCGACTCCTCGACCATCATGCATCGTTATGCATGATTGGTGGCACGAGGATCGAGGCATGCATATATTCGTGAAATACATTGCTATGCCCCTTTCCTGCTCTCTGTTACAGCAAAATAGAGAATCAGTAACTTTTCGGAGTCTGGCACGCATTTCGAGAAACATTGTAAACAGAGGCTAATTGGGACATCCCAGTGGATTTCAGCGCAAAGGCAGTCCAGCATACATCATTCATCGGAATCGAGGCAGCCCCTGGCTTGCATGCCAGTCTACAGCTTTCTTAGTTTAATCTGTTAATTAATTAGAAATTTGTATATTATTCGGACTGTATATTTCGGACTGTATTATTCTTTCATTTGGGACTGTATTATTTATTCGGACCCTCTGCGCGAGGGCATAATTGTAATAAGTGTGGGTGAGTGTGATGTATGTCTTCCAACCCCACGTCTTTCTTCCCTTTTATTTACCCGCTTACGATGGTTAGATATAGGGCATATTTCAATTAGCATACCGTATGACAGCATGTTTGCATCATTCATCTGTTTTGCACGCACCGGGCTCGGCGCATCATACAAACTGCATTTGTATTTCAATTCCAAATTGAATACATGTTGGCTGTAGCATTTCACATACCATGTTTAGAATAGCCGAGCCTGCTATAGTTGCATTTTTTCATGTGTTGCATTAGGCATTTCTGTATATTTAGGATCATGCATGATTTCTAATCAATTTTTGTTTTTGGCTTGGAGTACTCAGTGAGTTTTATGCTTTAGCATCCTTGCATGCGTGTGAGTGACTGCCATGAATAGCATGCTTACCATGAGGCTAACTGCTTATGTGATATAACTGCCTTGAATGCCTGTGGGTGGAGGTTGAGTTATTTGAATTGGAACAATGTGTTGACTGTTTGTTTTAAGCCCACTAGATAGTGGCAAAATCATGTTTTCTAAGCCCACCCGAGGGTGGCAAATCCACGTCTTAGCCTACCTGCGGGTAGCACCATCAAACCATTTTCAAACAAACAAACATGAAATGTTTTGTTCCAATTCAGGCGACTCAGTCTATACTTGTTTGCTGCGAGCATCACATAGTAACCTAGGCTAATAACCGGAATAAGAACTCACAATGTTTTC
Source organism: Camellia japonica (assembly GCA_030407325.1). Lineage (NCBI taxonomy): Eukaryota > Viridiplantae > Streptophyta > Magnoliopsida > Ericales > Theaceae > Camellia > Camellia japonica. The sequence continues at coordinate 116,291,693 of JAPPVO010000032.1, forward strand.
GAAATAAGATATCATGGTTAGTAAAGGCCGGTCTTTGACCGGGCGAGCGGGGGTGCTCACGAAGTGACCTTCCCCAATCGTACCCAAGTTCCCGAGTCGAGGAAACTTTGGTGATGACGGACACGTGGCCTTTGGCACCGAGTCAGGGTTTCCTAAATTTCCCAAAAATAAAACATTTAGGTGGCGACTTTGTATCTGGCAAAGCAGTCCATGTTTGGCACTTCTTTCAAAAATCTGTTTTCCAAAACGATTTGCTGGATTTGGACTCTTTGGTTCAAGATTAAGAACCGTGACACAAATCGAGTCCGAGCTGTAGCGAGGTCCCCCGCGGGCTTGTTACAGGTGGTAGCAATTGCAATCAGGCTGCGAACAGAGGTGAGACGAGCAACAGGAGCAAAGGTCTCCTCATAATCAATACCATATTCTTGGTTGAAACCTTTTGCAACAAGGCGGGCTTTGTAGCGCTCAATAGATCCATCAGAACAAGTTTTGATTTTGTATACCCATTTGCAACCAATGGCAGTCTTGCCAGGAGGAAGATCAACAATGTCCCAAGTGTGAGTTTTGTCTAAAGCCTGCAATTCATCAGTCATAGTTTGCTGCCAAAGAGGATTAGAGCGAGCCTTACGATAGGAGGTCGGTTCATAAGTAGAAAAAGCAGTAGAACCAACAATAAAGTCACGAAGACGAGTAGAAGGTTGGGTTACTTGGTGTGGTCGAGTAGAGGGAGGAGGAGCCAGAGGAAGAGACTCACCAGGAGGGGAGGATCCCGAGGGAGCAAGAGCAGGACCATCAGAGCGAGCAGGTGCATGGGACAGACCAGTAGGCAAGGCAGTCTTGAGAGAGGCTGGCAGGGGCGGTGGAGTAAGCTCATCAGAAAACAGATCCGTGGAAGGGTGTAACAAGCCCGCGGGGGGGGGCCTCGCTACAGCTCGGACTCTCCTTTTTGTGTGTTGCGGTTCGTAATCTGAACCAAAGAGTCCAACTCTGGCAAATCGTTTTGAGAAAAACAGATTTTTTGAAAAGTAGTGCCAAACATGGACTGCTTTGCCAGATACAGAGTCGCCACCTAAATATTTTTTTAAAATGGGAAATTTAGGAAACCCTGACTCGGTGCCGAAGGCCACGTGTCCGTCATCACCAAATGTCTTGGCTCGGGAGCTTAGGTACGATCGGGGAAGGTTAGCTATGAGCACCCCCTTTCGCCCGGTCCGAAGACCGGCCTCTACTAACCGTGATATCCGATTTTGAAAACATTACATGCTCTTATTCCGGTTATTAGCCTAGATTTACTACGTGATGCGCATAACACAAAAGTATAGACTAGATTGCCTAACTTGGAAATAATCATTGCATATCCGTTTTGTCTCGAAAAACGTGTTGGTTTTTGCTACTCGCAAGTAGGCTAAAATACGGATTTCAATGAGTTGTTCCAACTCAGACAATCCAACCTCCACCCATAGGCATTCAAACAGTTTAACTCACATAAGCACTTAGCCGCATGGTAAGCATACTGTCATGGCAACATTCACACGCATGTGGTATGCTAAAGCGTAAATACTTACATCGTACTCCGCGCCAAAACAGTAAACTAGTTAGCAAACATGCATGACCTAGTTCATGTTAAGTGGCTAATGCAACACAGACATAGATGCAATCTAGAGTAGGCTCGGCTAACCCTAAACAAGGCATATGAAATGCGCGAGTAGCACGTATTCAATTTGGAAATCGAAAGTACGATGCAATTTGTATGATGTACCGAGCCCGGTGTATGTAAACAAATGCATGAATGCACGCATGCATTGCATAAGGTATGCTAAAATAGACGTGTCCTATTCTACCATCATAAGCAGGTAAATAAAAGGGAGAAAGGAATGGGGATTGGAAGACATACACCCACTCACTCACACTTATTACAAATTTGCCCTCACTCGGAGGGACCGAATAATAATACAGTCCAAAAGAAAAAAAAAGAATAAATTATTACAAAATTCTAATTATTAAAATTAAATCAAATAAATAAAAGAAATGGGGCCTCAGCCCTGCCTCGGGATGCGCGAATGATGCATGCTCGATCCAACTTGCCCGGAAAACCCGCACCATGTCACTGCTGCTTCTGTTTCTACTGCCCTGCCTCTCCAAAAAAATACCAAAGCCCTGGAACACCTTCCTTGAATACTGCTGAGTGCCACCGGCTGAAGGAAGTGACCACCGGCTGCTTAAATTGGCCACCGGCTCCTTGTAGGGTTTATCGGCACAAAAAGTGTGCCGGTCGGCACATCCTACTGCCGGTCGGCAGAAAATTCCTGCAGATGACAGGTTGACAGCAGCAACAGACCAGCAGTGCATGGCATAGGTTTTTAGGCATATGTAAGCATGGCCAATGCCTCCTATCATGTTTGGGGACTCAAGGAGACATGGCCCTTGGTTCTTGGGCCATCAATTATGCATGTTGATGCATGATGACCTAAGGAACCAAGGTTGCATTTTAATGGTATTATGCATGCAACACAACAATGATAACTAAGTCCCTATCATGCCAAAGTCAAGGGCCTTAGTGACATGGGAATTGAGGTGTGTTTTGTCACTTGGAGTACAAACACCCCTCATTTCCCACACTTGGTTTGACACCCCAAACCAAGTAATGAAATGCAATCCATGCAAACATGCATCAACAATGCAACATGACACAAAAGTGTAAGGCATGCCAAATGCTATGTAACACATCATGGGAAGTATACAATACTAAGCATGCACAATGCAAAGTGTGATACAAACATGAACACCTAAGGCAATAGGATTGTCTTATGTCAAGACCATGTTGACTAAGCATGCAACACACATATACTAAACATGCAATGGTAGACTAAGCTACAATGGGACAGCCCTCAAACCTCCCTAAAACAGTGGCAAAACATGCCCAAAATGATGACCAAAACTCATGCAAGCATGCAAGGCAATAGGCCCAAAACCAAGGGCACCAAAGAGAGTACCTTACTACCATTATCAAGGCCACTCATGGCATGCATCTAACAACCAAAAACAGACTTCTATCATGCAAAATGACACCCAAAACCCACATATGGCAGCCCCAAAATGTATTAATCATGCAAGCATACATAATGCCAATTCCTAGACATAAAAGGGGACACCCTTGAAGCATGAAAATGGTCACATATGTAAACATACACACATGATTTATGGACTGAAATAGGGTCACAAATGATGCCAAATCATGAGGATGATCAATGTTGAACATGCTAGGAACCAAAATGCATGAGGCTTACAAGCCTAGAATACAAAACAACCATGTCAAGCACACTATACATGGCAAAATCAGTGGCTCACAGCCCTAAAACATGGCAAACCAAGACCAACATCTTCAAGATGCTAAGCTAAAAACATGGAGATACATGAGGCTAAACACATGGCATGTCTCTAAGCAAAATGGAACATTACAAAGCAAGTATGGGAAGCATGTTAAGGGCCACGAAACCAACCTTAGACAGAGGTATAACATGACTTAAAACACCCCAAAAAGTTCTGAAATGAAGCCAAATGCAAGCATGCACACATGCTACCTCATGAGCCAAGAATGGAAGCCAAAGATGGACAAAGGGGAGAGGGGTGTCCCTCCCCTACATGAGACTTCAAAACACCTCCCTCACCACTGAAAACCCACTGGTTTTCAGTGGTGAGAAGACCAAAAACACTGAAGTTAGACAATGCTCCAAAAAAAGGCACAAAAGGACCAAAACAAGGCCTAAAAGAGTGAGGCTTCACTCAAATACAAAAGTGACCTTAATGAATGTTCTTGAGCAAGTAAAAACAAGGTTTTTTTATGTTAAACACAAAGCTCAAAACACAAGACAAGAGGGGTAGAAACTAGTTGCAAGAATAGGGAAACTAAAGCAAAAAGTTTACCCTTGAAGATCCAATGAAGAACAGGTGGAGCAGCCCTCCTCTAGTGATCAAAACCAGTCCAAGATCACACAAAACAAACCTCCAAGCCTCCCAATCTCGGATTAAGGTGTAGTAGTGTGTGTAATGGTGCAAAAGTAAGGTGAAATCACACTTTTTGGTCCAAAACACACACACACAAGAGGAGAGAGAGGGAGATATAGATATATATGGATGTATATCAGAGAAATATATGTATAAGCTCTGGTTTTGCCCTTAAATGTCTAACCTTAATCAAAGGGAGTGAAGGCTTGCTTATATAGGCAACAAAAGGCTCTAAGCTTAATGGCTAAGCAAGAGGAAAGGGGTCAAGGGACCAAGGGGGTGCAAGGCTTCTTGGAGAAGCCAAAACAGCTGGCCAAGCTTCTCCAAGAAGCTTGGCCAAAAGGGGTCAAGCTTCTAGAAGCTTGAGGGGGTTCAAAGGGACCAAAGGATGCAAACACGGGTATGGGGAGTGGTGATAGTGCATTCCAGCTGTCACAGCTGGCATACACCATCCCTGGGGGTGCAAAGGGGTCACACCGACCAGCCAAAACAGTCACCGGCACAAAAGAGTGCCGGTCGGCATCATACAATGCCGACCGGCCAAAGGTTTTGAGAAATAAGTGCCGGTGGCCACTAGGAGGGGCCGGTGGAGGTGTGGGGTAGCCGGTGGGCTTCAAGGATGGCTAACAAGCCTCCCCCTACCCTCAGAGGCAAAAACACACAAGTCTTGGTACAAAACCAAGCACAGAATAAACCGGTTGAGAGGTCCTGAGGCACGACGTGCAGCCGGGACCTCCGGGAACTCAAAACAAACACCACATGGATAATCACCGAGTGTTCCAATGGTGACGTCCAAGTCTTGAGGACGGTCAAAAATGGGGTGTCTACAAAGGGTCAGTAAAAAACAGAGAGGGTGAGGGAACGGACAAATGGAAGAGAGAGAGAGAGAGGAAAACATTTTATGTTCCCAAAAGACCACATGACGAGAGATACGGAGTCGCTGGGAGAGAGGATCCCAACAACGATACCTCTTATGTTCAATACCATACCCCAAGAAGCAACAAAGGCGAGAACGTGGTTCAAGTTTGGTACGTTCATGAGGTTGGAGAAGAACAAAACAGGCAGATCCAAAGACCCTAAGGTTGGTGTAAGGGGGAGGGGTGTCATGCAGACGCTCATAAGGAGTGTGATTATGAATGACAGGCGTAGAGATACAATTGATGGTGTAAGCAGCAGTAAGAGCTGCCTCTCTCCAAAAAATGTTCCGGACAAGAGGAAGACAGAAGGAGAGCGCGAGTGGTGTCGAGAATATGCCGATGTTTCCGTTCAGCACGTCCATTTTGTTGAGACGTACTGGGACAGGAACAATGAGGTTGAGTACCATGACTCTGAAGGAAGGAAAGAAAGTCAAAATCTTTATATTCCATGGCATTGTCGGAGCGAAAAAGCTTAATAGTTTTAGAAAATTGTGTTTTAACCATTGCAGCAAAATTGTAATAAAGTTGTTTGAGCTCAGAGCGATTTTTCATAAGAAACAACCATGTAAAACGGGAAAAATCATCTATAAAAACAACAAAATAGCGTGCGCCTCTCATAGTAGGAGTAGGAGAGGGTCCCCAAATATCAGAATGGATGAGATCAAATGGTGCAAGAGCAACATAGTCACTTTTATTAAACGACAAAGCAAGTTGTTTGGCAAGTTGACAGGACACACAATCTAAAGCATCAGAACTTATAGAACCTAAATGACCACTAGAAATTAAAGATTTTAAACGACCAACAGAAAGATGGCCTAAACGACAGTGCCAAAGCTGAAAAGGAGATAAAGGAGGAGCAGTGGTAGCAGTGGTAGGAGCTGTGATCTGAGAGGAATCTGGAACATAAAGATGGATGAGTTCGTAGAGACGTCCATGCTTATGGCCTATCCCAAGAGTTTGCCCCGTCCGAGGGTCCTGCACCAAACAACCAGTATGGGAAAAGGTAATAGTTAGACCATGCTCACATAATTGACTAATGGAGGTAAGATTTAAAGTAAGAGCAGGCATAAGATAGACATGGGATAAAGATAAGTGAGAGGTAGAAATAGAACCAACATGACTTACAGACAGAAGAGACCCATCAGCAGTATGGATAGAAGGAACATGAGGAGTAGAAGAGAGATGAGTAAAAATAGTAGGGTCAAAGGTCATGTGATTACAACAAGCGGAGTCAAAGTACCAGGAAGTGTTACCTGCGGTGACAGACAAAGCAGTAGATGGAGGAGTACCGGAATTCTGCCAAAAATGTTGAAACATGGCTTCGACATCTGTTTGAGAGAAGACTGGAGTGGAAGGGTCTATAGGGACAGAGGAAGGTAAATCCTCTGAGGCAGCAGCAGCAGTGCGTTGAGCAGGCATTGGTTTAAACGGAGTCCCAGAACAGTGAGAGTGGCTGCGAGAAAAATTCCCGGTGGAAGGACCATTGCGAGAGGCATGGGCGGGATTGCAGAAGCAATCTTGCTAGAGATGACCAGGGCCAGTCTTGTTGCAAAATCGACAAAGACGAACGGGACAATTAACCAGAAGATGAGTCGACGGAAGACTGCGGTTTTGACAGTAATTGCAGGCAGTTGACCTTAGTGGTGAAGGTGGTAAAGGAGAACTCCGAATCTGGGGAGTGGAAAGAACAGAGTCCACAGGGTGCGGATGGAGAGTACCAAACCTGGTTTCCTCTGACAGGAGTTCATAAATTGCTTGCTCAAGAGTGGGTAAAGAAGTGCGATGAATGAGAGATACGAGTACTGGCTCAAAACGGGGAGTGAGAGCCATGAGAAACTGAACCAAGCGCTGTTGGTCACGGTAAGTAGTAAAACAGGCAGCATCCTCAGTATGGGCCATGGAGGTTCAGAAAGAGCGAGCTGATCCCAAACATAATACATTTGGGAGAGGAAATCATTAATGGTCTGAATGGTATCTTGGCGCATACGGTGAAGATGACTCAGAAGCTGATATTGGTGAGCAAGGCCAGTAGTCTGATAGCGTTCTTGTAAAAAATCCTAGATGGCCTTGGCGGGAGAGGAAGCAGAGTCAAGTTGGAACCGACCAAACTGAAGGCTGATAGATGTAATAGAAGTATTGCGAAGCCAAGTGATGATCTGATAGTTTTTACCATCCCAATCTTCCAGTCGGTCGACATATTTGGCAGTGAAGTCCGTGGCAGCGGATTCCGTGGTCCCTTGGACGGGTTTGCACACAACCCCAGTGATGATGCGCCAAAGTTTCTTTCCTTTGAGGAAGCCAGACATGGCTTGTGCCCATAGGACATAATTAGTCCCGTCAAGAACAACGGAAATAGGGTGGTTAGAGGAGTTCGGGCGATCCACGAGAGAAAAATAGCACAATCGAGGTAGAATCTGAAAAAACCGAGGTTACCAGTGAATTCAAATGGTCGAAATCAGTAGGAAAATGAGTGAACGGACCAAAAATATGACCAAAAAGGCAGTAAATTGATAAGTCAAAGTGAGTTGACTGTTCTGGTCAATGAATCTGGTCAAACAAGGATGATGTCACTGCTGCAGGGATGATGTCACAGGCGCGGTGCACGTTAGCATAGAGGTGCGCGGTGTACGTTAGCAGGGGAGAACAAGCGCCGCACGGAAGTAGCCAGGGCTGACGTCGGCTGATGTCAGAAATACGCGGCTCATGTTAGAAGATGAGGCCGCGGTGCACAATAGCACCGGATAGTGGAGGAGGCGCGTAGAGCGCGTCTGATAACGAGGAAGCGCGTGGCCTAATGTTCTGGAGGCACGTGGAGGCGCGTGAAACATCGGATGATGATGAATTTGGTGGCGTTGGCTTCGTCGTGAAGAGACGAAGGTGCTGGTGTTGTCCAATCTGTAAATTAGATAAGGACGAGATACGCAGGAATCTGCCAAGCAAAAAAAAATGTGATGCAGCGGAAGAAGAGACTAGAAAAAACACTTGTGCTTTGATACCATGTAAAATAAGTTGAGAGAGTGATATTGAAAGAGTAAACTCTGTTATTCAATCTATATTCATAAACCAAATAGAGGCTCCATTATATAGGAGCTGTGTTACAAAACATCATTATGATACAATTCAATATAATAATGAAAAGGAGGCCGAAAGAAGACGAGTGACTGAAAGCAGGAACAAAGAAAAGGAATCCTATCTAGCTAGCTGTATGACAATTATATTATACATACTATAATATATTAACATATTATATTAACATTATATTAATATATTAACAAGGACTTTTAGCATAATTCATCATTTATTTTAAGTAGTGTCCATACTTTACTAAATTTAAATTTACATTACACATCACTTTCTAAATATTCTTTTCAAATTACCTAGCATTTTCAACATTTTATTATTTTTTTGCGAGTGGAGTTGCTAAAACACAATTTTCCTTTTAGTACTTGCTGCAACATTTTAAAAGATTAATGATATACAAATGGAATTACTGTATAAATTTTTTATATAAAATAATATGATTTTTTATGCTCCGTTCATCTCATATCAAAACAGTCCCATAATTTTGACTTCAAATTTAAAAAAATATTGTTATGACATTATTCTAGATTTTTTATATGTTAATTTTTGTAGGAAAAAAAAAAAAAAACCTTTATATTTTAATCAGTTTTCTATTAGTTAAAAGAATGTCAACACAATAAAAGAAAAGTGGACCCTCTTCAGAAAAATAAAAAATAAAAAAATAATATAAAATAAAATAAAACACTAGAACACGGAATCCGGATCCTCGGTCGCCATTCCTTGTAGCCCATCCTGCAGCGCCCCAAAACGACGTCGTTTTGGGGCAAATTTTCAAGAAAAAAAAAAAAAAATACACAGAACAAGCAACACAGCCACAGAAAGAGGGGAAGAAGAAATATGGCACCGGCAGCCCACAACGACCACACCCTCCGGACTCCCTTCACTGACCGGGGCCACTCTTCGATCGCTAGTATGATTTCTCATTCCCATTCACCTTCCGTTGTTGTAATAATCCACTCCCATCCATATATATACATGCATATATATATATATATATATATATATATCTTTATATCTATACAAATCTACAATACATACATATATATATACGAGAAATATATGAATTAGTTACAGCAATACTCACAGAAGCAAGTTCCAGAGTCGAACAATGTATATTGTTTCCATGTTTCACAACCTGATTTCATCCCACAACCAAATAAAATTAAGTGAAAATCACTTGAATGGATTTCTTTTCCTTTATATATATATATATATATAACAAATCATGGGCTAAAAAATATGATGAAAAATCAAAGCTCATCACCAAAAAATCAAAACCTTGAATTCTCTCTCTCTCTTTGACCGCCACAGCACCGCCGTCTCAAACCCATCGCACCTCCTTCATCTTCCTCCTCTTCTTCTTTTTCTTCCGATTGAGATGGTGGCTTGTCGTTGGTGGCGAGATCAAGATCGCGAGAGAGAGAAAAAGAGAGACGGAGGCTCGCGGCTATGAGGATAGTTGTCGGTGGGTTCATTCCCATTCCCATCCCCACAACTGCTTTCATTCTTCTTCCCCTCTTTCTCTGGCTGTGTTGCTTGTTCTGTGTATTTATTTTTTCTTGAAAATTTGCCCCAAAACGACGTCGTTTTGGGGCGCTGCAGGATGGGCTACAGGGAATGGCGATCGAGGATCCGGATTCCTAGAACACGAGCTATGAACTCGTGAAACGCAAGTTACACGCAACGCTGCTTGCATACTAATCTGTGTGGCTTTCCATGCCAAATTTAAGCCTCTGACATTTCTGCTGCACATGTGCGAATAATTACTGAAAAAACGGAAAATTAGGATTCGAATTCTTTCGAATGGGTCATCTCAATTCCAAAGAGTATTTTAATTGTTTTAGTTTTATTATTATTATTTTTTTGTTGTATAATAGAGATGTTAGGAGGTTAATAACAGCTTATAACTTATAGCTGTGAACATAAGTTGATTTTTGGCTTATAAATTAAGTTTCTCCTTCTCCACTCAAAGAATAAGTTGATTTTTGACTTACAAAAAGCTATAAGCTGTATTGTTAAGCTGAACCAAACACATCAAAATAACTTAAATTAAGCTAAAAGCTAAAATAAGCTGGAAATGACCCTGTTTGGTAGAGCTGTGGGAAAGTGCTTATAGCTTATGCCTAAACAGTTTATAGCTTATAATTATGAACATAAGCTGATTTCTGACTTATAAATTAAGCATCTTCTGCCTCACTCAAAGAATAAGCTGATTTCTGACTTCCAAAAAGCTATAAGCTAAACCAAACACATCAAAATAGCTTAAATTAAGCTGAAAGCTGAAATAAGCAGCTTTTAAGCTGCACCAAACAGGCACAATAAGCCCTACCAAACAGGGCCAAGGTCATATTTGTCATAACTTAAAAAAATCAAAAAGTCAAAAGATCACTATTCTATTTAAGTCATATAATCTTATTTAAGTCATATCACCTCTCTATCACATTACTTCAAACTCAACCCATACCCAACCCATATTTCACAAAAAGTCAAAAAGTACAATTATTTAGATCATCCCAAACTACCCCTAAGTTAAATTACAACGAAATGGTCTCAGTCATTCCATCTACTAAAATCCTAAAATTTTGACTTTCTTACAATCCCAAAAGACAATTACATGAACCACTAATCTAACTATCTTGAAGGAGAGTTTTGATTTGGTAAGTTCATTTTGAAGTCGATTTCGGTTCTTTAATTTATTTATTTTTTGATTTAATGATAAGAATATTCATAAAAAAATAGAGATGATCAAATATAAATAATTATATGTTTGAATTTTTTTATATTACAAAAAATAAATGATTATTCTTCAAATTATATTTATCGTTTATTTTTAAAAAATAAATGTGATTCAAACGTGTAACTATTGATGTCTGACTAGACAGAGTTTTTATATTAATATTCTACTCAATAATTCCTAAAAAATAAACAATTCAAATAACCAAAATCAATTCTAAATTGAGTCTACCAAATCTAAATACTCTCTCAAATTAGATGCCAACTTAAAAAAATCCATATCCAAAAAATTATTGTTTGATGCAAAAGGGAACTTAAGGTGCATCTGCATCATTCCCATTGGTCAGCCTCTCTTCGTGGGGCCATAGTAGGGCATTACTATTAATTTGACAGATTATGGGCCAATCAAAAAACTGTTAGTGCGTATTTGATAAGAGTATCGTAACATAATATTGAAATTATTAATTTATGGAATTCATATTTTATTGTTTGGTTGTAATTTTTATTATTCGAATTAAATTTTAATGAATATTTTATATAACAAAATTGATGAATTTTTTAATACTACAACTAATAATGCAAAATTAACATAAATAAAAGAAAATTATTTATCTCACTAATCTGACTGCATAACTAATCTTACAATATTCTTATGAATCATTAATTTCCTCACTATTAATTCACAAATTAAATAGGATTTTAAGAAGGGTACTCGGTTCATAAATCCAATTTTGGATTTTCTTTAAAATATTTTGTCCATAAGGATAAGTTATCGCAAAATGACCAATCTACCCATGTATATATAGTTTCCCAAACCAAACCCTAAGCAAACCGTTCTCTCTCCATCTTCTCTTACCAATCGTCTCTCTCTCTCTCTCTCACACACACACACACACACACACACACACACACACACACACACACACACATACTCACACATACACATAAACACACACATACACTGCTCCATCTCCCTCATATATCAATTTCCTCATTCGACGATCTCCCTTATCTGCCTTCTTTAGCCGTCAATCACCTTTGCCGCCACCTTCATCTCTTTTCTAAACACCACTCAGAGGAGGTTGTATCACCTCTTTCTCTCTCTCGCTTTCCCCCTCTGGACTCTGTAGGTCTCTATGTCTTTATTTCTTTCTTTCAATCCTCTGGTTTTTTCTCTCTCTCTCTAAAACCATCGCATGGGATTCTATCAATTTGTCAAGTTTTACCGTTTTGCCGCCACTGTCTCCAATCCGATCAGTCGGCCCTCATTCTCTCTCTCTCTCTCTCTTTCTCTCTCTATCTCTCTCTTTCCTCTTCTAGAAATGCTTGGCTTTGGGTAGCAACCTCAGATCTCAAATCTATGTGGCACAGATTCTCAGCCTTATGCTTAGAACTAGGGTTTTATAGGCTATATATATGTGTGTGTATGTGTGTGTGTTTGTATAAAAAGAAAGTTGATTTTCCTAGTGCTCAGATTTGAGATCTGTATGGCTGACAATCTCAGATCTGTGTGATCGTTGACAATTTCAGATCTGAGATCTATGCTGCTGGTTAATCTTGATGATAAAAAATGTCTCTCTCTCTCTCTCTCTCTCTCTCTCTCTCTCTCTCTCTCTATCTCTTGTTGTAGTTGTTGTTGTTGTTGTTGATGATGATGATAATTAAACAGATTACAACAAATTAAAAAAAAAATGATAGATAAGACATCTCTCTATGTATATGAGAATTTGAAGAAGAGATAGAAGCTGAGAGAGCCATCCAAAATTTGAATAGATAATAAAATTTGGACATATCGGTAATAACCCCGACCTATGATTAGCTAATCAACCTTAGTTAAGAATGCTTAATAAGTAATTATGATGGAAATTTATGTTAATTGTGTGGTATATGTGTTATAAGCTATTGAATCTGTTGGTTGTAGAAATATCTGTCTATGTTTTTGTTTCATTATGCGAATTGAAAGCCTAATCGGCGTCTGAATCTATAGACACCCCATTTTTGACTGAACTTAAGACTTAGATGTCATCGATTGAGCGCTCGATGATCGCACATGTTTGTGCTTGTTTCGAGTTTCCGGAGTCTTCGGCAGAGTGCCTTGCCTCCGGGCCTCTGAACTCTTTGTATTTTGGCTTGGTTTGTAGACCATGCCTTGTTGACCTTGCTTGGAGGGAGAGACGGGTCTGTAGACCACTTTTTGTGGTCGTAGATTACTTTTCTCTCCTGTAGGCTAGTTTTTAGTTTCCGGAGTCTTCGGCCGTGCACCTGTCTCGGGACCGCTTAGCGTTCTCCTCTTGGCTTGGTTTTTGAACCATGCCTTGTTGCCTTTGCCTAGAGGGACACAGAGGTCTTGTAGACCACTTTTTGTGGCCGTAGACCACTTTTCCCTCCCGTAGACCACTTTTGGTGCCCGTAGACTAGTTTTCGAGGTTTTCGGCTGCGTGCCTTGACCCGCGGACTCTTGTCTTGCATCCTTTTTGGTTTGTTTTTAGCACAAACCTTGTTTTCCTTACTTGGAGGGTGGACTAGGGGTTGTAGACTAGTTTCTCTCCCTGGAAAACCACTTTTCCTGCTTGCCAGCCAGTTTTCTGGTTGGCCAACTGGTCTTGGTGGTCGGCAGCCATGCCATCACCTTGCTTTCCTTGTGCAGACCACCCCTCCCCCTTGCCAACCACTTTTCATTCTTGCAGACCACTTTCACTAGTTGGCCGACCAGTGCAAGTAGCTGGCTGACCACTTCAACTGGTCGGCAGCTTTCCTGCAGTTTTCTGCAGATATTTTCTTGCCAGCTGTTGAGGGATTGCTTAGAGCCTAAAGCTTGTTCAACAAGCTTGATGCATGATTTTTCTATATAAGGAAGCCTCCTCCCTTTTGCCTTAGGTTCAAAATTTGGTATTGGAGCTATACATATATCATCTATCTCTATATTGCTCCTCCTCTTCATATTTGTGCTTGAAAGTGCCTATTCTTCACACTTTTGCACACAAACACCTAGTGAAACACCGCACTCTTGTTGCTGAGGCACCTTGAAGCTGGTTTGGTGTTTTTGGACTGCTTTTGATCCAAAAAGGTTGCTGGAGTTGCTTCCTTGAAGTTGTTCTACAAGGTGAGTTTCTAACCCTTAAAGCTCTGTTTTTGTTTAAGTCTTTGGCCCTATTTGCATGCTGATTTAGGCCTAACTTTACTGCAAAAAGCTCGGATTTTAAGTGTTTAAGATGTTTGTTTGAGGCTTCCTTGGTGTTGGGGGTGATCTACTCCCTTGCATGCCCTATTTGCTAGGCTTTTGAGCCATCACTTGAGGCTTTTGTTTTAGCCTTTATTTGGCCTTTCTATCACTGAATTCCAGAGGAATTTCAGTGGTGGAAACTTGTTTTTGAGGCCCTAAATGGGTGGGGGTTGTCCCCCCTCCTCTTCTCTTGTATGCTTGTGTTGATGGCTCATCACAAGAGCATGTAGTTCTATCTTCTTGAAGCTTTGTTTGAGCACTTTTTTTGTGACCTTTTAAACCTACCATGACTCTGTTTTTGGTTGTCTTGGTCACCCCTTGCATGCTTCTTGTATGTGTAGTGTAATCCTCTTTGTAGCTCATCAAAGTAGCATGTTTGTTAAGTATGTTTTGGCTCCATCTTAGCATGTCTCAGGCCTTATTTTAGCATGATATACCTTTGTCTAGGGTTGGTTTGATTATCTCTTGTATGCTCCTTGCACTTGTAGTGCAATCTTCCATACTAGCCTAACATGCATCATGCTTTAGACCATCATTCTAGCATGATTTTGGCTTAACTCCAGCAAGCTTTTACTCATGTTTTACCATGCTTAAGCTCTGTTTTATGTTGTTTTGGTCATGCATGCCTTGCTTTGTATAGCCATAGTGCATTCTAGCTCACTAGCTTTGAGTTTCCAAGTCACTAGCATGCATTGCTTGGGCTATTTGCATGATTTAGCATCATTTGATATGTGATTTCAGTGCATGTAGTGTGGTCATGCCCTCACATCTTTCAATGCTTTGGAGGGTTGGTGCTTTATGCCTTAAATATGAGCCTATATGTATGCCATCTTGCTTAAGCTTTTGGGCTGCCATATCAGTGCATTTTTGGTGTTATTTTGACATACCATAACTTGATTTTTATTGGCAAAGTCATCTCATACTTGGTTTTGGTAGGTGTAGTGTAATCCTCTTTATTGGCCTTGTATACTCCATGCTTCATGCCCTTCATGCTAGCATGTGTTAGCTCTAGTCCATGCATGGTTTAGCAACATTTTGGCATGCTCTAGGACTGTTTTGGGTTTCTTGGCCATAAGCTTCATGTATTGCATAGTTGTAGTGCAATTGGCCTTGCTAGCCTTGAGTTTTGAGGTATCTTGCATGCTTCATTTGTGACATGTGCATGATTTGGCATCATTTAACATGATTTCAGTGCATGTAGCATGGCCATATTCTCACTTCTCTCATTCTTTGAATGCTTTTAAGGGTTATGCATTATTGCCTTGTTTGTGGCCTAACTTGTATGCATGCATGCCTAGGCTTTTGAGCTCCCATCTTAGCATGTTTGGTTTTTGTTTTGACCTAATTGAGCTCTGTCCATGGTTGGTTCAGTCATTTGTGCCATGTATTACATGCCTCTTGTAGTCCCTCTTGGTGGCCTTGTGCCTTAGGCCCTCTTGCATGCTATACTTGTGTTGTTTGAATGATTTGGCATCATTTCATACATGATTTCAGTGCATATAGCGTTGTCACACTTCCATATTTGTCATTTCTTAATCATGTTTGAAGGTTGTGCTCTTATGCTTAGTTGACGAACCATTGCATGTACATGCATTTTCTTGCATTTCATGCCATCATTTCAGCATTTTGGCCACTGTTTTGGGCATGATTGAGGTCTGTCTATATTCGGTTTAAGTCCATTGAGCATGTTGTTTGAATGTTGTTGTTCGCATTGTGTTTGCATGCTTATTACATTGCATTATGTTTGCATGCTTGTTGCATTGCATTATGTTGGCATGCTTAAGTTGCATTGCATGTGTTTGGATTGGACGTCAATCCAAACACGAGGAACAAGGGGTGTTTCATACTTGAATTGATGAAACGTGCCTCATTTCTCGGTCGCCGACCCTCTTGATCATGCATGATAGAGGTTAAGGCCCTTATGTGTTATTTGTGCATTCATTGACATTGATTTGTGCAAACTTGGCTTCTCGGTCATCGTGCATTGCGATGCATGGTTGGTGGCCCGAGAGTCGAGAACTACACTCCCTTGAGCCTAAGAAATGATAGGAAGGGTGGTTGTGCACACATACCTTGCAAATACACTGCCGTGCCCTTTCTTGTTCTCTGTTGCAGCAAAATGGAGTTATGTAGAATTTTCTAGTCGGCAGACCAGAAAAAGTAGCTGGCCGACCACTTTTTCTGGTCTGCAGCATACTTGAGTGGTCTACAGGTGGTCTACAACACCAATAAGTGGTCGACAGCCTTCCTGGAGGTCTCCATGATGGAGTAGAAGCTATCTGGAGCTTTGTGCAGTGTCTTGAAAACAATTGCAAACAGAGGCAAGTTGGGGCATAGTGATGGATTTCTGAACGAGGCGACCGAGCATGCATGCACCCCTCGCCCCGAGGACCTCTTTTTACTGCTTTAATTAGCTGCTTTGCTTAGCTAGCTAATGCTTTGGTTTTGTACTTAATTAGTTGATGCACTTAGCTATTCAATTTTTGTTGTAATAACTAATTAGTTAACTAGGATTAGTTAATTAGTTTCGTTTTGTAATAATTAGTTTAATTAGCCTAGATTAGCTAGTTAACTTATTATTCAGACCCTCCGTCGAGAGGGCACAACTGTTGTAATAAGCATGCGTGTGTGTAATGCATATCTTCCGACCCCCATTTCTTTCTCCCTTTTACTTATCAGCTTTTGATGGTTAGTTTTAGGGCATGTTTCAATTAGCATCCTCATGCTAGCATGTTTGCATTCATTCATTCGTCTTGCATGCACCGGGCTCGGCACATCATACAAATTGCATTGTATTTCAATACCAATTTGAATACATGTTATCTAAATTGCATTCACATGACATCTTAGAATAGCCAAGCCTATTGTAGCTGCATTTTTGCATGTGTTGCATTAGGCATTGTTAACATAGCTAGGATTATGCATTGATTACTAACTAGCTTTTGTTTTGGCTCGAAGTACTAGGTAAGCTTTTACGCTTTAGCATACTGCATGAGATGTATATGTTGCCATGTATAGCATGCTTGTCATGAGGCTATTTTCTTAATTGATATAACTGCATGAATGCCTGTGGATGAAGGTTGGATTGCTTGAATTGGAACAATTCATCAAAAAGCGAGTTTTAAGCCCACTTGAAGTGGCAAATCACCATGTTTTCTAAGCCCACTTGAGGGTGGCAAAATCCGCGTCTTAGCCTACTTGAGGGTAGCAACTTCAAACCATTTTCGAAACACAAACATGAGATGTTTTGTTCCAATTTAGGCGATCTAGTCTATACTTGTATGCTGTGCGCATCACATAGTAAGCTAGCGAATAAATCAGAATAAGAACACATGTGTTTTCAAAAACAACATATCATGTTAGTAGAGGTCGATCCTTTGATCGGGCGAGCGGGGGTGCTCATTTCAGGACCTTCCCCCTCGTACCCAAGTTCCCGAGCCGAGGCAACTTTGGTGATGACGGACACGTTGCCTTAGGCACGAGTCAGGGTTTCCTAAATTTCCCCAAAATAAAATATTTAGGTGGCGACTCTGAAATCTAGCAAAGTAGTCTATGTTTGGCACTTCTTGATTAAAATCAGTTTTCCAAAACGATTTGCCGGATTTGTACTATTTGCTGATTTATCAGTCTTATATTGCACTTTGTGAGATTAGATTCAAAACCGTAACAGGAGTCCGAACTGTAGTAGCTAGAACTACAATTCGCGCCCTAGTGCGCGGAGCGGAGTTCGGGCGGTCTACAGAATGCGAAATTGACTCCGTTTATGTATTATTTAAAATTTTTAGAATTTTATGGTAAGTTTAATTGGATTTCGATTCGGAAACAAATAATTAGAATAAATTAGATTAAATTAAGTTAAGCCAAGCTTAATTAAGTCCACTAACCGAGCCTATATAAGGCTTATACACACACTAGAACTTTCTTTGTTCATCATTTTCTTGAGGAGAAAATGTGAGAGGTAGAGTGAGAGGAGTGAATTCAAGAAAGAGATGAGGAATTGTTAGAGAATTAAAGGGAAATTGGAGAAATTGAGCAAGAGCTCATTAGAATTTAAGGAATTGAGAACCTTAGGTAAGAAATTCAATCTTTAAGCTTTGTGTTTGACTCATTCAATGTATGAATTCGAGAGAATTAAGTAGAATAACATGAGAATTAAGCTAAGATTGGGGTATTATAACTTAATTCCTACATGTATGCACAATTCATAGCATTTTGGAGTGTTTTCAAAAGAATTCCCACATACACATTCTTATCTTGGTTTTGTTATAAGAATTCAACATGTTTTTGAGCTAAATATCTCATTTGATCATGTTTTGGAAGGGTGGAGTTCATAACAAGTCATGCATGTTATTTTTCCAAAATTTTAAGTTTGACTTTGAACAATTCACTTGCTTTTGGGCCTTGATTTTGTGAAATGATCTTTAATTCATAGGTTTTTACAAGTTTACAAGTTTTTTTCTTAAGTTTTGGCCCAAAAGAATGTGTTTTGGTGCTTTGAAATCAAGTTTTGAAACTGGGAGTGCGATATGGAAATTCCAAAATTCGCAGGCTTCACTCGAGCGGTGGAGTTTGCACTCGAGCGAAGAATACAAGCTCCCAGTAGTTTTGTCGAGTTTGGGGGGTTGGCTTGAGCGAAACAAATTGCACTCGAGCGATCACCCTTATTTTGGAACATTAGCTCGAGCGTAGGAAGTTGAGCTCCCAGAAGTTTTGCAGTCAATTATATGGTGGCTCGAGCGACAAAGTGTGCGCTCAAGTGAACCCACATTTACTCAATCTTTGGCTCGAGCGACCGTCGAGCGTAAAAATCTAGCAACCAGTACTTTTGCAGAGTTCTGCAAACCACTCAAGCGACCAAAGTTGCGCTCGAATGAAGACCCTGTTTTTAGCAAATTTGACTAAGTGTTTCAAATTACATTTTGGCATCCTTATTGTATCTTAGGCATTCCTAAGCCTTAATTAAAACATAATAATGAGGATAAGTATTAGAAACACACCAAAATAGAAAAGAAATGAGTTAAGTGTTTTCCGAACATGTGCTTCAATGTGTATCCGTTACGTGTTCGTGTAGGTCACATGTTGTTGCCCGCCTGATCAATCTGTTATGTTCATGTGACCTGTTCTACAACTAGAGCTATCTATGAGTAATAATTCTGTAAAGTTATGTTTGATTATAAGTATTTTCTGACTGAAATGAAATGATATGTTTTCTGAATGACTATTTTATGAATTATGAATAAATGTCCATTTTTTTGAAATGTATTTGTGGCATCTTTAGTTCATGTGGCCTTTGTCTGGGGGTAACAATACCGTGGCTTATGTTCATATGGCTCTCGCCCGAGTGTAACAATACCATGACCAATATGTACGTGGCTCTTGCCTAGAGATAGCAATATCGTGGCCCATGTTTATGTGGCCCTTGCCCCTGGGTAACAATACCGAGGCTTATGTTCACGTGGCCCTCATCTGGAGGTAATAATACCATGGCTATTTGTGCACAATGAGGTTGACCTTATGGTCGTCGGTACTGACTATGTATGTGGGTCTTATGACCAATCTGATCTGATAGCTAATGGATGTACCATATATAACTGCTTATAAATTCTGTATAAGTATGTGAATTTGGATTTATTTATGATATGAACTATGATTTCTGAATTTGTGATGGACATCATCCATAAACCCTTACTTTGTTTTTATTCATTGGGCTTCAACTTACTGTATTATTTATGTATATAGGTGATCAGGCACTGGACCAGGCTTAGTGAGGATTGCCTAGAGATCTGTTTGTGTCAGCCAACTAGTGTGCCTCCCGAGGAGGTTCCAAAATGTCATGTGGTCGAGTTTTGTGGACATGATGCAAGTTTAAGTTTCAGTTGTTTTCTTTTGTTTCTTTGGACAAGCTTTTGGTTTATCTGTATCTAAGATGACATACGACTGACATTCTGATGACATCATATGTATATGTAAATATAAGTTTTTAATTTTCTATGCATGTCTGCACAGCTCTATGGACATTATATGTTTGTATTTGCTTTTGCTAACCCCTGTATTTTGTTTAATTTGTTCAGAGGCCTTTAGTAATCCTAGGATTACTGGCCGGTTACGATGCTAAACCTATAGGGGTGGGTTTGGGTCGTGACAGAGTAGTATCAGAACGCATGTTATGTCATACACTTATGAGCTATAGAATGTCCTAGAAGAGAATTAGGGACATTAAATCTGCATGTGTGAGTGTGTGACATAATAAGAACATATCTAAATCAATATGAAATGACTTTGAAATAAAAAGAACTGAAACTCAACATTGTGAAAAGATTATTCTTATGTTCATTAGTGCTCTATATATCTATAGCAAATGGAAAATACAAGAACTAATGATGCAACTGAATCCTCTGACACCTGCTTTGATTGGCTCAAAAGAATGATGGAAACAGTGATCGAATCATTGAGACAACAACAGGGACAACAACCTTTGCCCCATTTGCTACCGTCGGTGCACGTGGAGTCAATAAACAACGACATTATTAGTTTGACTTAAAAATTCAACAAGATGAGGCCACCAACTTTTCTGGGTGGTATTGAACCATTAAAGGCTGAGACGTGGATGCTAAAAATAGAGAAATTATTTCAAGTGTTCCTCTGCTCTGAAACTCAAAAAGTTATGCTAACAACTTACACTCTGAATGAAGAATCCCGTCGTTGGTGGATGTTGATCTGGGATAGTAACGGGGCCATGACATGGAATCAGTTCAAAGAAATTTTCTACAAAAAATATTTTCCTCAGTGCTTCAGAGATCGAAAGGTATCTGAGTTTGAACAACTTAAGCAAGGCAATATGGCTGTAGCTAAATATGAAGCTAAGTTCATTGAATTAACTTGATTTGCTCCTCACATGGTAGACACAGATTACAAAAAAACTCAAAAATTTGAAGGAGGGCTGAATCTAGATGTGTTTGACCAAGTGGGTGTTCTAAAACTGCCTAAATATGTGGATGTACTGGATAGAGCTATGATGACAAAAGCCAACTTGGTAGCAATGAAACAAGCTAAGCCTCTAACAACTAAATGGAGAGGTAAAAGGTCTGGATTCAATTTTAGGAAGGGCTAGTCATTTTCAAAGAAGCAAAACACAGGATCCTCTAGTAGTTCAAGTCAAAGTAGTGGTACAGCCCCCACTTGCTCAGAATGCGGAAGAAACCACAAGGGTGCCTGTTACCGATCAACAGGGGCTTGCTTATGGTATGGCAAGACTGGCCACACGATAAAAGATTGTTCGCTTATATCCCATAATTCCAATCATCCTGCAACAAGTTTAGCTAGATCTGTTTATATACCAAGAACAAACATGAGAACTAATGCTAGCAAGGAAACCTTGAATCAAGCAGAGTGTTTGCACTTGTGCCAGGAGATGTTCAAAACACCGAATTTGTGGTGTCAAGTATACTTTCCATTTGTGCTCAAAACACATATGTATTGATAGATTCTGGTTCTATATATTCTTTTGTGTCGTATGCTTTCTCCAAAAAATTGACTAGACCTCTAGAGAAAATAAACTATTTGCTATATGTATCTACATCATCTGGGGATTCTGTGATGTGTACCTGCGTGTACCTTGTATGTGATGTTATGATTGGTGATATGCTACTATATGTTGATTTGATACCATTAGATATAGATAGTTTTGATTGCATATTGGGTATGGATTGGTTGACTAAGTATCATGCTACGATTGATTGTACTGCTAAATCTGTTATGTTTCGACCACCGGGGCTATCGGAATTTGTATTTTGTGGAAATGGTGGTGTTGTTCCCCTTCCATATTTGATCTTTTTTATGAAAGCTAATAAGTTATTGAGAAAGGGGTGCCGGGGTTATTTGTGTTGCATATTGGCTATGTCTACTGATAGTATGAACATAGAAAATATCCTTGTAGTGAATGAATTCCCTGATGTGTTTCCTAACGACTTACCTGGGGACTTAATTGATAGAGAAATTGAATACCATTGATGTAATGCCTGGAACATAACCAATTTCTGAAACCCCATATAGTGTGTTAACTTCTGAACAGAAAGAATTGAAAGTCCAACTTCAAAAATTGTTAGATAAGAAGTTCAATCGCCCAGTTCAATCACCCAGGCACTTCGCCTTAGGGTGCTCTCGTGTTGTTTGTTAAAAAGAAAGATGGGTCTTTGACGTTATGTATAGACTATCGGGAATTGAATAAAGTAACTATCAAAAATAAATATCCATTACCCCGAATAGATGATTTATTTGACCAATTTTAGGGAGCCCAAGTGTTTTCAAAAATAGATCTTAGATCTAGATACCACCAATTGAAAGTTAAGACAGAAGACATTAAGAAAATAGTCTTTCGAACAAGATATGGGCACTATGAGTTTTTGGTAATACCTTTTGGGGTAACTAATGCGCCTACAGCATTCATGGACCTAATGAATAGTTGTTCAAATAATTTTTTGATGAATTTGTTATTGTGTTTATTGATGATATTCTGATTTACTCCAAAAGCAGGGAAGATCATGAAAACCATTTAAGAACTGTGTTACAGATTCTGAGAGAATGGAAATTGTATGAAAAACTTTCCAAATGTGAGTTCTTGCTTGACAGTGTGACCATTTTGGGGCATGTAATCAGCAAGGATGACATATCGATTAACCCGAAAAAAATTGAAGCTATTGTGAATTGGCCAAGACCAATAAATGTGTTAGAAGTTAAAAGTTTTTTGGGATTTGCTGGCTATTACAGAAGATTTGTGAAAGACTTCTCTAAACTTGCCATGCCATTGACATAGTTGACATAGAAAAATGTACCGTTGATTGGAATGATCAAAGAGAGTCTGCTTTCCAAGAACTAAAGACTAGACTGGTGACTACAGATGGGTTTCAGATTTACAATGATGCATCGTACAAAGGTTTGGGATGTGTGTTAATGCAGAATAGGAAAGTAATTGCATATGCTTCACGACAACTCTGACCACATGAAAAGAACTATCCGACCCATGACCTTGAACTCCCAGCTGTCGTTTTTGCTTTGAAAATCCGGCGCCACTATCTGTATGGAGTGACTTGTGAAGTGTATACTGATCATAAAAGCCTGAAATACTTCTTTACTCCAAAAGAATTGAGCATGAGACAGAGGAGATGGTTTGAGTTGATAAAAGATTATGTTTTGTAGATTTTGTACCATTCGGGAAAGGCAAATACAGTTGCAGATGATTTGAGTAGAAATCCATTGGGAATTTGGCACGTTTGCTTATCGGTCAGAAAGAATTGTTGTATGAGCTAGAAAGAAATGAAATTAAGATTGTTTTATGTGAACAGGGTGGAGTTCTAGCCGCCATTTATACACAACCAACTATACTTGAAGAAGTTAAAGAAAAACAATTACAAGATGAGTTCCTAAAGAAGCTTGTTGAAGAAATTGATTCCAAACCAAGGCCGGGATTTGTGTATGAAAATAATGTCTTGAAATTCAGGGGTAGGCTTTGTGTACCAGATTGTTCAGAATTGAGAAAAATATTATGACAGAAGCTCATAATTCCTAAATTTGCCATGCATCAAGGAAATACAAAGATGTACCATGACTTGAAACAAAATTTTTGGTAGCCTGGAATGAAAAAGTGTATTGCAGATTTTGTAGCTAAGTGTTTGTAGTGCTAACAAGTGAAAGCTGAATATCAATGACCCGTTGGACTACTTCAGCCGCTTCCAATACCAGAATGGAAATGGGATCATATTACGATGGACTTTATTGTTGGACTACCTTGCTCCTCTTGAGGTATGGATTCTATATGGCTAATTTTGATCGTTTGACTAAATCCGTGCATTTCTTATTTGTCAAAACTTTTTATAATGCAGATAAATTGGCTAACATTTATGTGAATGAAATTATGAGATTACACGGTGTGCCCATATCCATTGTGTCTGATAGAAATTCAAAGTTTACTTAAAGATTCTGGTAGAGTTTGCAACATGCTTTGGAGACTGAATTGAGGTTAAGTAGTGCATACCATCTACAAACAGACGGCCAATCAGAAAGAACGATATAAACCTTGGAAGATATGCTCAAAATGTGTGTATTAGATTTCTAGGGAAATTAGGAAGCTTATTTGCTGTTGACCGAGTTTGTGTACGATAACAACTATCATTCAAGTATCGGGATGGCTCCTTTTGAGGCTTTGTACGAAAGAAAATGTCGGTCTTTGATCGGTTGGAAGGTGATAGACCGCTATTGGGACTAAAACTTGTGCAAGAACGACTGAGAAAGTGAAGTTGATATAGCAACGTTTGAAAACTGCACAAAATCGTCAAAAGAGTTATGCGGATGTCTGGAAGAGAGATAAAGAATATGAAGTCGTTGATCACATATTTATCAAAGTAACTCCAATGAAAGGACAAACTCGATTTGGGGTTAAAGGAAAATTGGCATTGCGGTATATTGGGCCATATGAAATTATTGAGAAAATCAATTTGGTGATGTATCAAGTAGCTTTACCTCTGGTTATGGAGAACATGCATAATGTTTTTCACGTTTCAATGCTTCAGGAATATTTACGAGATCCGCATCATGTTATTGAGCCAACACATGTACTTCTGAAGAATGACTATATGTATGAGGAACGACCAATTCAGATTGTAAACTGCCAAATCCAGAGATTGAGAAACAAAGAGATTCCGTTAGTAAATGTTGATTGGCAAAATCATGGAGGGACGTATGCGACTTGGGAGACCGAAGAGGATATGATGAAGAGATACCCTGATTTGTTCCCTCTAGATCCAATATTCTTCCAAAATGAAGGTAATTCGAGTTTGGAGGACCAAACTCATTAAGGGGAGAAGACTGTAACAATCCTAACCTGTGATTAGCTAATCAACCTTACTTAAGAATTCTTAATAAGTAATTATGATGGAAACTTGTGTTAATTGTGTGTTATATGTGTTATATGCTATTGAATCTGTCGGTCGTAGAAATATATGTCTATGTTTTTGTTTCATTATGCGAATTGAAAGCCTTGTCGGTGTCCGAATATGAAATTGACTTTGTTTATGTGTTATTTAGAGTTTTTAGAATTTTATGGTAACTTTAATTGGATTTCTATTCAGTAACAAATAATTAGAATAAATTAGATTAAATTAAGTTAAGCCAAGCTAATTAGGTCCACTAACCAAGCCTATATAAGGCCTATACACACACTAGAACTTTCTTTGTTCATCATTTTCTTAAGGAGAAAACGTGAGAGGGGGAGAGCTAGAGTGAGAGGAGTGAATTCAAGAAAGAGAAGAGGAATTGCTAGAGAATTAAAGGGAAATTGAAGAAATTGAGCAAGAGCTCATTAGAATTCAAGGAATTGAGAACCTTAGATAAGAAATTCAATCTTTAAGCTTTGTGTTTAACTCATTCAATGTATGAATTCGAGAGAATTAAGTAGAATAACATGAGAATTAAGCTAAGATTAGGGTATTATAACTCAATTCCTACATGCATGCACATTTCATAGCATTTTGGAGTGTTTTCAAAAGAATTCCCACATGCACGTTCTTATCTTGGTTTTGTTATAAGAATTCAACATGTTTTTGAGCTAAATATCTCATTTGATCATGTTTTGGAAGGGTGGAGTTCATAACAAGTCATGCATGTTATCTTTCCAAAATTTTAAGTTTGACTTTGAACAATTCACTTGCTTTTGGGCCTTGATTTTGTGAAATGATCTTTAATTCATATGTTTTTACAAGTTTACAAGTGTTTTTCTTAAGTTTTGGCCCAAAAGAATATGTTTTAGTGCTTTGAAATCAAGTTTTGAAACTGAGAGTGCAATTTGGAAATTCCAAAATTTGCAAGCTTTGCTCAAGCGGTGGAGTTTGCCTCGAGCGAAGAATACGAGCTCCTAGTAGTTTTGCAGAGTTTAGGGGTTGGCTCCAGCAAAACAAGTTGTGCTCAATTACATGGTGGCTCGAGCGACAAAGTGTGCACTCGAGCGAACCCACGTTTACTCAGTCTTTGGCTCGAGCGACCGTCGAGTATAAAAATCTAGCAACCAGTACTTTTGTAGAGTTTTGTAGACTGCTCGAGAGACCAAAGTTGCGCTTGAGCAAAGATCCTGTTTTCAACAAATTTGACTAAGTGTTTCAAATTACATTCTGGCATCTTCATCGCATCTTAAGCATTCTTGAGCCTTAATTAAAACATAATAACAAGGATAAGGATTAGAAACACACCAAGATAGAAAAGAAATGAGTTAAGTATTTTCCGCGTGTGTTTCAATGTATATCCGTTATGTGTTTGTGTAAGTCACGTATTGTTGCCCGCCTGATCAATCTGTTGCGTTCATGTGACCTATTCTGCTACTGGAGCTATCTATGAGTAACAATTATGTAAAGCTATGTTTGATTATAAGTATTTTCTGACTGAAATGATATGATCTTTTTTTCTGAAAGGATATTTTATGAATCATGAATGAATGTTCATTTTTCTAAAATGTATTTGTGGCATCCTTATTTCACGTGGCCCTCACCCGAGGGTAACAATACCGTGGCTTATGTTCATGTGGCCCTCGCTCAGGGGTAACAATATTGTGGCCAATATGCAGGTGGCCCTTGCTTGGGGGTAATAATACCGTGGTCCATGTTCATATGGCCCTTGCCCAGGAGTAACAATACTGAGGCCTATGTTTACGTGGCCCTTGCCTGGGGTTAACAATACCATGGCTATTTATGCACAAAGATGTTGACCTTATGGTCATCGGTACCGACTAGGCATGTGGGTCTTATGACCAATCTGATTTGATAGCTAATGGATGTACCATATATAACTGCTTATGAATTCTGTATAAATATGTGAATCTGGATCTGTTTCTGATATGAACTATGATTTCTGAATCTGTGATGGACATCATCCATAAACACTTCACACTGTTGCTATTCACTGGGCTCCAGCTCACTGTATTATTTATGTATGTAGGTGATCAGGCACGAGACCAAGCTCAGTGATGATTGCCTGGAGATCTATTTGTGTCAGCCAACTAGTGTGCCTTCCGAGGAGGTTTCGAAATGTCATGTGGTCGAGTTTTGTGGACATGATGCTAGTTTAAGTTTAAGTTGTTTTCTTTTGTTTGTTTGGACAAGCTTTTGGTTTATCTATATCTAAGATGACATAAGGCTGACATTCTGATGACATCATATGTAAATATAAGTTTTTAAATTTTCAGTCCCATGTATCTCTGCACAGCTCTATGGACATTATATGTTTGTATTTTCTTTCACTAGCCCCTGTATTTTGTCTAATTTGTTCAGAGGCCTTTGGTAATCCCAGGATTACTGGTCGGTTATGACGCTAAACCTATAGAGGCATGTTTGGATCGCGACAATATTTGTTCAAAATTTGAACAGATAGTGGCTTGGTGTATTTCAATAAGAAAGATTTGAATAGATAAAACATTTAACAAGAATTCAGGGGAAAAAATTGAGCAGATAAGAAAATTTGAATAGATATGTGAATGGATAAAAAAAATATTTGAACAAATAGTCAAAAAATTAAACAAATAAAAAAAATTGAATATTAAATAGATAGTCAAAAAATTCAACAGATAGATTAAGAGGTAAAATTGAAAATAAAATGTCCTCTAAATCAACAAAAGGATTTCTCACCAAACTTACAAATGGTAGACTTTTCACCAACAAAAAATATCCATTGAACCTAATATCTTATAACCTCATTAGATTAAACTTTTCAACAATTTTCTTTTTTAGGAATTGTTTAAGATTGAGACTATTAAAACATGGGATTTACATTCTATTATTTGGTCACAAATTTTATTATTTGGATTAGAGTTTTGAAAATTTGTTAACCAATCATGTTTTTGATTTTTTGATCCAAATGTTAATTTAAAAACTAAACCAAACACTACCTTATATCTCGAACGGTAATGTTTTTGTTTTTTTTTTTTTTAAATTATAAATTAAAATTTGTTTAACATACACTTTTTGTTTTCAAAAAATTAAAATTAATTTTAAAATTTTCAAAATTTTTGAAAACAAAATTTACTCTCTCCCCCCTTCTCCAACATCTTTGACCACAACCCACAAGTGCTATCAACCACCACCTACTTTTGGCTGTCGTCAAGTTAAAAGCACCCTTCAACAACCGGTCGGTCACCACCTTAACCACTAGCCACTTTACAACACTTCAGTGGCCATTTCCGATCATCACCTCTAGGAATTTACCAAATATGTTTCTTTATTTTTGTTTTCCTATATTTTCAAAATATTTTGATATAGCAATGAAGTTTTTATGTTTACTTTAAAAAAATTACATTTATAGTCCTTATAGTTTGTCTCTTGTGTCAATTTAGTGATTGCACATCTAATTTCATCAATTTTTACCTTTGAAATTTTATATTATGTCAATCTAATCCAATTATAACATCCCTCAAAGATTTGACTAAAATCAAGAGATAAATACTTTAGGAAAAATATTGAAAAAGTGGAATATAAGAAAAATAATTACAAACTTATGAAAGTACAACACTCATTTGCACAAATTTAATGTAGAAATCATTTGTACTGTCATGAGTTTAAAATTATTTTTCTACTTCTTATTTTTTTTTGATATTCCACCAATAATTCATTCACTCGATTTGAAGTGACTGAGATGTTGATGTCCAATTTGAAACAACCAGTTTCGTTTTGAATTTGATCATTTTGCCCTTGACTTTTATTCAATTTCTTACAAATGTTATCAATTGGATTAAATCATTTTGCCCTTGACTTTTATTCAATTTCTTACAAATGTTATCAATTGGATTAAATTGACCTAATATGAAAAATTAAGGGGCAAAATTGACATAATTAAGATTACAAGGACTAAATTGACGCAAGAGAACAATTCTAGGGACCACAGGTATAATTTGCCCTTTTATTTTTACCAAAAAAATAACAAAAATTTGTTTTCTATTTTTGATAAATAGAAAGTAGAAAATTAACAACGTTATCAGATGACACCTTATAAATCAATTATAATGACTATATTTGTTTTTATATGTGAGCGTCATTTGTTTCAGTCAAAGGAAAATTTAAAAATATTTTTTACATTTTCTAACAAATGATATAATGAAAAATAAAATTAACAAAAAACTATTTTATGTGATTAACGAAAGATAAGTTTATTTAGACAGAAATATTTTTAACAACATATACTATTACTGATATATTGTTCAAGATTTTGGTGAAGTGAGTTGAAACCATCATTCAAAAAAAAAAAAAAATCCTTTAGAGTGACGAAGTGGGACCATGATGTGCCAAAAACAAAAAAAGATTTGAGAGGTGACAAGTGAAACTTGAATGTTTAAAAAAAATTCACAAAGGGAACAATGTTATTCAAAACATATACTATTACCAATATGAATTTGAAATAATTTGATCGGCCTATGAGGCACATCACAAGTGTCATTTTAATGATTCGAATCATTCATTTTGTAAGACTCTCAGTGTATATCGTATATGAAAAAAATTAAGTTAATCTGATAATCATAATATTTTTATTTTATCGAGTTTGTCTCTAACAAAATAGACGACAAATTGTTTTTTAAATTTGATCATTTGGTTTTTGAATACAAATGCGATAAAATAAAAATGTCACAATTATCGGATCAACTTAAATTTTTTCATAGATAATATATCTAATAAACGATTCAAATCATTGAAATAAGAACCATGACGGGCCTCATGATGTAACATTCTGAGTTTTGAGGGACAACTCG
Organism: Camellia japonica; assembly: GCA_030407325.1. NCBI lineage: Eukaryota > Viridiplantae > Streptophyta > Magnoliopsida > Ericales > Theaceae > Camellia > Camellia japonica. Next base: position 116,321,427 of record JAPPVO010000032.1, read on the forward strand.
TGCGATGGAGTTACCGCTCTAGCAGTGAATCGAGACTCTAAGAATATCCTTTGCAAGTTTGAATTTCTGAGAGGGGAGGTTTTTCTGCTAGAGCAACCAAGTTACTGCTTGAACAATTCTTGCTCTCACACCGCTCAAGCGGTGGATTGACTACTCAAGCGGTCAGTTCGGGTTTAGCCAACTTAAAAGTCCATTTTTGACTCATTCTTTTCACTTTTTCATTTCCTCTTCTCTCTTCTCTCTTCTCTCTTCTTTCTCTAGTTTTGAAAAACCATACATTCTCTCTCTAGAAATCTCTTGTCTCACTAAAAATCAAGTTTAGATCCCTTATAGAGATCACTATTTCCACCGATTGGATTGTGTTTTCGTGAAGGTTTCTTCTTGGGTCTTGCCTTTTTGCTCTAACTTTTGAGGTAGGGATGCCTTTAACTTAATATATATGTGATTTGATATGTGTATGTGGTATTTTCCTAATTATATTGATGTATGAGATGAACTACATGTTTTACCATGAAAATTGATATTAAAAATGGTGATTTCTTCCAAACCCTTGAAATGTTCTAATGTTTTTGACATATTTGAAGATGATATTCGAAGACTTCATGATTATCAACGAAATGAGAAAAAGCCCCAAATTCTTGAAAATCCTAGAATCAAAATGTTCATTTATGAAGGGTTTTGGGATAAATTGGTTTTGTATTATGAAATTGAGATTGTGTTGGTATTGTTATGTAAGGGATACTTGATTATTACTAACCTTGGAATGTTGTTATAATTGTGGAGGTTTGTAAAAATAGGTTGAAGTTGGTGTTTGCGATTTCTATTCCTGAAATTCATATTAATAGCGTGGATTTTCTTATGATTGAATTGAACCTTAGTTGACATGAAACATTTTCAAAACTCATGCATGGCATAACATTCATGATTATCCATATGATGGTGCATTTGTTGCTTGTTGAGGAATGTAAAGAGGAGTTATTGGTGTATGAGTTTTGACAATAAAGTTAGATGGTGTTATTAGGGGTGTGCACGGGTCGGCTCGGCTCGGGTTTCTCCATGACCTGCCAGCCAAACCGACACATTCAGGTTAGGAAATCAGCCATCCATCATTGACCGAATTATTGTTCGAAATCGACCAAATCGAGGAGTTCGGTTTGGTGGTCGGTTGGGTCGAAATTGAATATCTAATAAAAACATATTATGAAAAATAAAATAAAATTGCAAAATAACAAATATAAACTTATATATATGTATAGAACTATGAGACATAGAACAGAAGAAAGGATATGGGGAAAAGAAAGAGAAAGGAAAGACTCACCATACCTTCTCTGATCATCCAGGCCATATAATCGTCGCTCGTCATAGCCCCACAACCACCACCGTTGTTATTAAGATGAAGAAGAGAGTGAGAGATGGGTTGTCTATCAAAACACGCACAGAGAGAGAGAGAGAGAGAGAGAGAGAGAAAGAGAGAGTCGAAAGAGAGAGGAGAAAAGAAAAGAAAATAGAGATGAGAAAAACAGAGACAAAATAGGGAGGCAAAAAAAAAAAAGAAACGGTAGAGATGAGGAAGATAGATGGGTTTATCTCTCAGAGAGATAGAGAGAGAGAAAGAGGGGGAGCCGAAAGGGTTGATGGGAAATGAGAGAGACGAAAAGATGAAAACGTGAGGATTGATATGGGGAGACAAAAGCGTCCGGATCCTCTAGAGTGATCCTGTGAAGTGATCCTCTAGAGTGATCTTTCATGGAGCGACACGTGTCCCATTAACGGAACCAATGGCTGAGATGATGCCTAGACAAAACGACGTCGTTTTGGTACCAAAAAAAAAAAAAAATTCAGAATTTGCAGATTTGCAGATCGAGAGAGAGGATGAGGAAGAAGAAAGTGGATGTTGTAAGTAGAACCCAAGATTGCTTCATATATACCTGCTTTCTTCCATGTATGGTGGTGTAGAGGAAGCAAGCGATCCACCCACGTCTTCCATTTTTCAGCTGGGAATCGCCGATCCAAGAACTGGGTTTTCTTGAAATCAGAAATGGTGGGTTTGGAGGATAAAGAAAGAGAAGGAACAGCTCTAATGGAATCTACTGTGGGTTTGAGAAAATGGGTTGTTCTGGAAGTTGGGATTCCACCAGTGGGTGAAACCATAAGCTCTTCTCTCTCCTCCTAGATGGTTTCGTCTTGTGAGGATCCGGACGCCTCTGTAATGGGTTTGCAACAATTTCATCCATGGAAATCTATATATAACTATGTTCTTTCTCTCATGCTGTTACTTCCCAAGAAACCTTGAAGACCCCATCAATGGCTTCTTCTTCTTCATCCTCTCTCTCGATCTACAAATCTGCAAATTCTGAATTTTTTTTTTTTTTTTGGGATACCAAAACGACGTCGTTTTGTCTAGACATCATCTCAGCCATTGGTTCCGTTAATGGGACACGTGTCGCTCCACGAAGGATCACTCTAGAGGATCACTTCACAGGATCACTCTAGAGGATCCGGACGCGAGACAAAAAGGTAGTTGGGAAGTTAGATATATGTGACCTGGGAAGATGATAAACTTGTATTGGGAAGATATAAAGTTCCTTGGGAACAAAAAGTAATGGTGGTCTGCTGTTGTTTGGTTTTTCTAGTCAAGTAAATCCCATAATAGTTAAAGCATATATATATATATAAGGTAATATTTCGGTCGGGTCGGTTTGGTTGATTTTTTTTTATTATTAAATTCGATTTCCGACTGAAATTGAAAAAAAGTGGGGAATTTTGGGCGAAACTGTCCTGTACCATGAATGGGTCGGGTGGGTCGGATTGGATATGCGAGTTATTCAGATTTTTGCACACCCGTAGGTATTATTGAGTCAAGTATTGTATTGGTAACCGCGTAGGGAGTCTACGTGCCCAATTGCCCTATTTTGAGGTTATTTCCAAACAAATGTGAGAAATGTTATGGGTGTCCATTGGGCTTGCTGTATCAAGCCAGCAAATGTGAAAAAGAAAAAAAAATGTTTTTGGGTGTCCACTGGCCTTGTCATATCATGGGCCGACAAATGTGGAAAGGTTGTGTGAGATTGAGGTGCCCATCGCCTGCCGTGCTATGAGCCGGCAAATGTGGGAGTAATTTAATTAAGTTTGAGTAATTGGATATGCAAATTGTTGAAATTAACTATAAATTCTTTTCACCTTGTTTCATGAAGGAAGGAAAAACAAGAGTTTTATCTAAGCATGTGCATAGCATGATCATACTTATTTCAAGCATACATATATTTTGTTAAGTGTGCTCCTACTGAGCAATTTGCTCATCCCAATAATTAATCTTTCACGAACAGGACTTGGGGTCACTGCTGTGCCAAAGACTGTTGTGTCTTATTTTGGGATGTATTATGGGCTTATTTTTATGATCTGAACCGTTCATTTTGTAGGATTTGTTGAGTACTTTAAGCCTACCAAAAATCATATTAATCGGATATCAATAACTATATGATCGAATTGCATATTTTTATACTATTTTTCAAAAGAAAAACTTCTTGTTTATTTTTTTTGGTTATCAATCATATAGTTATTGGTATCCGATTAATATGATTTTTGGTAGGCATGAAGTACTCAACAAACCTTACAACTTGAACGGTTCAGATTATAAAAATAAATCCATAATGCAAAACAAAATTAGGCACAACAGTCACTGCTGTGCCAAAGACACAGCAGTGACCCCAATTCCGAAGGGGAACAGGGACTGTATTTCCACCAAATTGATGAACGGTGGTGATTACTTTTGATGGAGCATGGAATGCTCGTTGGATATTGATTGTGCTCAACCTACTGAGCTTAAATGTTTTGGGATTGAAATTCATTTTGTGTAATCAAGACACATGTCTTGAAATTCGTGAGCCACTAGGGTATTTTTTTTGTATCACTCTAACTCTTTGAATTGTATTGTATAAATCAAATGCTCATTTTGTAACAATTATGTATTTGATGGGGAAATAGTTCATTGAGAGAGTATATTGCATGGAGGTCTTATGCGTATTTTATCGTCATTAAGAATCGTATTGGATAAATTGTATTAAAATATCGAGGCGTTACACATAGTCCCTCAACTTCTCTCAAAATTATATTTAAATTTAAGAGAAGTCTAACCATTTTCAACATTATTGCTTATAAACATGGATACTATTGAGGTTGGCTCCCAACTTTGAATAGTTTGACTCTTTTTTTATTTTTATTTTATTTTTTATTTTGTAAAGTAATTCTTTTAAAAGTAATTTTATTATTTTTTAGGTTCATCAAAATTAGATAATCTTAATTTTTTTAAAAAGAAAAGTACACTAAAAATAAATAACTATTTTAGGCTTTTTGACAAAAGTTGGCTTCTTTGTGTTTTTATTGATTTATAAATAATAAGAATAATAAATTTTGAAATTTTAAAATATTCTAAGATTGTCTAGTTTAGACATAGTTAAAAAATAATAATTAAATTTTAATTCATTTTTTAAATTAGAAATAAGACTAAACATGAAATGAAGTTACAAAGAAAAAAACAAAAAAAATCAACTTGCAAGCAAAGAAACCTAACAAAAGGGGTCATTAATGAGATAGAGTTTCTTGCGATCGACAGATTTTTCTGCTAAGTGTACTCTGCAATCCAATGTTTAAGCTGTTACATAATTTTGTAAAACCTTCAATTTTTGGATCACCACATCTCAAAATTGTTCATCTCTCCATTTTCTTTGAGCATCCACCATAATTCCATTTATACCATTTGGACCCCTACTATTGCACATAACTCCAACCGGCCCTCACTTTTACCTCTAATGACTTTTCATAGCCCTCATATTCTCTAACGACCCTCTTCCCTAATAGCCCCGCCCTTTCCTCCTCCTCATCTTTTTCTTCTTATGTTCTCATGATCTCTCTTTGTCTCTTTTTCTCTTTTTCTTTTTTTCTCTTGCTCTCTTTCATTTGTGATCAATGCTAGGGTTTTGTAGAAGGGCGGCTGCAGCTGGGGTTTGACAGAGGCAGTGATGGTTTAGGATTTCACATTTGTAGCGTGGGAGGAAAAGGAAGGCAGAACGCAATCTCAATGTGGGAGGAGAAGGCATGTGATGATATAAAGAAGAAGAAGAAGGGCTGTCGGCGGTAGAAATGATGGGCAGTGATGGCAGGGCTGGGCTAGAGAAGGGAAATGAGGGTGGAAGTCGTGGTGGTAAAGTCAATGTGTGGACGAGGGACAGGAAAAGGATTGGAAGGTGGCAACCAACTGGAGAGGGACGGGGGAGTGGCGAAGGTTTCTAGAGAGGGGCAAACAAAGGTGGTCGGAACAGGTAGTGAGGCGGTTACACTATGTTTGGATTGAGTGATTTGGAGAGAAAAGAAAAGAAATGGAGAGATATGTGTTTCTCTTACTTGTTTGGATAACCTAAGTGGAGAGAAATGGGAAGAAATTGAGAGAAACTCATTTCTCTTATAAGCCTCATTTTCAATCTTCCCAAAAGTGGAGAGATTGGGAGAGAAAAGAAACCACTATTTTCATAATACCAATTTTGTCCCTATAAAAATAAAAGAAATAAAATGATTGAAAATATAAAAATGTTATTTTAGTAATGTAACATAACATAATTTCTTTTCTTTTCTCTTAATGAAATCTAACCAAACAAGAATGAGAGAAATCAAAATCATTTTTCTTTATTTATTCCTTATCCAGACAAAAAGGAAAGAAATCACAATCATTTCATTTCTTTTCTTTTCTCTTATAACTTAAGTAATCATTTCTTTTCTTTTCTCTCCTAAGTTCCCAAACATTGTGTTAATGCTCGTGGGTGGGGTTAGAGTTGACACAGGGGTGCGGTGAAAAGGAAAATTTGTATTAGAAAATAATGATAATAAATAATAATAAGGGCAAATTACACAAATAGTCCCTATAGTTTGGAACTTGTGTCACTTTGGTCCATGACTTTTCAATTGTGACACATTTGACCATGAATTTTGAATCTTGTTTCAAATAAGGATAATTGAAAATATCATTAGATTTTTCACGGGTAAAATTGTCAATTTGATAAAATATAAACTAATTTGACAAAAATAAATGCCAAACAAATATTTTTTAATTTTTAAAAATTATTTCTACCTACTAAAAATAAAATTATGTAAAATTGATAAATCTTTTAGACATTTATTTATTTTTTTTATCAAATTAATTTTTATTATATGTTTGGGTGATGATCATGTAAAATTAATTTTAAAAAATTAATCATGTAATTTTTATTAATTTTACATAATTTTATCCTTGGTAGATAAAAATAATTTTTTTAAAATTAAAAATATTTTTTTGACATTTATTTTGTCAAATTAGTTTATATTTTATTAAATTGACGATTTTACCCTTGAACAATCTAATGATATTTGTCACAATTGAAAAGTCAGAGATCAAAGTGACACAAGTCCCAAACTATAAGGACTATTAGTGTAATTAACCCTAATAATAATAAAATCGAAGAGTCATAAGAAATTATTTGTTCGTTTGGAAATTAGATATTTTAGTTAATTTTTTGATTTTTTTTATATGAGAAATGCGCGTAGAAATAGTGACTTTTTTTACTATTTTAACCTATAGACAAACAAGAGCAATTCCATTCTTAAACACAGTAAACATCAATTATTTTGAAAAAATTAACCTTTTGTCCTTAGTAGTCGGAGAGGAGCCACTGGGGGTTATGGGTCATATCTTTGCCTAAATTTTAATTTAAAATAATAATAATAATAATAATAATAATAATAATAGTAATAACATGTATGGTCTAGATCAGATATCTTAGGTAAAGAATTTGAATTCCACTCATAAAAGTCAAATACATTCATTCACGTGTATTGGATGCATATTTGTATTTTTTGATTAAAAAAATTATCTATACCTAGTATTATAAAGAGTATATTGGTGATAAATCCAAATTAAAGAGGGTATAAGGCATTAGATCTAGTGGATATTTTTGTTGGTGAGAAGTCCACCCTTTGTCAAAATAGTTTGGTGAAAAGTCCTTTAATTTATTTTGAAAGACATTTTATTTTCAATTTTACCCCTTAATTTATCTGTTGACTTTTATTGACTATCTGTTCTAAAAACTTTCCTATCTGTTCAATTTTTTCCTTATCCGTTCAAATTCACTGGGTTTATCTCTCTATTTGTTTGAAATATATGGATTTCTCTCTCTATCTATTCAAATTATCGTTTTCAAAAAATCTAGCTGTTGAAATTATTTATTGAAAAAATTAATTTTATCTGTTCAAATTTTCTCTATCTTTCTTCCCACTATCTGTACAAATAAAATTTAAATTCAACAAAAAAAAAAAAAAAATCTCCATGTTTTCAAAATCTATCTGTTTTCAACAACAACAACAACATCTCTCTCCTCAAGATCAAAAACGACAAAAAATTTAAATCTAAGATCAAAAAATAAAAAATAAAAAATAAATAAATAAAACATATATTCATCCATTTTAACAGATCTTGCCTCACATCTTACTTTGAACCTCACATCTTCATCCTCTGTTGCCCTACAACATCAAAACATCAATGTATTAATATTATCAAATATGAATATATGTGCATCACATGAAGTTATTGAAGGGTGCAAAATAAAACAATTGCAATTTTTCCACCATCTAGTAAGTTGATCTCAATTCATATGCACAACCATCAAAACCTTACAAACATCAATCAAATAAGATTTAAGATTGAAGTTTCAACAATCAAACAAATAAACAAACCAACAAACTTGTTGCAATTTGAATCATCATCATCATCATCATCAACATCAACAACAACAACAACAAAAACAACAACAACAACAACAACAACAATAATAATAATAATAATAATCAACAAAAGTCTACTTCGAATGCTTACTTGGTTGACAGTTGAAGGGATCTTTGTTGTTTATGGTAATAGTTGGAGCTTCTTGCATAAGAAATTACTGACTCCAATGGATTTTGTGAGACCAAGACTAACACTCATCCATGGCTTCCCAAATAGACTTGAAATTCATGGGAAGAAACTCTTGCTTATTTGTAGGCAACTTATATTTCCTTAGCTTTGAGCTCACTGGCCAGTGAATGAGATACATATCAAGATATTCCAATCCAAGATTCCTAAAAAATATATATATATAAAAAAATTACATAAACTAAAATAAAAGAATGATGTATGCAACATTACATAACATAACTCTTCTAGCCCGACCCTCACTTACTTGAGTGACTTTTGTATTGTAGGAAGGGCATGATCACGATGAGCATCAGAACACCACAGCTTAGAGGTGATGAAGAGGTCTTGGTGAGATTGAATGAAGCCCATCAACAATTGCTTCTCTAAGAGCAAAAGCTCTAAACTAACACCAAATCAACTTCAAAAAGAATAAAATGCACTAAAAGTGACCATTCACAATAATCTCCAAGATCCAAAATTGCTAAACATAGAAATGAAAAGGTTGTGGTTGTGGATACAGGTGTTTGACTTGTAGATCTCGATCATCAATGCCATGGCAGCTTGTAGAGAGATGAAGAGGGCTTCGGTTTAAGTCTCTGGCTCCAGATCGAGCTTGAGTTCCTCTAATTCAAGCTCTGACGGTGGATTTTAGTCCTTCGACAGTGGATTAGTGGCAGAATGGAGATAGAAACCCTAGATCTGGAGATGATGGAAGATCAGAGAGAGAGACGGAAAGAGAGAGAAAGGTTTAAGAAAAGAAACCAACCACCGTGGCCATATTTGAATATGATGATGATGATGAAGATGACGATGAGGAGGAGACGATGAAAACTGTTGGAAATTGGGTCGGGTTTAGAACCCATACCCGATTGGGTCGCCCATGGTGGCATGACCCCAGACCCATAAGGAAAGTCCCAGTCAAAGTGGACTTGAAATAACTAATCCTGGAGATAAGTGTGATTAACCCACAATCTCATATATTGAGAAGATAGAGTTATGTGTGGTTATAACTCTCCCACATAATATATGTATTATATTTGGAAGAATAAGAATTTAACCGGAGGGGTAATCAGTATCTCTCTCTCTCTCTCTCTCTCTCTCTCTCCTATACTCTATTCTTTCTGTCTCTCCATAGAAACACTAAACAACCATTGTGCTGTGAATAGTGTAGGTAGTTGTAGACACCCCATTTTTGACCGCCCCGAAGACTTGGGCACTATTGATGGTTTACTTGGTGGAGAAAGGTGTGTAGGGGAAATGTTCAGTTTCTTCGGTAAGGAGAGAGTCAAATCTCAACTTCATACCCCTTTTGGACCAAAACAATCTTGATCGAAAGATTTTAGACCTTGAAACCCTCTCGTTCAAAATGTTTTGAAAATAAAGTTCCTACGATGTCCAACGCTCTCATTTTGTCAAAATGTTGCGCTTTTCGGTAAACCGAGCGAGGACAAAAGTGGAAATGAATGAAAGAGAGATGAAATCTTTGAAAAATCTTTCAAAACACCTTGTTCGGGGGTTTGGAGTTGAAGAAAAGAAGAGTGGAGAGAAGAAATCCAGTTGGGGAAGAAAATGGGCGTGAACCGTTAAGAGAGAGTCGAGCAGCCCTCGCCGAATCGGGCCTATTCATTTTCATACTTGGAATCCAGCTATGAGGCCACCACCGTTGGAAATATTACTTTTGGGCTTCATTTTGCACTCAAGAATCTCCTAAAGCCAATTCCGGACGGGGGAGATATGGTTGGTTGAAGTAGGGCATCAATCCGGTTGGACCGAATCTGCGCGGCTCCACCAAAACAGGCATAACTTTTTGCACAGAACGAATTTTAATGCAAGGTTTGTGCCATTGGAAAGCTAACTTCTGGGGATTCAATTTGGACACCTGGTCGACCACTTTTGGACTTCCCAATCACTGGCCGACCACCTTTCTTTCTGGCAGACCAATTTTTGTCCTGAAAAAACCAGAAAAAGTAGCAGGCCGACCAGAAAAGGTGGTCGGCTGACCACTTATGCCCAGAAAGCTCAAAATTGATAGATATTTTCCCTCCATCTGTCTTCCACAACCTCCAGCTGTCCTATAATCAGATATTTTCGAGCAAACTCTCATTTTTGATATATATGAGTTATATCTCTCATTTTTCAAGGACAATCTTCCTAAGCAAGTTTTGGGAGCTTCTCACTCTAAAAAATCCCTCTCTCTCTAGAAATTCCAGAGCCAAATCTCTGTCTCTCTCTCATTCTCTTGCCTTTGTGTGCATAGCAAGAGCTATACTTGGAGATATACCTCTCCTTTGCCTAGGCACCCTTGATCAAACTCAACTACCATTGGGCTGAGGTTCTTTGAGGATCATTTTGAGCTCCAAAATCTGGTTTTAGCTCAGAGTTTGGACCCCTTTTGCTGCTGTCTTCTTGAGCTTCAAGGGTAACACTTCTTTCCCTCTTTTAAGCATTGTTTTGCTTCATATCTTAGCTCTATTTGCAAGAATTTTTGGGCTTTGTCATAAACTGAAAAAAGTCTTGTTTTGAGCTTATAAACATGTTTGTTTAAGGTCTTTTTTCTGTTTGGGGTCATCTACCCCCTTTCATACTTCATTTCCTCACGCTTTGAGCCATGCATTTGAGCATTTGCATTGGCTTTGGTTTGGCCTTTTAGCCACTGAAATCTAGTGGATTTTTAGTGGCTTAGATGTATTTTTGAGCCCTAAAATCAGAGAGGGGTGACCCTCTCACCCCTTGTTCTCTTTACTAGCTTTGTTGGCCTTCCAAAGGAGCTCCATCTTGCATGTTGTGAAGCCACATTTCAGGCCCTATTTTGTGAGTTTCAAGGTCTACCTTGACTCTGTCCAGAGCCCTTTTGGCCATATTTTGTGTCTTTGATGCATGTGTAGAGCAATCCTCTTCAAGGCCTTTCAAATGGGCCTTTATTTGCATGTTTCCTAGACCCATTTCAGGCTATTTTTAGTGGGTTTTAGGACCCTCAGAACCTGTTTCCAGAGGTGGTTTTGCCATTGTGTGTGTCCATCATGCATGTGTAGAACAACTCCCTTATTGGCCTTTCAAAGGAGCCCATCATTCTTGCATGCATTGACTGAGTTTCAGTGGTTATTTGGGCATATTTTGGCATGGCATACTTCTGTTTTTGGCTGGTTTGATGAGCCTTCATATGCTCCATATAGTTGTAGTGTAACTCATGGTTCACTAGCTTTCTTTGCATGCCTTGTTGACCCTTAATTTTAACACTTTTTGGCCATGCCTTAAACTGATTTTGTGCTCATTTTGGACTTCCCTAGCTCTGTTTTTGGGTCTCATGGTCGAATGGTGTTTTTTTTTGCATGCTTGTGGTTCAATACACTTGCTTAGCTTTGAGTTTCGGGGTCCATTACATGCATATACTGAGGTATTTCCTTGTTTTGGGCCCAGTATACATCATATTTAGAGCTTGTTTGAATGCCATATTGTCATGTTTTATACTCTTTAAATGCGTTTGAGAGTCGGGCTTGTATGCCTCATTTACCGACCGTTGAATGAGCTCCATTTCGTTGCATTCTGAGCCATCATTTTAGGCCATTTCCCCACTTTTTCAGACCTGCCTAGGGTCTGTTTGGGGTTGGTCTTGCCATTAGTGCATTGTTTTGGGTACCTCTAGAGTAACGCACTTCACTAGTTTCGGTACCCGGGCCCCCTAGTTGCATTGTGTGCCATGTTTGCATGTTTCGGAACCATTTGTATCATGTTTCAGAGCTGGAATTTGTGTGTTTGTATGCCATACTTCATCCTCTGCCATGCTTAGTTAGAGTTGCATGTTATGCCTTAGGATCGGTCCTTTGCATCCGTGCATGTTTGCATGTGTTTCGGTCGTCTCATTTCCATCATATGGCCACTGATTTGAGTGTGGCTGAGGTCCACTCATATTGGCGTAAGTCCATCTTACATTGAGCATGCCATTTGGTTCATGTTGTTGCATGTTTGACCATCGCATTGTGTATGCTTTGATTATGCCTTTGTGTATGTCCATCTTCGTATGTGTGCATTGTGTATGCCATTGTAGTTCATAGCATTGCGCATGCTAGGTTGCATGTTAGTCGCATTGTGTATGCCATGCATATTACATTGTGTTAGGAGTAGGGTTTAGTCCAAACACGGGAAACGAGGGACGTTTCGTACTCAAGGTGACGAAACGTGTCTCAATTCCCGGTCGCTGACACTCCGAATTACCCATGATGGAGTCTAGGCCTTGTTGTGTTTTCATGTGCATTCATTTCACATCGAGTCGTGAAATTCGGCTCCTCGACCATCATGCATCGAGATGCGTGATTGGTGGCACGAGGATCGAGGTGTGCGTACATATGTGAAAATACTTTGCCATGCCCCTTTCCTGCTCTCTGTTGCAGCAAATCAGAAATCAACCGCCTTCCAGAGCTTTGCACAGCATTCCGAGATTAATTGCAAACAGAGGCGAACCGGGGCATCGCAATGTATTTCCGCACAAAGCAACTCGAGCATGCATCTTTCATCATTCGGAACAGAGCTGAGGCGGTCCATGAATTTGCATACTAGTTTATTTGCTTTCCTAGTTAGTTTGTTAATTAATTAGGGTTTTGTAATATTTAATTATTCATTCGGATTGTATTATTTATTCGGACCCTCCGAGCAAGGGTGCAATTGTAATAAGTGTGCGTGTGTGTGATGTATGTCTTCCAACCCCACATCTGTCTCCCTTTTATTTACCAACTTATGATGGTTAGATTAGGGCATGTTTCAATTAGCATACTTATGCTCGCATGTTTGCATCCACTCATCTGTCTTGCATGCACCGGGCTCGGCGCATCATACTATCTGCATTATATTTCAATTCCGAGTTGAATACGTGTTAGCTGTAGCATCTCATATGTCATTCTTAGAATAGCCGAGCCTATTATACTTGCATTTTTGCATGTGTTGCATTATGCATTTCTGTATAGTTAGGATCATGCATTGATTTCTAACATAGCTTCTGTTTTGGCTTGGAGTACTCGGTAAGTGCTTATGCTTTAGCATCCTTGCATGTGTGTGAGTGACTGCCATGATAGCATGCTTACTATGAGGCTATGTGTTTATATGATATAACTGCCTGAATGCCTGTGGGTGAAGGTTGGGTTATTTGGATTGGAACAATTCATCGACTGTGAGTTTTAAAGCCCACCTGAGAGTGGCAAATCCATGTCTTAGCCTACTTGCGGGTAGCACCATCAAACCGTTTTTCAAAACAAACATAAGATGTTTTGTTCCAATTCAGGCAATCCGGTCTATATTTGTATGCTGTGCGCATCACGTAGTAAATCTAGGTTAATAACCGGAATAAGAACGCATAATGTTTTCAAAACTTGATATCATGGTTAGTAGAGGCCGATATTTGATTGGGCGAGCGGGGTGCTCACTGTAGACACCCCATTTTTGACCGACCTTAAGACTCAGACGTCGCCAATTGAGCGCTCGGTGATGTTGCATACTGTGCTCGTTCAGAAGTTTAAGAGTCGCGGCCGCGCGCCCTGCCTCCGGACTTCCGAACCCTCTTCCTACCTTGTCTCGGTTTGCGAACCAGACTCGGTTTTCCCTGTTTTCTTTCCTGAGGGAAGGGAGTGGTCCTGTAGACTATCTCTCGGTGGCCGTGAGCTACTTTTCGTGGCCATAGGCCATTTTGCCCATTTCGGAGCCCGGTTCCCGGTTTTCGGGACCGTTAGGCCGTGTGCCTCGGCTCGGAACCGCCCAACCATCTCCGAGTTCTCTGGTTTTTGGCTTGCACCACTGTTTTGTCATTCCGAGGGACACCGGAGTTGCAGATACCCACTTCGCTGCCGAACACCACTTCCGGCACCCGCAGCCCATTTTCGGGATCCCGAATGGCTCGGTTTTGGCCCCGAGCGTTCATTTCTCATTAGTTTTTGTTCAAATTTGGCAGGTATCTCTGTTTCAATACCAGGAAGATCACTGGGGGGTGGGAGGCCAGCAATTATCCCAGATAACCAGTTCCGCTCCTCCGGAGCCCGTTTTTCTCACTTCCGGGCCAATGTTGAACACCCTGGGGGTATTTTCTTCCAACCAAAGCTGCATATCTGTGATGAGGGAACATGGGAGGACCCTAAAAAAGCATGGTCGGCCAGAAACTGTGGGTTTCATTTTTGGGCCTCTCCTTCAAGCTCTATGTTGTGGCTCCTGCTTCAGTGTTGCAAATTTCAACCTTGGATCCTTGTTCTACACATCTTGGAGGACACAAAAAGAAGGTGGTCGGCCAGAAATTATACAGTTCATTTTTGAGCCTCTTCTTCAAGCTCTATGTTGTGACTTCTGCTTCAGAGTTGCCAGATTCCGACCTTGGGGCATTGATCTACACACTTGGGAGGACACTTTGGCATACTGGTCGGCCAGAAAATCTTCTGTTCATTTTCTTGGGGTGGCCGGTCGGCTAGGCTGAGTGGCTGGCCGACCAGGTGGGGTGGCCGGCCGGCCACCTCCCAGAAATCTACCTGGCCGGCCAGCTTTCTGCTTTCCAGCTCAGTACAGCTGTCCGGATATTTTTGCCAAATATCTCCCCATCCGGGGGATATTTTGGGAGGGAAAGCTTGGATGCTTTGCCCTCCCCTTTTACACCTTGTTTTGCCTATTTAAAGGAACCAAGGGCTCCTTTGCCTAGGTTAGAACATTTGCCTTCAAGAACACTTAAGCAAAAACCCTAATCTCCATAGCCAAAACCTTCAAAAAAGCTTCAAGTCTTGCTTGATTTCTTCACCAACACCTAGCCTCACCATTCCAACTTTGATTCCAGCAGCTAGGAAGTGAATTTCAGAGGTTGAGAAGCCACAAATCCAAGCCAAGAAGCAAAGAAAGACAAGTCTTCAAGGGTAAGTATTCAAAACCAACTTTTAAGGCTTTTTCTTGATCTTTTTTTATACTCTAATTGGTTGAGAATTGGGGCTCCGACCCCTACTGCTTTTGTGCTCATTTTGAGCCCCTCTACAACATTGTAGAAGGGCTAAACTTCATTTGGTATTTGTATATACTAGTTCCTTCAATATTCATCAAGATTGTCACATTTTTGCATGCTAAAATTAACCTATTTGTGTTGGTTTTTGGGGCTCCGACCCCTAATTCTTTCTTGCTTATTTTGAGCCCCTCTACAACATTGTAGAGGAGCTAAACTTCATTTGGCCATTGTATATACTAGTTCCTTCAATTTCATCAAGTATGCCATATTTTGTGTCCAATTTTTGACCTATTTGTGTTTGTTTTTGGGACTTCGACCCCTACTGGTTTTGGTCTTATTTTGACCCCCTTTACATGTTTCATGAAGAAGGTTTGGTCATTTGATGTATAGATTGCATGTCTTGTGTTATACCCTTTTGCGGCTCCATTTTGCCTTCCATTTCTGGCATGTTTGTCTTATGATTTAGAGGCTTCCATCTTCTGCATATATGCTTATTTTTAGGTCCTCTTTAATGTTGTAGAAGAAAGTTTGTCCATTTGCATTTTCTATATACCATCTCCCTTTATAATGCTCTTTTGGCCATTAATCTTGCGAGCTATTGTTGCCATATCTATGTTTGCATTTTGGCCATGTTTATTACTGAAAAAATGCCATATTTGGGACTGCCTTGCTACTGTTTTTTCTGTCAAGTGCCAATTTTGCATGTTTAGCATGGCCGTAGGCCATTTCGGGTACTTAAAATCGCATTTCGGGATGATTGCATGCATCGTTTGTCATTTCACATCATTCCGGGGCTGTCTTCCCCTTCATTTAGGGGCTGAAATTTGGTTTGCATGCTTGCATATCATTTCCCATGTCATTCCATGCCTTATTGCATTGCCTCGGTTTGCGTGCCCGTGGGCGCGCACTTCGAGGCGCTCCGTTTTCGTCACCGGCATCTGATGTGAGTGTGGCTGAGGTCCACTCATGTTAGTATAAGCCCAATTTGCATTTCCATCTCATTTTATCATCGCCTCGGGTTGCGCGCCTGTGGGCACGCACTTCGAGGCACTTCGGTTTTATCCGATTTCTCATTTTATCATCGCCTCGGGTTGCGCGCCTGTGGGCACGCACTTCGAGGCACTTCGGTTTTATCCGATTCCTCATTTTTCTTCATCGCCTCGGTTTGCGCGCCTGTGGGCACGCACTTCGAGGCACTTCGGTTTTATCCGATTCTTCATTTTTATCATCGCCTCGATTTGCGCGCCTGTGGGCACGCATTTCAAGGCACTTCGGTTTTATCCGATTCCTTATTTTTCTTCATCGCCTCGGTTTGCGCGCCTGTGGGCACGCATTTCGAGGCACTTCGGTTTTATCCGATTTTCATCTTTCATCATCGCCTCGGTTTGCGTGCCTGTGGGCACGTATTTCGAGGCACTTCGATTTTATTCGATTTCTCATTTCATCCTCACTTCGGTTTGCGTGCCCGTGTGCACGCATTTCGAGGCACCCTGTTTCGACATTTGCATGGCGTATGCTATTGCCTCGGTTTGCGTGCCTGTGGATACGCATTTCGAGGCATTTCATTTTAGTCTCATTATACATCATATTTCACATCATCTCATGCTTATATGCCATTTTCTCGGTTTGCGTGCTCGTGGGCACGCGTTTCGAGGCATCTCATTTTCATAGCATTGTGCATACTATATCGCATGTTAGTTGCATTTCATGCATATCATGCATATTGCACAGGAAACGAGGCACGTTTCGTACTCCGAGTAACGGAACGGGTCTCAATTCCCAGTTCACCGACACTCCGGATTATCCATGATGGAGTTAGGTTTTGGTATAGCATCCATCTGCATTCATCCCAATATTGAGTTGTGCAAATCGGCTCCTCGGCCATCATGCATCGATATGCGTGATTGGTGGCACGAGGATCGAGGCATGCATATATTTGTGAAATACATTGCTATGCCCTTTTCCTGCTCTCTGTTGCAGCGAATTGAAGAATCGGCAAATTTTCGGAACTCGGCGCGCATTTCGAGAAATACTGTAAACAGAGGCTAATTGGGGCATCCCAGTGGATTTCCGCGCCAGGTAGCCCAACATACGTCAGCCATCAGAAGCGAGGCAGTCCCTGGCTTGCATGCCAGTTTTACTTCTTTTGTAATTAATTTGTTAATTAATTAGAATTTGTATATTTCGGACTGTATTATTCTTTCATTTTCGGACTGTATTATTATTTATTCGGACCCTCTGCGCGAGGGCATAATTGTAATAAGTGTGGGTGAGTGTGATGTATGTCTTCCAACCCCACGTCTTTCTCCCTTTTATTTACCCGCTTACGATGGTTAGATATAGGACATATTTCAA
The DNA here is from genome assembly GCA_030407325.1 of Camellia japonica. Taxonomy (NCBI): domain Eukaryota; kingdom Viridiplantae; phylum Streptophyta; class Magnoliopsida; order Ericales; family Theaceae; genus Camellia; species Camellia japonica. The sequence goes on from JAPPVO010000032.1 coordinate 116,338,715, forward strand.
TTAGCATACAGTATGACAGCATGTTTGCATCATTCATCTGTTTTGCACGCATCGGGCTCGGTGCATCATACAAACTGCATTTGTATTTCAATTCCAAATTGAATACTTGATAGTTGTAGCATTCCACATACTATGTTTAGAATAGCCGAGCCTGCTATAGTTGCATCTTTGCATGTGTTGCATTAGGCATTTCTGTATAAATTAGGATCATGCATTGATTTCTAATCGGTTTTCTGTTTTGGCTCGGAGTACTCGGTGAGTTTTATGCTTTAGCATCCTTGCATGCGTGTGAGTGACTGCCATGATAGCATGCTTACCATGAGGCTATGTGCTTATGTGATATAACTGCCTTGAATGCCTGTGGGTGGAGGTTGAGTTATCTGAATTGGGACAATTCATCAATCATGTTTTCTAAGCCTACCTGAGGGTGGCAAATCCGCGTTTTTAGCCTACCTGCGGGTAGCACCATCAAACCATTTTCAAATGTTTTGTTCCAATTCAGGCGGCCCAGTCTATACTTGTTTGCTGCGAGCATTACATAGTAACCTAGGCTAATAACTGGAATAAGAGCATACAATGTTTTCAAAAACAGATATCATGGTTAGTAGAGGCCGGTCTTTGACCGGGCGAGCGGGGGTGCTCACGATGTGACCTTCCCCAATCGTACCCGAGTTCCCGAGCCAACTTTGGTGATGACGGACACGTGGCCTTTGGCACTGAGTTAGGGTTTCCTAAATTTCCCATTTAAAAAATATTTAGGTGGCGACTCTGTTATCTGGCAAAGCAGTCCATGTTTGGCACTTCTTTCAAAAAATCAGTTTTTTCTCAAAACGATTTGCCGGATTTGGACTCTTTGGTTCGAGATTTAGAACCGCAACAAAATCGAGTCCGAACTGTAGCGAGGTCCCTCGCGGGCTTGTTACACTCACGATGTGACCTTCCCTAATCGTACCCAAGTTCCCAAGCCGAGGTAACTTTGGTGATGACGGACACGTGGCCTTAGGCAACGAGTCAGGGTTTCCTAAATTCTCCGAAATAAAATATTTAGGTGGCGACTCTGTATCTGGCAAAGCAGTCCATGTTTGGCATTTTTTTCAAAAAAAAATCTGTTTTCAAAAATGATTTGCCGGATTTGGACTCTTTGATGATTCATCGGTCTTGCATTGCACTCTACGAGATTAGATACAGGACCGTGACATTGAGTCCTGAACTGTAGTGAGCCCAAATGAACAAAACGAGATTTCCCTCCCGGGACGTTTGGGGACGTCTACAGTTTCTGGTGACTCTGCTGGGGAGTTAGAGAACTTGACTCGAACTCATGATATATTGTTTTGATTACACTTATGCGTTTCTTTGCATTGCATTTGCATTGGTGCGCCTAGGACACCGTGTTTGCCGTATGCTATTCCTGAACGGTTTGCCGGAGGCTCGCTTCGAGAAGCGTGCCATAAGGCTGACCGGTTGCGGGCTCTGCCACGACAGGAATACAAACCCTGATTTTTACCGGGGCACCCTTTTGACCATTCGACCTAGTGCATATTCGGAATCCATAGTGACCATTCCAAGCTAGGACAGGTTGCTTACCCGATCATAGGTTGTTTGAAACCGCTGCGTGCGTAGTGAAACCCTAGCTCCTGACAAAATAGGACAGGGAAACCCTACCCCAACATAGGGGTGTTTTGGCTCTCACTTGCTTGTTATGTGCTTTTAGAGTGCGTCTCTACAGGAATGCATGTATCAGTTTGCAAGTTTGAGCATCAGGCCTGCGGGCACCAGTTTAGTATTTTGGGATTCAGTTTACCTGAGGATATCAGTTCACAGGCAGAATTTTTGGGCAGAATTCTGTACGGGGGCACAGTCATTCAGCTCTGCTCATATGGGTTATCGTGAAATCAGGCTGAGATGCTCTCTATTTTCTCTTTTGCTAGGGGGCAGTCTTGGAACCATAGCTCCAGAAGGCTCTGAGATCCCCCAGATTCATTGGACTAGTGCTGATAGACTTTGCTAGGTTACAAATTCAGTTCAAGGGCAACCAGTTTTCCTTCGCCAGTGGTAAGGCAAAGGAGGGCCAGACAGGGTTCATTTGTTCATCTGATCTGACAGTCACCAGTCACATCATCAGCAGACCCGTGATGGCACGAGGTTTGGAAGAATGTGTGGCTATGATAGCAGCGTTAAATCAGGGAACTGCAATGCAGGATGAGACCAGTGCTGAAACGTAACGCCCATCTGAGGCATCTGCCTCGCATCCAGCTTCGGGACCCCAGCCGAACTTTGACCCACTTCTGCCAGCTGAAGATTTGCAGGGTCCAGATCCCGAGAAAGGTTGACTCAAGCTTGAGTTTCCACACCCCTGGTGCAGCCTACTGAGAGGCTTCATCCCTCTGATGTCAATGAATTCAATCCGACTGCAGTGAAAATTGCGAACCTTGAGAAGCAATTCAAAAGGGCACAGGGCCTTAACTCCATTCACGACATTGAGGATGGGTCCACCGAGGTTGCCGTAAGGCTCCCAGTCGGGAGTACCAATGCTGGCGGTAGCACTGTTTCCAAACCCGCTAAAGTCAACACAGTCGCCATAGCCGACCCTTTTGCCAAGGCCAGCCTACAAATAGCCGGCCCAGCCCGAGCTCAGGGTAGATTTTTCACCCCCCTCCATATGAGCCTAACCAGCGCATTAAAAGTCCTGATGGAAAGAGGGCATCTCAAACCCCTTAATCCTCAACCTTTGCCAAACCCACTCCCTGCCAGACATAACCCCAGCAAATACTGTGTATATCATCAGCAGCTCGGCCATGGCACCGATGGTTGCTATCGCCTTCGTCATGAGATCCAAAATCTCATTGACAACCGGACAATAGTTCCACCTCAAAACCCCAAGGACCAACTACCTCATCCATATCTCAACCTCAGCCATACACTGCCACCCACCTACAACCCCAGTATATACACCCCGACCCATATACTCAAGCCCGAGATGTTTATCCCAGAAAGCATGGGCTTAAGCACGATGGATGAACTTGAACCCCAATCATCTCAAACCTGTGAACCCACTACTTCTGAGCTGGGGAGCATGATTGAAGATCTTCAGAGAACAGTGGCAGATTTAACCTTTGGAGTTTTGGATCCATCATCAACCATATCGCCTACCAGGGAGTTCATGTCAAAACGCTCCCCAATCTTGGGACGGGCTGCACTGGAAGAAGGCAAATCTTTTAGCAAAGTGGGGGCAAGTGGTAAGAACAGGGTAGGGGCAGGAATTGGTCCCCATGAACACCTTCAGTGGGCTGTTGAGGCTTTGAAAGCCGAGGGACTGAACAAACAGCAAGTGCTCGCAGTGATCGCAAAAACTGTGGATGATACTTTTGCCACTCAAGTTGGGGGCTATAGCGATCCCGGTTGTCCCTTTAACTGTTCAGTTGTATTCCGGACTCGGTTCCGTGAAGTTGTTAGTCGTAATTGTCTTGTTGTCATCCTTTAAATCGATTCGTTTGAGTTTTAGGATGTTTTGGGCAGGTGTGTTACAGGTTGGTTGAGCCTAAGTCTCAAATCTAGTCGCCCAGGTTTTTGGTGTTACGCTCGAGCGGAGTTTGGTCTTCGGTTGTCCGCTCGAGCGGGCCTTATTGCGCTCGAGCGGGGTTTACACACTCCCAGTATTTCGTGTCCCTGCAAAACTTCTGCAGGTGTGTTTTCTACACTCGAGCGGGTCGCGCTTGAGCGGGATTGTTGGCGCTCGAGCGGGTAGTACATTTTTGGTGTAAGTTTTGGGAAGGGGAAATCTATGCTCGAGCGGACTGGTTTTCGCGCTCGAGCGGATGTACTTTATTCTTGTGTCTTGGCGCTCGAGCAGGACCTCTTGCGCTCGAGCGTACCTAGTTTTTGTTCTTGGTGCTCGAGCGTTGTGTTCTCCGCTCGAGCGGGAATGTCGTATAACAACAGGCAGTTGGGCATTTCTAAATCACTTTTTACATCCTCACTCTCTCTCTTACTTTTCAAAAACGCCATTTGAGAGCTTCTCTCTCTAAAGTCTTCACTTCTCTCTAAGTGTTGATCTAGCTAGAGTGTTTTCTAAACCTTTAGCCTTTACAAAAAAGTTGTTGATCGTCGTGGGCTATCTTTTGATCCAAGAATCTTGGGATTTGGAGCATCTTCATTTTCGTCATCTCCTTCGTTGGGTTTCATCATTTGAGGTAGGGATTCCTACTCACTACTATGGGTTTTGACATAGATTTTTGGGCATTTTGTTAAATGGTTGAGTTTGGGAGTTAGGGTTTGAAAATGTTAAAAAGGGGTTTGTTATTTTGATTCTAAAAATGTGTATTTTGGGTTTCAAAATAATGATATTGTTGTTGGTTGTTGATATATAGACCATTAGGTCAATATTTGGAAATGGGGTAGAAAACCCTAATTTGTTGTATAAATTAATTGGTATAATTAATTTGGGATAATTGTGGTTATATGGAATTGAGTTAGAAATAATGAAATTGACTCATTATATGGTAGAATGGTGGAGTTGGATTTATTAATCGCTCACTTTCGAAAACATTGATATTTTATCTGTTGGAGCTTTTATTATCTGTTTAGAAATAATTGCTTTGAGCTACCGGTGGAGGGTAGTTGTGATTGTTGTAGACAATGCATGATGATTAGGCAAACTAAAACTAATCAATTGGATGTGTCATAGAGTATGACGGTTGATAGAATACATTAACGCTATGTATTGTTTGATTGAGTATATGACCTTTGTGTATATACATTGTGTGTGTGGGAGGAGATAGGGGATGTACTCCACGGTTTAGGGGAAGATAGGGGATGGACCTCTAAACCGGATGTTGTTTGGGAGAATATAGGGGATGGACTCCGTTGATACAGCTCATATGCTTGTCAGTTAATGTGTTGATATAGCTCATATGCTTATCTATCGAAGTCTGGATACAGCTTGTATGCTTATCTGTTGAGATGTTGATATAGCTTATATGCTCGTTTATCGAAGTGTTGATATAGCTAGTATGCTTATCTATTGTGGAATGGGAAACGTTTAATATGAGTTACTGTCTCATGTAAGTTGTTGGCCAGGTTCTGAGCCGGTGTTGTGAATTGTGAACTTGATAAGAAATGAAAAAGAATGAAATGGAACATGGATATAGTGGTCATGTAATAGGAATGGATTATGAATTGATTTATGGGAATTAAACATTTATCAATTGCTAATGTCTTAGTTACTGCTCATACTGTGTTTAGCATATCTCTACTGGGCGTTGGCTCACCCTATATGGGACATTATTTTCAGGTACAGGTAGCATGCCACCTCCAAGGACTTAGCTTGGATGGATATGGGAGTTGAAGACTCTTTTTGATTATTTTGTTGTATTACATGTATATCAAGCCAAGGGCTTATTTTGTATAGAGTTAGTACTCTTCTTTTGTGTAACCAAGTGTTAACTTGGAAAGCTGTAAGCCTATAGGGCATTTGCTTTCGTTGTTAACATGTAATATTGTTGTAAGAACTACTCTGATGAATGGAAAGGTGTTGATTTCTTTATACCATTGCATGTCTAGAATGATGGGATTTATGTATTATTTTGAGGGCGTTACAGGGGCAGTCTGAATCAAGGGGCAAGCCGAGACAAGGGATGTTGTACCAGAAACGATCCTGTTAGCTTTAATCCTCCACTTGGAAGAGATCAGCAAACCAGGCCAGCACCTGCCAATCCCTCTGCTGGTGCGTCCAGCAAAGATCCACAAACCTTGAAGTACCAACCTCGAGGTCAGAGGGTCTTCCATGCCCGCTATATGCCTTTGTCCACAGCTCTCCAAATCCTTGTTGGATAAGGCCATCTCAAACCCCTTGAGCCTCGGCCCCTCCCGAATCCTCTTCCGGCTATGCATGATGCCGCCCAGTATTGTGCCTTCCATCAACAAACCGGTCATGGCACTGACAATTGCTCTCGTCTTCGCCACGAAGTGCAAGATCTGATTGACGACGAGGTCATTGTCGCACCAGTCTTGCAAAGTCTATCGGCACTTGATCAGTGAACTTATGGGGGATAATGTGACTATGTGATCGGGGGATGAACCACCTGCGGACGGCACTCAGTTTACTCCAGATGTGGCGTATGGCACGCACTGTTTTGAGCATTTGTGAATGCTGGTTTTTTTTGTACTTTCTGACTTGGGTATTGAGTCAGTCTTGTTGTGTTGTATTGAGTCAGTCTTTTTGTACAGAGTCAGTCTTTTCTTACTGAGTCAGTTAGGTCTGTCTTGTTGTACCGAGTCAGTCCTGTTTTGTTGGAGTCGAGTGATTTCGGGGGTGTTACCTCGGACATCACTTGCTTGTTTTGTGTTTGTCTTTTCGTTTTCTTTTGAATCTGTTTCTGCCTTGGAGCCAGTAATGCCAACAGATTTGAATGAACAGCAATGATTTTCACATTCTTGTGTTCGCTTCTGCCTTGTGCCAGTTGTGCTAGAAGTTTGAATGAAACGACAGTGCTTCTCACCTGCTTTTCTGTGCTTTGAAAATCATTGCATTGACCTAAGTTTTTCAAAACTTTTTGAATATTGTGATGAAAACGAAGAGGGAGGACTTCCTCGGGTTTTGCAAAATGTGATCAATTGAGAGAAAGAGAGGCATGTGTAGACACCCCATTTTTGACCATCCTCAAGACTTGGACGTCGCCGTTTGAACACTCGGTGATTACCCATGTTCGTGTTTCGTTTTGAGTTCCCGGAGGTCTCGACTACGCGCCTTGCCTCAGGATCTCTCAACTCAACTGTGCTGTGTTCGGTTTTGCACCAAACACTTGTGTTTTTGTTTCTGAGGGTATAGAGTAACTTGTTAGCTACCCTTGGAACCCACCGGCCGTGGCTCGAGGCCACCGGCCATGTGTTGAGGCTACCAGTCATTGGTAAAGTATACTATTGGCCGGTCGGCATTCAGTGTGGCCGGCCGGCCATCTGTTTGGCCGGTGGCCTCCTTTTCTGGCCGGTAGCACTTTTTTACCTTCTTCAGGCATGGTGCATGCCAGCTGTGCCAGCTGGAATGCACCAAACCTGCCCGGGGGCATACATGTGGCTGTTTTGCCCTTTTTGCACCCTTTTGGTCAAAGCTTCTTGAGGAAGCTTGACCCTTTGTCAAAGCTTCCTCAAGAAGCTTGCCAGCTGTCCTAGCTTCCTTAGGAAGCCTTGCCCCCTTTGACCTTTTTTTGTTTAGCTTCTTTAGGAAGCTTCAAACCTTTGTTTTGTCTATATATAGAGCCTCTCCTCCTCCATGTTAAGGGTTGAACAAAAAACTAGAGCTTATACATACATATATCTATACATCTCTCTCTCTCTCTCTCTCTCAAAATTTCCCTCTCTCTCCTCTTTTGTGTGTGTTTTGTGGCCTAAAAGTGTGTTTTGACCTTAGTTTTGCACTAAGACACACACCATTACACCACACTTCGACCTTGAGAGGCTTAGAGGGTTTGTTCTTGAGTTTTTGGACTGGTTTTGATCAGAGGAAGGTGGCTGATCTTGCTGTTCTTCAAGGGTTCTTCAAGGGTAACATTCTTACTTTAGATTCCCCAATCTTGCACTAGATTTTTGCCTATCTTGCTTGTTGTTTTAGACTTTGTGTATAACTGAAAAAAGTCTTGTATTTGCATGCTTAAGATACTTCATTAAGGTTGTTTTGTGGTTTGGGGTCGATCTCCCCCTATTAGGCCTTGTTTGGCCCTTTTGGAGCTCTCTTTGTTAAGCCTTGGTTACTCTTGTGTATTGGTCTTCTCACCACTGAAATCCAGTGGATTTTCAGTGGTGAAGAAGAGGGTTTGAGGTTTTGAATAGGGGAGGGACACCCCTCTTCCCTTTGTGTTTCATTTGTGCATGTTTTTGGCTCTTAAAGGTAGCATGCATGATTAGTTGTTCTTGGCTTCATTTCAGAGGTTTTTGGGTGTTGTTGGGTCATATTATGCCTCTGTTTTTTGGTCGGATTAATGGCCCCTTGCATGCTTAATATACTTGCTTTGTAGTCCCTTATTTGGCCTAGAAATGCATCATGCATGTAGCCTACTATGCCCTCATTTCTTTTGCCTAGCTTTGTGAAGTTTTTAGTCCTATTTTTCCATGCTTAAGGTCTGTTAGATGCTGTTTTAACCATCTTTGCCATGTTTGGTATGGTCTCTTTGCATTTGGGCTTGTGAGTCCTAAGGATGTGAATCATAAGCATGCTTGAAGTGGGATGTTTCAATGAGTTGGAGTCATCTCACATGTCATTTCAGTCCATAATTCATGTTCATATGCTTGCATTCATCATCCCTTCTATGCCTTGAAGGTTTGTTTCTTTGTGCCTTAAAGAGGGTCATAGTGCATATTTGTATCTAGGTCATTTGGGCTGCCATATCAGAGGGTTTTTGGGTGTATTTTGATGCATTGGAAATCTGTTTTTGGTTGCTTAGTTCATGCCATGAGTGGTTGAGGTAGTGTAGAGTAATGCTCCATTTGGTAGCTTTGCATGTCTTTTGTTTTGGGCCCATTTCTTGACATGATTTGACCATTTTCCATGCATGTCCTAGCCATATTTTGGTCTGCCCCTAGACTGTTTTCAGTCATCTTGGCCTTGCGGGGTTTGGTTGACATGGCCTTAGTTCTAGCATCTTGACTAGCTTTGAACCTTGGACCAATTGGCATGCTTATTTGCTTGACATTTTGTGTCCTTTTGCATCACCCTTGATCATTGTTTTGGGGTGAGCTAAGGTCTGCCCTTTATGGTTTAAATCCACCATTGCATGTTTGACGCATTGCCTTACATTGGTTGCATGCTTACATTGTACCATGTTTGCACGCTTGCACATTGTTTAGCTAATTGTATCATACGTCTTGTTGTATGCTTGACATGTTCATATTGCATTAGTCTAGCTTAGTATGGTCATGTTACATTGCATGAGTTGCATTATTTTGCATTATATATGGCATATATGCATTGCATTTGTTTGGTTTGGGGTGTCAAGCCAAACTTGAGGGGTGAGGAGTGTTTGTACTCCAAGTGACAAAACACGTCTCAATCCTCGGTCGCCGATGCCTTTGATCTCAATATGATAAGGCGTTAGCTTTCATTTGATTGTTGCATGCATTTACATTGAATGGCAAACTTGGCCTCTTAGGCCATCATGCATAATTGATGGCCCGAGAGTCGAGGGCCATGCTCCTTTGAGTCCATTGCATGATAGGGAGTGTGGCCATGCTTACATTTCCTTGAAATTCCATGCCATGCACTGCTTGCCCTCTGTTGCTGTTAAAACTGATTTCTGCAGGAAGTTTTGGCCGGCCGGCCATATCTAGTGCCGCCGGCCATCAATGAATGGCGGATAGCTTTATCAGTGGCCGGTGGCAATTTCCCATGGCCGGTGGCCATTCCTCCCAGCAGGTGGTGTTCCATAGTGTGCATAGAACCTGTCCTGAGACTTGTGTAGTTTTCAGAGGAGCTAGGCAGTGAAAACAGAGGCAGCGGCAGCGAGTTTCCGGGCAGTACGAGTCAAGCATGCATCATCCAAATGTTTTGAAGGCGGGGCTGTGGCCATTTTAATTCTGCATTTAATTTGTTAATTAAATAAGGGTTCTATAATAATTAATTAAGTAGTTAATTATTTATTCGGTTATGTAATATTTATTCGGACCCTCCGAGTGAGGGCAATTGTGTAATAAGTGTGGGTGAGTGTGTGCATGTCTTCCAATCCCACGTCTTTCTTCCCTTGTATTTACCCGCTTATGATGGTAGACTAGGGCATATTTAAATTAGCATACCTTATGCTATGCATGCGTGCATCCATACATTTGTCTTACATGCACCGGGCTCGGTACATCATGCTAACTGCATTTGTATTTCAATTACAAGTTGAGTACTTGTTAATTGCAGCATTTCACATGCCATCTTTAGGATAGCCGAGCCTATTGTAGTTGCATCTTGCATGTGTTGCATTAGCCATCTTAACATGAACTAGGATCATGCATATGATTGTTAACTAGTTTCTGTTTTGGCTTGGAGTACTAGGTGAGCTTTTTATGCTTTAGCATACCGCATGCGTGTGAGTGTTGCCATAATAGCATGATTACCATGAGGCTAGCTGCTTATGTGATATAACTGCTTCAATGTCTGCGGATGGAGGTTGAATTACCTAAATTGGAATAACGCATCCAAACTATGAGTTTTAAGCCCACTCAAGGGTGGCAAAACCTATATTTTAGCCCACTTGCGAGTAGCAAACCATTTTCAAAACAAACATGAAATGTTTTGTTCTAATTTAGACGATTTGGTCTATACTTGTTTGCTGTGCGCATAACATAGTAATTCTAGGCTAATAACGGGAATAAGAACGCGTAATGTTTTCAAAATAAGATATCACGGTTAGTAGAGGCCGATCTTCGGATCGGGCGAGAGGGGGTGCTCATAGCTGACCTTCTCCAATCGTACCCAAGTTCCCGAGCCGAGGTAACTTTGGTGATGACGGACACGTAGCCCTTGGCACCGAGTCAGGGTTTCCTAAATTCCCCCATAAAAAATATTTAGGTGGCGACTCTGTATCTGGCAAAGCAGTCCATGTTTGGCACTTCTTTACAAAATCTGTTTTCCAAAACGATTTGCCGGATTTGGACTCTTTGGTTCAGATTAAGAACAGTAACCAAAACGAGTCCGAACTGTAGCATTGAGGTCCCTCGCGGACATGTTACAGCGTGCTAAGCCCTTAATGATTGAGATCATGCTTGTTAATGTAAGTACTGAGAAGGATCCTGGCTTGATCCAGATTGGTTCTACACTGTCTTCAGCGCGAGCGATTTGTTGCTTTCTTAAAAAATTTCAAAAAAAATGTTTTGCGCGGTCCTGTGAAGACCTGTGTGGAATCGCTCTTGAGATTGTGCAGCCTAGGATCGCTCTCAGCCTCGAGACTCGACCCCTTGCTTTCGAACCTTGAACTTAGATTCAGAATGTTCAACGGTCAACCACTATGTAAGGCCTGTGTGGCCGGATCAGAAGCAGCCCTCGAACTAGGGGCTGGGAAGTCAGATCAAGAAGATCAGATGTCGTCAAAAGAAGCTTGCAAAGCTAGATCAGAAGCACCCCTCGAACTAGGGGCAAAAGATGCCAGATTGTGCTCGAAGAGCCGAAGATGGATCATTCCACAAATCAATGAAGATCGGCAAGAATGCCAAACCCTAGAAGGGAGGAAAGAAAAAGACATTGCTGAAGGACAACCAAGTTCCTATCCGCAACACTAGGGGCAAATTCACCCTCCATTGGATGGACTTCTGCATCATTAGCGAACAACAGCCATTCTCCTAGATTCAGATGACTTCAAGATCTCAAAACCATTTGACATGGACAAAGCTACACTTTTACCCTTGAGAGGCTCGCTGGGCCGAAAACCTAGAAGGGCGACCTAGGCAAAAGTTAGAGCAAGAAAAAGAAGAAAAAGAAAAAAAGAGAAAAATGCAAAAAAAATAAAAATAAAAAATGAAGAAAATGAAAAGAAAAGAATGAAAAGAATTGAAAAGAAAAGAAGAACACAGCTCGCAAGGTTGAAAACCCAGAAGGGCGGCCTTGGCAAAAATTAGAGCGCAAAAGGAGAGCGAAAATACCCGAGTGTATCTTACCCCCGAACTACGTAAGGCTTGATTCCCATCTTTGGGATACGTAGGCAACTTCATTCTGAAGTCCAGCCGTAAAACACTTCAAATTGATTGTGCCCATGTAATGGTTTTGATCATCTTCGCCTTCTCTGTATCCGAGAATTTGGTTGTGTTTGTCACTCTGAAGACTGACTACAATGCGCTGCGGTGCCATTCAAACAAGGGGCAACTTTCTGTTGCCATTCAATGCGCTGCAGTGCCGTTCAAACAAGGGGCAACTTTCTGTTGCCACGCAGCTCCCCTCAAGCAAGGGGCAATTTTCCTTCGAAACTGAGGTTGTGCATCTCGAGAGTGGGTTCTATGCTCGTTGAGCAGTGGCCGTTTGCAAAAATAGTTTTTGAGAATTTTTAATGAAGTTGACTAATTTTCTCAAAAATTATTCCACTTTTTTCCGCTCAAAACCTAACTTGCATGATTTTGAATCAGAAAATCGAACAAGCGCATTAATCTAACTCTCATTTTGGTTAAAATTGTTTTAGTAGAAAACCAAAAAAAAAATGGTCAAAACGATGAACTAGGGGCACAGTTGAGTCAGGTGTTCTGTCTTTTCCCCTTTATCAACGCATTTGCCAGAAAGGGCACCATACTTGCCAGAAAGGGGCACAACGGAAGCTAACCGCAAAAAGGGCAGAAAGCTCTCACATCCTCCAAGCAACGAGGTATCAAGCCAAATGCGAAGCACAAACGGGAATGGATCGAGATATTCCACTCCTTTGTTTGGACACATCTGATTACATCCAAACTCCCCCGCGGAGCATCGTTAACCGATGTCAACTGCAGATGTGCTACACACCCAGTTGTAGCGCAACCCCACTGTGGGAAAGTTCACTGTTGTAAGCAGAAGGAAGAATCTAGCAGAACGCTAGGGGCATGAGCCCGCAATTTCTTGTTTATCCATCAACCACCCAGGGGAAGGATGAAAAATGAGAGATTGAAGAATAGAGAGATGTGCGATGAGAGAAAAAGTGAGAAAAGGGCTTTTTCAGAAAAACAGAGCCTGAGGGCCGAGTGATGTGAGAATCACAAATGAGAAAGGGTGGGAAACAATACCCGGAGAAACTGGCTCCTCATGCACCGAGAGGTCTCTTACCTTTGTAACACAGCTGAGTGTTGTGTTTGTGTGTTTTGTTTGTCTCAATTCTTGTTTTGAGTCGTTTGAGTGTCAATAGATGTGTTTAGGTTGTTTTACCTTGTTTTTCCTTTGTTGAGTTGAGTTTAGGTTGTTCTACCTTTGTTTTCCGTTTTGAGTCGTTTTGGCTGCGGTCAGTTGTAGGCCAATACCCGGTCAAAAACTCATCTCTCAATTTCAAAAACGAATCATTTTGTGCTCAGAGTGCTGTGCCATTCTCCAAATTTGCGCAAAACAGGATTTGTTCTTTCATAAAACTACAGGGTTCAACCCAGGTCATGCGAGAACAGTAAAACCAGGACCTATCTGAAGCTATGTGGGTTCCAGACTGCAAAGGCAAAGAAAAGAGGGAAAATTTAGAGCATCCGGGTTTGTTTCAACTTCTACAGGTTCCGTTTTACATCCTGTTTTTTCAGATCAGACTGTCTGTTCAGAATGAGCTGTGTGCCGAATAAACCGAATACTATGTTATGAGCTGCGTGTTCAGAATGAGCAGTGTGCTGATATGAGCTATGTGTTCAAAGTAAATAGAATATTGTGTTGACTGTTTCACTGTCTCAAGCCAGAATGGCGATCAGAAGTGCTCTCCCTGAGTACCATTCCCCGTCAGAGTTATCTTGGCTTTTGTTTGCAATGAGGGAAAGTTGTGAATATGATCAGAAAGAAAAGCGACATCCGTGGCTTTTACATGTAGAGATTACCCCTTGTCAGCAAAAAATCATTCTACCATTCTTCCACTCGCGTGAGACGCATTTGGATTTCGAATCCACCTTTCCTCCTTTCACGTGAAACGTGTTAGGATGTCACGTTTACCCGGTTAAAACCTTCCCTCTCTCCGTATGAAATACGTTGAGATACGCCTGTTGGTTACACCATTGTTTTTCTCCCAAGTTAAAACCTTCCCTCTCTCCGTATGAAATACGTTGAGATACGCCTGTTGGTTACACCATTGTTATTCCCCCTGGTTAAAACTTTCCCTCTCTTCGTATGAAATACGTTGAGATACGCCTGTTGGTTACACCATTGTTATTCCCCCTGGTTAAAACCTTCCCTCTCTCCGTATGAAATACGTTGAGATACGCCTGTTAGTTACACCATTATTTTTCTTCCTGGTTAAAACCTTCCCTCTCTCCGTATGAAATACGTTGAGATACGCCTGTTGGTTACACAATTATTTTTCTCCCTGGTTAAAACCTTCCCTCTCTCCGTATGAAGTACGTTGAGATACAACTGTTGGTTACACCATTATTTTTCTCCCCGGTTAAAACCTTTCCTCTCTCCGTTTGAAATATGTTGAGATACGCCTGTTGGTTACACTATTGTTATTCTCCCCGGTTAAAACCTTCCCTCTCTCTGTATGAAATACGTTGAGATACGCTTGTTGGTTACACTATTGTTATTCTGCCTGGTTAAAACCTTCTCCCTCTCCGTATGAGATACGGTTAGGTATGCCTGTTGGTTGCACCACATTCGCACCTTTCACGTGAAACCTGTTAGGATTTGTGTTCATTTTCCTGCACTCGCATGAAACGCGTTTGGATCTCAAGTTCACCCTTTCCTTCTTTTCGTGTGAGACGCGTTAGGTTGTTGATTCACTCGGTTAAGAACATCAGGTGCGCCTGTTGTTTACACCATCTTTCATTCTTTCGCGTGAGACGCGTTAGGTCGCTGATTCACTGGGTTAAAAACATCAAGTGCGCCTGGTGTTCACACCATCTTTCCTCATTCATTTTGTGTATCTATCGCACTCATTCACTTTGTACATCTAGCGCACACTTTTCATTACAATTGTGGTACAGTCTCATACCTTTAAGCGCGAGCCCGAGCGGTTTCGGACCTCTTCTCACGATTTCGGGGTGGATAGAGTGTTCCTTTCCTCACACGATTTCAGTGCGTTTGGAATTTATCTCAGGTTGCGTCATGCGCACACCTGGGCGGGTTGTTTTCGGCCCTTTTCTCACGATTTCAGCGTGGTTTGAGTGTTCCTTTCCTCACACGATTTCAGCGTGTTTGGGATTTGTTTTTTCCCCTCTCATGATTCCAGCGTGGTTGGAGTGTGTTCACCCTTTGCATCTACTGTACTATCTGTTACATCGCATCTATTATCTATTGCATCATATCTGTTTTATCGCCTGGTCTAGGAGACCTTAAATCCTCTAAAGGTGCAATTCTTTTGGTGTTTGTCGTGCCCGAACGACTTCCAGTGGTCTAGTATAGGCACCTGCCTGTGCTTGCGGTGAGTTCCTGGGAGATCAACTGAGACGGTGGAAACTAGAGTTCGAATGGCTTGTGCCTAGAACGCAAAGGTTCGGGGTCTCCGAGACTAAAGTCTGGTTTAAATACCCAGGGGTATATCCTCGGCTTGAAATCTGTATGGTAGCCCCATAGGTTGAGATAGCATGTGTATGCGCCTTAATTCTGGATACCGAATCAACCAAGCCTGTCACCCTGTTGGAGAATAGGGAAAGCTGCGACCATGACCAGGGAGAAAGGTAGTACCTGTGGTTCAACCAAGAACAAGCGGAAGATTCGCACATCAGCATGAGGTAGGACATTGCCGAGGTAAGTCATTGCCAATTGCCCCTGTAAGGTACCTTCCCTTCCTAGCTATTACATTGCATTTTAGCTACTACATTGCATTGCATATAGTATCTATCGCATGCATCTACTGCATATCCGTTGTATCGCCTGCATCCTTTCCATGTTGAGCTTGGTCTGGTATGTGCTCATACTTTTCATGTCAAAGCATGGTTATGAGATTTTGTGTACGCACCTATTCCACTAATGGGATTGTGGTTTGAGGGTGACGGCACCATTTCCGTGTTAGACATGGTTTGTTTGTGTCCATGCCTTTCCTAGGCAAAATTTGGTTTGGCCGCGCACCTTATCCGTTGTATCCATTGCATTGTAGTGTAGTATGTTGCATCTAGCATTTAGGATCACGATCTTTCCTGAGCAGATCATGCCTCACTTATATCATGCCACCCAATTACTTGTATTTGTGTTCTGTCTACGCACACATAGTTCTGCATGCGTACACACCTATTCCACTGATGGGATTGTGGTTTAAGGGTGTCGACACCTTTTCTATGGTAGACGGAGTTTGATTTTGCATCTCCATTCCTTTATGATATTTGTGTGGTTTCGTACTACTTGTGGTTTGATTATTTCGATACATTGCATATCATTTACACTGTTTCATTCCATTGCATTACATAAATCCTGAATTTTCAAACCGGCTTCGCGTAGCGTATAAGTCCAATTTTCGAACCGGCTTCGCGTAGCATATAAGTCCGATTTTCAAAACCGGCTTCGCGTAGCGTATAAGCCTAATTTTCAAACCGGCTTCGCGTAGCGTATAAGTCCAATTTTCAAACCGGCTTCGCGTAGCGTATAAGGCCAATTATCAGACCGGCTTCGCGTAGCGTATAAGTCCAATTATCAAAATCTTTCTGCATATCATTTTGCATCCTGCCCCTGAACTACGCTGGTTTGATTCCTTGCAAAGGGATACGTAGGCAGCCTGCGGGCACAACCAACTACATCTGTATTTTGTCTGTTTGTCCAAGTCTTCAGCCTTGTCAAAAATGGGTTGTCTCTGGGCTTTGACATTCACTCCCGTCACTTCTTGACTTCTGAGTTCTGTCAAAGACGGGCAACTGTAGACACCCCATTTTTGACCGCCCCGAAGACTTGGGCACTATTGATGGTTTACTTGGTGGAGAAAGGTGTGTAGGGGAAAGGTTCAGTTTCTTCGGTAAGGAGAGAGTCAAATCTCAACTTCATACCCCTTTTGGACCAAAACAATCTTGATTGAAAGATTTTAGACCTTGAAACCCTCTCGTTCAAAATGTTTTGAAAATAAAGTTCCTACAATGTCCAACGCTCTCATTTTGTCAAAATGTTGCGCTTTTCGGTAAACCGAGCGAGGACAAAAGTGGAAATGAATGAAAGAGAGATGAAATCTTTGAAAAATCTTTCAAAACACCTTGTTCGGGGGTTTGGAGTTGAAGAAAAGAAGAGTGGAGAGAAGAAATCCAGTTGGGGAAGAAAATGGGCGTGAACCGTTAAGAGAGAGTCGAGCAGCCCTCGCCGAATCGGGCCTATTCATTTGTATACTTGGAATCCTGCTATGAGGCCACCACCGTTGGAAATATTACTTCTGGAGCTTCATTTTGCACTCAAGAATCTCCTAAAGCCAATTCCGGACGGGGGAGATATGGTTGGTTGAAGTAGGGCATCAATCCAGTTGAACCGAATCTGCGCGGCTTCACCAAAACAGGCATAACTTTTTGCACAGGAGGAATTTTAATGCAAGGTTTGCGCCATTGGAAAGCTAACTTCTGGGGATTCAATTTGGACACCTGGTTAACCACTTTTGGACTTCTCAATCACTGGCCGACCACCTTTCTTTCCGGCAGGCCAATTTTTGTCCTGAAAAAACCAGAAAAAGTAGCAGGCCGACCAGAAAAGGTGGTCGGTCGACCACTTATGCCCAGAAAGCTCAGAATTGATAGATATTTTCCCTCCATCTGTCTTCCACAACCTCCAGCTGTCCTATAATCAGATATTTTCGAGCAAACTCTCGTTTTTGATATATATGAGTTATATCTCTCATTTTTCAAGGACAATCTTCCTAAGCAAGTTTTGGGAGCTTCTCACTCTAAAAAATCCCTCTCTTTCTAGAAATTCCAGAGCCAAATCTCTGTCTCTCTCTCCTTCTCTTGCCTTTGTGTGCATAGTAAGAGCTATACTTGGAGATATACCTCTCCTTTACCTAGGCACCCTTGATCAAACTCAACTACCATTGGGCTGAGGTTCTTTGAGGATCATTTTGAGCTCCAAAATCTAGTTTTAGCTCAGAGTTTGGACCCCTTTTGTTGCTGTCTTCTTGAGCTTCAAGGGTAACACTTATTTCCCTCTTTTAAGCATTGTTTTGCTTCATATCTTAGCTCTATTTGCAAGCATTTTTGGGCTTTGTCATAAACTGAAAAAAGTCTTGTTTTGAGCTTATAAACATGTTTGTTTCAGGTCTTTTTTCTGTTTGGGGTCATCTACCCCCTTTCATGCTTCATTTCCTCATGCTTTGAGCCATGCATTTGAGCATTTGCATTGGCCTTGGTTTGGCCTTTTAGCCACTGTGGATTTTCAGTGACTTAGATGTGTTTTTGAGCCCTAAAATCAGAGAGGGGTGACCCTCTCACCCCTTGTTCTCTTTACTAGCTTTGTTGGCCTTCCAAAGGAGCTCCATCTTGCATGTTGTGAAACCACATTTCAGGCCCTATTTCGTGAGTTTTAAGGTCTGCCTTGACTCTATCTAGAGCCCTTTTGGCCATATTTTGTGTCTTTGATGCATGTGTAGAGCAATCCTCTTCAAGGCCTTTCAAAGGGTCCTTTATTTGCATGTTTCCTAGACCCATTTCAGGCTATTTTTAGTGGGTTTCAGGACCCTCAAAACCTCTTTCCAGAGGTGGTTTTTCCATTGTGTGTGTCCATCATGCATGTGTAGAACAACCCCCTTATTGGCCTTTCAAAGGAGCCCATCATTCTTGCATGCATTGACTGAGTTTCAGTGGTTATTTGGGCATATTTTGGCATGGCATACTTCTATTTTTGGCTGGTTTGATGAGCCTTCATATGCTCCATATAGTTGTAGTGTAACTCATGGTTCACTAGCTTTCTTTGCATGCCTTGTTGACCCTTAATTTTAACACTTTTTGGCCATGCCTTAAACTGATTTTGTGCTTATTTTGGACTGCCCTAGCTCTGTTTTTGGGTCTCATGGTCGAATGGTGTTTTTTTTGCATGCTTGTGGTTCAATACACTTGCTTAGCTTTGAGTTTCGGGGTCCATTACATGCATATACTGAGGTATTTCCTTGTTTTGGGCCCATTATACATCATATTTCAGAGCTTGTTTGAATGCCATATTGTCATGTTTTATACTCTTTAAATGCGTTTGAGAGTCGGGCTTGTATGCCTCATTTACCGACCGTTGAATGAGCTCCATTTCGTTGCATTCTGAGCCATCATTTTAGGCCATTTCCCCACTGTTTCAGACCTACCTAGGGTCTGTTTGGGGTTGGTCTTGCCATTAGTGCATTGTTTTGGGTACCTCTAGAGTAACGCACTTCACTAGTTTCGGTACCCAGGTCCCCTAGCTTGCATTGTGTGCCATGTTTGCATGTTTCGGGACCATTTTGTATCATGTTTCAGAGCTAGAATTTGTGTGTTTGTATGCCATACTTCATGCTCTGCCATGCTTAGTTAGAGTTGCATGTTATGCCTTAGGATCGGTCCTTTGCATCCGTGCATGTTTGCATGTGTTTCGGTCGTCTCATTTCCATCATATGGCCACTGATTTGAGTGTGGCTAAGATCCACTCATATTGGTGTAAGTCCATCTTACATTGAGCATGCCATTTGGTTCATGTTGTTGCATGTTTGACCATCGCATTGTGTATGCTTTGATTATGCCTTTGTGTATGTCCATCTTCGTATGTGTGCATTGTGTATGCCATTGTAGTTCATAGCATTGCGTATGCTAGGTTGCATGTTAGTCGCATTGTGTATGCCATGCATATTGCATTGTGTTTGGAGTAGGGTTTAGTCCAAACACGGGAAACGAGGGACGTTTCGTACTCAAAGTGACGAAACGTGTCTCAATTCCCGGTCGCCGACACTCTGGATTACCCATGATGGAGTCTAGGCCTTGCTGTGTTTTCATGTGCATTCATTTCACATCGAGTCATGCAATTCGGCTCCTCGACCATCATGCATCGAGATGCGTGATTGGTGGCATGAGGATTGAGGTGTATATACATATGTGAAAATACTTTGCCATGCCCCTTTCTTGCTCTCTGTTGCAGCAAATCATAAATCAACCGCCTTCCAGAGCTTTGCACAGCATTCCGAGATTAATTGCGAACAGAGGCGAACCGGGGCATCGCAATGGATTTTCGCACAAGGCAACTCGAGCATGCATCTTTCATCATTCGGAACAGAGCTGAGGCGGTCCATGAATTTGCATACTAGTTTATTTGCTTTTCTAGTTAATTTGTTAATTAATTAGGGTTTTGTAATATTTAATTATTCAATCGGACTGTATTATTTATTTGGACCCTCCGAGCGAGGGCGCAATTGTAATAAGTGTGCGTGTGTGTGATGTATGTCTTCCAACCCCACGTCTTTCTCCCTTTTATTTACCAGCTTATGATGGTTAGATTAGGGCATGTTTCAATTAGCATACTTATGCTCGCATGTTTGCATCCACTCATCTGTCTTGCATGCACCGGGCTCGTCGCATCATACTATCTGCATTATATTTCAATTCCGAGTTGAATACGTGTTAGCCGTAGCATCTCATATGCCATTCTTAGAATAGCCGAGCCTATTATACTTGCATTTTTGCATGTGTTGCATTAGGCATTTCTGTATAGTTAGGATCATGCATTGATTTCTAACATAGCTTCTGTTTTGGCTTGGAGTACTCGATAAGTGCTTATGCTTTAGCACCCTTGCATGTGTGTGAGTGACTGCCATGATAGCATGCTTACTATGAGGCTATGTGTTTATATGATATAACTGTCTGAATGCCTGTGGGTGAAGGTTGGGTTATTTGGATTGGAACAATTCATCGACTGTGAGTTTTAAAGCCCACCTGAGGGTGGCAAATCCACGTCTTAGCCTACTTGCGGGTAGCACCATCAAACCGTTTTTCAAAACAAACATAAGATGTTTTGTTCCAATTCAGGCGATCCGGTCTATATTTGTATGCTGTGCGCATCACGTAGTAAATCTAGGCTAATAACCGGAATAAGAACGCATAATGTTTTCAAAACTTGATATCATGGTTAGTAGAGGCCGATCTTTGATCGGGCGAGCGGGGGTGCTCACGATGTGACCTTCCCCAATCGTACCCAAGTTCCCGAGCCGAGGCAACTTTGGTGATAACGGACACGTGGCCTTAGGCAACGAGTCAGGGTTTCCTAAATTCCCCGAAATAAAATATTTAGGTGGCGACTCTGTATCTGGCAAAGCAATCCATGTTTGGCATTTTTTTCAAAAAAAATCTGTTTTCAAAAACGATTTGCCAGATTTGGACTCTTTGATGATTCATCGGTCTTGCATTGCACTCTGCGAGATTAGATACAGGACCGTGACATTGAGTCCTGAACTGTAGTGAGCCCAAATGAACAAAACGGGATTTCCCTTCCAGGACGTTTGGGGACGTCTACAGTAGTTCTCTAGTAGTTCTATTGCACTGCTGGGAATAGTTCGAAGACATCATTGGAAGCACGTGATTCACTCACATGATCTATAGATTCAGTTTGAGCATAAAAGGTATGCCCAAATCCATTTATTTTTGCTGTGTATTATTTCTGTCTTTTTTTTCACATCGATATCAGAGCCATTATTGGGTACTTTTGTGTTTTTTGTGCATGAATATATATATATATATATATGATTTATGCATGAAAATTGATGTTTTTTGTACCATCTCCGATCGTCTTGAATTTCTTATATGTTGTAGTCCATATTATTTAGATCATATCTGCAAAGTTTTGAAAAAACCAAACGGTTGGGTTTTGAGAAAAATGGAGATTTATATTTGATTTTCGTAACTTTGACTGCATGTTGGTTTTTTTTCATGTTGTGAAAATTATATATTTAAAATCCTTGTTTCAAGACCTTCGAAACAGTATATTATGGGCCTGATTCCAACTTACGAACTGAGAGAAATCATAAATCCTAATTTGGATTCGTTTGTGTTTTTGGTGGTTCATCATAGAAGATGAAGTGCGTAAAATTTGCACTCCCACTCTCACAAGAGAGAGAGTGGATTACACTCCTTATTTTAGATTTGTCAAAATAAAAAAACCGAGACCACCATTGGATTTCTCTTGAAAAATCCAGTCAAATAGTGCCAAAATTGAGCCGAAACGGAGTCTAGGAGGTGGCATGTGGGCCCCACCCATTGAAGGCTGCATTTACGCGCTAACATGCAGTGACACAATTGCTGACACGCGCTGACATGCACGATGATGTCAGCGCTAATGTAGGCGATGTGACTATTAAGGCTTTGGTTACTTGTTTTTAATTTAAAAACTATTTTAATTACTTTTATACTATTCGTTATAATTTTGATTGAAGCATGGGTTATATTGTTGGACTCGTAATTCGTTTTTCTACAATATGCTAAAAGTTCAGAATTATTTCAAAATAAAATGTTATTCATTAATGAATAATTCAATATTTTTACGTTAAATTGCTCTTGGGGGAGCATGACTTGGATTCTGGACTTGGAATTTTTCAGTAGACTACTACTATGTAATCTTATTTACTGGTATGAGTTTTGTATTTTTTTAGATTCTGTAATATTTATTTTTGATTTTTTGTGTAATTATTAATTACTTGTAATTCCAAAAAAATTCTAGAAAATTGCAAAAATTATAGAAATATGTTATGACATTATTTAAATACTGTATACAACATGTTAAGTTCTTTTAAATGATTAGAACTTGCAATATGTTGTTATTTTAAATAGTATGATTTATTTATATTGGTGAATTTTAATTTTATGATTAAATATTCTAATATATTTTCTTTTATAAATTACATTGAGATGTTATCATGTGGAGTTAAATATTTTATCATGCTTTAGACATGCCATAGTTAGTAGCAGGTTGTTTGGTTTATAGAAATCTTTGTAGATTTACTCTCGAAAACCAACATTTTGTGCATGAATTAAATTAAATTTTGGATAATGGTAGCTTGTGGCGCAAGAGATGATTACGAGAATAGCGGATTTTTGATCTTGTGACTTGTGTAATATTGTTACTATTTAATTTAGATTTTTGCGACAAAATTATATTGTGAAATGCTAATCAAATTAATCCCAATGCTTATTTTTTCCTCTAATTGACTTAGCTTATGGAAGTTAATTTAGTTGACCTAGACTTAGTAGGGATGTTCAAATGTGGACAATGTAATCATATTCTTTAGCTGAGCAGAAAGTCTTTGAGACTTTAGGTCAGACCTTAATAGAGCCAAAGCAAAGAAACATGACTCAACGTCATCGTGGTTTTGTTGCCTTGATTGGCACAATAAAAATTGATGTGTGCGCTATGATTAGCGGCATGCTAAATAACTTTGATTGACAAGTTTAGAGTTTTGAAACTAGTAAGCCCTCAATTGATCTAGATACGATCCTGACTGTTGAGTTGCGTATAATGACTTTGTAATTTGACTTGTAATAATGTTTCATCATTGGATGAAGCAACATTCAAGAGTCACATCATCCAAGAAATGTGAGCTTAAATGAGTTAGTCATTAAGTGTAAGATGAGCAGTGAATATGAGCAGTGTTTTGCTCTCTACCCAACTAATGGGAATGAATATAGCAAAATTTCACACACTATGATAGTGTGCGGTAAAGTATATCACTTGGAGTTAAAAGATTAGCGCTTAAAAGTTGCAAAATCTATTAACACTAAGTGAGAAGATTAACGCCTAGTGGCTGTAAAATCTATTAACACTGCCAACTTGTCTAAGTCTGGACACTTACTATTTCCACACTTGAGTGTGAGACATGAGGAGGCGCTTCTTTGTATGATTTCTTAGCTAGGCTAAATCTTTTGAATGGCGTTTACCACTAAACGCAAAAGTTGCAGCATAATAATGAGAAGGTCAAGGTTGATAAGGTTGTTATGACTTTAAGTATAGCGATTCTGGTTTAGACCCGACCCGTTGATATTTTGGATCTAGGCTTCATTGTCTTATATGGTTGTTCAAGTCTAGTTTCTTCTTATTTTTCATTGAGTTTGGTTATTGGAGTGTCTTGATTGCATTTGGAACAGGTTGGAAGCTTGTTTTCCAGAACCGTTGTTGCCCAGAATTTTGCCTCTTCGCTCGAGCGGTCACAGTTTTTGTGTCTAGACGCTTAAGCGACACTTTTTGCACTCGAGTGGTCTCTACATATATCAGATCGCAGAGTCACCTTTTTAAGTCACTTTTTATTTGTCTCTCTCTCTCTAAACATTTTAAAAACCCTAGATCTAGAGCTCCTATCTCTAAAACTCACATTCTCTCTACAAATACACTTAGATCCGTTGATTTATTCACTCTAGTCTCTTTGACAAAAAGGTAGAGCATGTCGAGAGCTTTCTTTTGATTGCAGTAAAGTTGGTTTTTGACGTCCTTGAGGTTTCTCCATTTTCTCTCTCTCTTGTCTCCTCTTCACTTTGATAGGTAGGGTCTATTTCCTAAACTCAATATGAGCTCGGGAGCATATTTGTGACGTATTTTGTTATTTATATTTGGTAGTCATTTGGTTGATCTTGAAATGTTATTGTGGGTTGAGGGTTTGTACAAATTGGGGTTGTTTGGTTATGATTTTGTAATTAAATCTATTTTTGATAAACAAACTTTCATTTGATTTTCTAAAAGAGAAAAACCCCAATTTGTAGAAAAACCCTAAATGATATTGTTTTGGGAGTTGGAGTTGGAGTTGGAGTTGGATTGATTTTGGTAAATGATTTGGTTGGAAAGAGATGGAAAGGAAATGGTTGTGGGATTTTGAAAATGGGTGTTGTTACACTTTTAGAAAATATATCTATATTGATATCTTTTAATTATTGCATTAGAGATAACTGTTTTGGTTATCGGCGGAGGATAGTATTGCCATGTGTTAGAAATTACATGTGGATTAGGCAAATTGAAATCATTCATATCATGGAGCATGTAATGGATTTTTGGAAATTGAAACTGTATGTTTTGGAAAGAGGTTTTGGAAATTCTCATACTATGTTTTGGAACATTTGCATTGTTTTGGAAAAATAATATTTAGAGTTACTTGTATTGTACTATTGAAAAGGGTAAATAAAATGGTGGATCTGGGAAGTAAGTATTGTCTTGTTGAAATAAGTTGGCCTGAGTGTCCATAGTGAAAGTCCTAAAATCGCATGTATACATGGATGTCGATTCCACGGAAAAAATATTCGTAAAATGGCAATAGTAGCGCTTGTATAGCCTACGTATATATGTGTGCCGATCTCGTAGACGAAATATTCGTAAAATGGCAATAGTAACGCCTGTATAGCCTATATTTACATGGGTGCCGGTTTACGATTTCCGACAGATGAAATTTTCGTGAAATGTTGTATTTATTTTGGAGATTTACCCATTTTATTTTCTATTATGTTGGTTTGGAATAGGATGTTTGGAAAATGGTTTTAACAATGTTTTTCATGTTGTCTAGTGATGTATTCGCATTTGATTTAGCAATGTATTTGTTGGTTGGTATTGAGGTACCGAGATTGGTTTTTGGAAAGAAATTTTATATCAAATTGATGATTTGAACTTGAAAAACGATTTGATTAAACATAAGGTTTTGGTAATTGGAAATAAAGGATTTCATTGAGAAATCAAATGGTTTGAAAATGCATTTGGGCATATTACATGTATGTATTGCATCATGATTATTTATGTTGGCGGAGGATGTTTAGTTTTTGAAATATTCTTTACTAGGCTTTATACTCACCCTACATGGCTGAAATATTTTTAAAGTGTACATATGTGGATGTGAACTGTGATGTGAAGTTGTGTTAAGAACCGTGTAGGGTGGTTCAGTTATTTGTAGGCCAGGGGCCATTTATGTTATTTACTAGCCTTGTGCCATTCCTGTAAGGGTTACACCCTTGTGTATGATGTCAGCCTCAGGGCGTTCAATTTAATTTATAACATCTATGTATGTTTTTAGTTACTGAACTTCCATTCAACTTAGATGTTGTATCTAGGAATATATTAAATTGGATAAACACATGTATTGTGTGACTATATTATATTCATTTGCATGAGAATTGTCATTTATTGTTCATCGTTGGGTGGATTATTCACTTGAGCCGGACCGTGTAAATTTGGGGCATGACAACTTAGCATCAGAGCTAACCGAGTTTGAAAACCTTGGGCTCGTGGGAAATGGTTAGCCATAGTGTGTTTATCATGCTTGGTGAGGACATTTGTATGTTGTGTGCTAAGTGATAATATGTTTATGTGTTGCATTTTATGTGGGTATAGTTTTCAGACTCATAGATATTTTTCAGTGTCTAGTTGACTAACTTGGAGGTCTTGTTGGAAACACGCTTGATCAATGTTGTTTCTAATGGGAAATCTAAGCAAGCGCTGGAATAGATAACTATCTTTGTAGACTTAGCACGATTATGTAATGTGTTATGTGGTAGGTGATGTGTGATTTGAGTGGAGTCTTAGGCTTGGTTTGGCATACACTATAAAAGCCAAAAAGTTACTCAAAAAGCCAAAAAGTTAACACTATTCACAATATTTTAATGGTAAAAAACAAAAATAAAAATATTATATCAGAACCGTACGCATCAAGGGTCCAAAGCAAAAAAAAAATTAAAAACCAATTTTTTCTATGATTGATGTTGACATTCCGTACTGCCACACACGTCTGAACAAAATAAAAAAAAAAACAAAAAAAAAACAAATTTTCAAATATTGTATTGGACCACGGTGGAAAAGAACGGAAAAAAAAAATCAACTTTTTCAAGACACACAGGTCCGTGCTGACATATACGCAGATTTATATGGGTAAAATTGTAATTTTGCAAATTTATATAATATTTTAATACACATTTTTTCATAAAAAGTCAAAAAGTTAACCTAAACATCTATATTTTTTTCCTCAAATTTTTAGTCCAAAAAGACAAAAAGTGCACTTATTTAGGACACCCCAAACAACCCCTTAATGTGGTTGTTCGAATAATCGTTATGTGATTGTGTTAGTATTTTGGGGAAGGGTACCAGTGTTACGTATCCTAGGTTGTGGATATTCTCTCTTTTATAGAGACGTATGGAAGAAGTAGTGAACTCAGAGTGGGTACCTCGGTGTGTGCTATATCTGTTATGTATTAGCGTTGGTTGTGAATTGGCATTGGTCACCTTGGTGGTGGTTGGTACGTCTTTAAGAGACGGTAGTGTTTTCAAGTCCTTTGTGACACCGTGTGAGGGTTGAGTTCTGATGCTCACTTAGGTGGTATCATGTATGTTTTGCGTTAGTTGGTAATCTTTGGAATGGTACGGTTTTGGAGTTAGTCATGACCTCGGTGGGTTAGGTGTAAGGAATACAGGTGGTGTCAAAATTTTCAGAACATGAAGAGTTAGGTTTGAACTTGTATGTGTTGGTAGTGGTGGTGTATGGTTTAAACTTCAGTATTGGTAACCTAGAAACCTGTGTTGTGGGGTGTGGTTGGTTAGGATGTAGTGTTGTGGTTTGACTTCCCTCGGGGTTGGTGAAGTTAGTTGGGCCATTTAGGCCATGAGTTGTTCTTTGTAGATGATGTATGATTGGTTGGAATAGGAGTGGTTATTTCCTGTAGTTGGGTAAGGCAATTAGTTGAATACCAGGTAGATTTATCGTTGTTATGGACAATTCGGTAAGGCACGAGGTGTGTTAGAAGATTGTGGATGGTGTGATTGGTTTTGAGTTAGTGTTTTGGCGATAGGTTGTCGTGGTGGGTTGGTCTAGGGTTGACCTAGTGAACTAGTACGGTGTAGTGTAGGGATGTATGTAAAGGTGGAGTATTCCTTTATTTTAGGTATAGAGAGACTTAGGATTACTTGTGTTTTGAGAATAGCATATAGTTTCGTTGGGTATAGATTTGCACCTTAATGGTAGTAATGTTAGCGGATCTCAGTATTATCTGGTTGGTTGTTTCTTGTGAAGGGATGTTAGTCCGTTATCATAGTATTGGTTATTAGTGTTTAGTGACGGTGTGTTTTGAACACCTTGTGTTGTATTTCAAGCAGTGGTGTTGCGGACATTTTCGAAGGTCTAGCATTTATTTATTATATTTGGGTGCGAGAGATATGTACCTCAATTCTAGTTAAGTTAAGAGATGTTTTTGGAAGGGTTGGTTGGATATGTAACCCATGGTTGGTACATGATCTATGTGTAGGGTCATAGTGGTTTAGTGTTTATTGGTCAAGGTTTGGAATGACGGTAATGAGGTGATTGTTTTCGGAGATAGGCCGTGTTTTGGCTCACATAGCGTTCTAGGTTGGTTGAGAGAGTAGTTGGGAATGTAGTGTTCTATGACTCGGGTGGAGGAGGTTGAAAACTTTTTTGGTTCTTTTGTAGAGTTAGAATGGTATGACTTTGAAAGCCTTGTAGGTGTCGTGTGTATGTGTCGGGGTTGGTTCAGTGTAATTGTTCAGTAAGTATCAACAGCTGGTGGATTGACTAGAAGACTTAGTATTTGGGTTGTACTCGTGTAATGAGTGACAAATAGAATGTGGATTAAAGAGTTGACCTTATTGGTCACTGAGGGATGGCAGTGTTGTGTTGTGTTTGCTTGTTGTTGGGTTTGGGTTGTTACGTGGTAATGGTGGCATTATAGCGTAGTAGGCTTTTGTGAGTTGACTTGGTACGAGAGAATAAGTATGTGAATTTCATTATTGTTAACTCGGTCGAGGTTGTGAGTACATTGGTAGAATGAGGGATTTAGTGCGAAGATAACCCATTTGGGGTTAAGGGTGGGATGTTGTGCAGTAAGTAATGAGATTTTGCTAGTATGGTGTGTGACAGTATATGGTTTGTGTATTGTTGTTAGATGATGTGTAGAAGGGGATTGGTCATAGGGTGGTCCCAGGAGAGTGCCTTGACAAGGCAATAGTGTGGTTAATAATTGGATTGAGTAGTTTAATATTCGATAGTACTAGGTCACTTTGGTGTGAGTGTTTGTTGTTTAGTTTGGATAGTGGAACTCCGAGTGAAGTAGTAAGATTGTGTGGAGTGATTGGTGCGCTCTATTAGAGTTGTTTTGACCTATTTGGTCCTTGTGTGCGTAGTGCAAGGTACTGGTGTGTGCGTTGACTTGAGAGGTTGTATTGTGTTTAACTTGAGAAGTCCAATTCGGACTCAAATGTGAAGTGAGGATGTGCATGCCATATAGGCATACGTGTAATGGGTGAATGGAGAATCAGAGTACCGTGGGTTAACTTTGAAGAATCTGAAGTGATTCAACAAACATGGGAGGTTGTGCATAGAACTCTATTTCGGAGTTAGTGAGATTGGGCAAGGTGTTGGTGTTGGTGTTGGGTTATGTGAAGTTAAGTGGTATGTCGGTGTTTGGAGACTAGTGCGGGATAGTGTTGTTGGATAGTTGATTGATTAGTATTTGGGTTGGTTGACATATAGTCACCTCGGAAATAGGTTGGAATTGAGGGTTGTGTAATTGAATGGTGTCTTGGTGTGGCATGTAAGTCCCATATGGACAGTTGGAAGGTTGTTTTGAGTTGTGGTAACCGGTTTGGGATTATGGTTGGTAACTTTGGTCTTACAAGCACTTTTACGCCATTATGTGATTAGTGGATGTGAAATTTCTTCTCCTGTGTTATTGCATTGCTGGCATTTCAAAAAATTTCTAGGGATTCTCATCGTAGAAATTTTGTTTTGGTATTGTGGCATCACTGTGAGTGATCAGGTTTTGTTAGGTGACTGTGTTGTGATTCACCGAAGGAATGCTGATGAATGATTTTGAGAAAAACAAAGCTCTCCTTTTTGGTATTGTGGCCTTGGGTACTTTTCTTGAACTAAAACGGTTTTGGGTTTAACAAAAAGCTGAATCCAACAAATCAAAAACAAAATAAAAATGGTTTTATAAATAACACCTTTGGTTTTCAGAAAAATAGTTTGGAAATCTCTGAGTTTTGTTGTGGACAGTTGAAAATGTATTTGAATTGTGACGGTGTAGGTTTGAACATCTTTTGGGGAAAAAAAAAAGTGTTTTGAGACAAATGAGGAGAAAAAAAAAAAAATCATTTTCTTTGACTTGAACGGAGTATCTTATATCTTGTGTTGAGAAGTCGCGTTTTGATCTAGCCTAAGTTGCTAGTTACATGTTGTATGTCTAATTTTTTGCAAGGACTTAGAATGTCGGGCATTGATGTGCCATAACGTTGTTGATTAATCATGTTTTATTTATGTCTTGAGTTACGAGAGAGTTGACTGGGAGCTTTGTATACGAGGAGTTTTCTTTCCTCTGTGTCTGGGCGTTTGAGTACTCGGTGGTGATTTCGGTGTTGTAGGTGGTTTAGGCGTGGTTGACGTCTTTGAGTTCGAGTGGTTGTTGTTGAGGTGGTAGTTGTTCTTGTCTCGTAGACCACAACGAGTTATGTGGGTCGAAGGGGCAACCATGAGTTGTTCTTAGTTTTTTGGGTGTTCAGGAGTCTTTAGGGCCCCGAGATATTGAACCGAGATCCGGGAATTTATCCCAAGTTTGGGTCTAGCTTTGAGTTGGTGGTTGTGCTTCCGGTTGTGATTGAGTTGCCCTGTTTCGACCTTATCTTAAATTTTGCAGACGAAATTCCTTAAGAGGGAGAGATTATAGCGATTCTGGTTTAGACTTGACCTGTTGACGTTTTGGATCCGGATTTCATTATCTTATATGGTTGTTCAAGTCTGGTTTCTCGTTAGTCTTCATTGACTTTGGCTATTAGAGTGTCTTGGTTGCATTTGGAACAGGTTGGTAGCTTGTTTTTCAAAACCGTTGTTACCCAAAATTTTGCCTCTTCGCTTGACTGACACTTCCTGCGCTCGAGTGGTCTTTGTGAACTTCCAGTACTTTTGCAGGTTTGTAGAGATATTGGGAGTTGGCATTCTTCGCTCGAGCAGTGTTCGCTTGAGCGGTGCTTTTTGTGCTCGAGCGGTGGTCTTCTGTCTGCTAAACTTCTGAGAGTTTGTATTTTACGCCCAAGCGGTCACTTCGTGTGCTCGAGCGGTCACACTTTTTGTGTCTAGATGCTCGAGCGACACTTTTTACGCTCGAGCAGTCTGCGCGTATATTCGATCGCAGAGTCACCTTTTTTAGTCACTTTTTCATTTCTCTCTCTCTAAACATTCTAAAAACCCTAGATTTAGAGCTCCTCTCTCTAAAACTCACCTTCTCTCTATAAATACACCTAGATCCGTTGATTTATTCACCCTAGTCTCTTTGACAAAAAAGGTAGAGCACGTCGAGAGCTTTCTTTTGATCGGAGTAAAGTTGGTTTTTGGCGTCCTTGAGGTTTCTCCATTTTCTCTCTCTCTTGTCTCCTCTTCACTTTAATAGGTAGGGTCTATTTCCTAAACTTAATATGAGTTCGGTAGCATATTTGTGACATATCTTGTTATTTATATTTGGTAGTCATTTGGTTGATCTTGAAATGTTATTGTGGGTTGAGTATTTGTACAAATTGGGGGTTGTTTGGTTATGATTTTGTTATAAAAATCTATTTCTGATAAACAAACTTTCATTTGATTTTTAAAAGAGAAAAACCCTAAATGATATTGTTTTAGGAGTTGGAGTTAGATTGATTTTGGTAAATGGTTTGGTTGGAAAGAGATGGAAGGAAATGGTTGTGGGATTTTGAAAATGGGTGTTGTTACACTTTTGGAAAATATATCCATATTGATATCTTTTGATTAATGCATTAGAGATAACTGTTTTGGTTATCGGCGGAGGATAGTATTGCCATGTGTTAGAAATTGCATGTAGATTAGGCAAATTGAAATCATTCATATCATGGAGCATGTAATGGATTTTGGAAATTCAAACTGTATGTTTTGGAAAGAGGTTTTGGAAATTCTCATACTATGTTTTGGAACATTTGCATTGTTTTGGAAAAACAATATTTAGAGTTACATGTATTGTACTATTGAAAAGGATAAATAAAATGGTGAATCTAGGAAGTAAGTATTGTCTCGTTGAAATAAGTTGGCCTGAGTGTTTGTGGTGAAAGTCCTAAAAATCGCACATATACATGGATGTCGATTCCACAGGCGAAACATCCGTAAAATGGCAATAGTAGCGCTTGTATAGCCTACGTATACATGGGTGCCTATCTTGTAAACAAAATCCTTAAAATGGCAACAGTAGTGCCTGTATAGCCTACGTTTACATGGGTGCCAGTTTACGGTTTCCTGCAGACAAAATTTCCGTGAAAGATTGTATTTGTTTTGGAGATTTATCCATTTTATTTACTATTATGCTGGTTTGAAACAGGATGTTTGAAAAATGGTTTTAACAACGTTTTTGTTGTTGTCTAGCGATGTATTCGCATTTGATTTAGTAATGTATTTGTTGGTTGGTATTGAGGTACCGAGATTGGTTTTTCGAATGGAATTTTATATCAAACTGATGATTTGAACTAAGAAAACCTTTTGATTAAACATAAGGTTTTGGTAATTGGAAAGAAATGATTTCATTGAGAAATCAAATGCTTTGAAAATGCATTTGGGCATATTATATGTATGTATTGCATCATGATCATTTATGTTGGCAGAACATGTTTAGTTTTTGAAATATTCTCTACTGGGCTTTATGCTCACCTTACGTGGCTGAAATGTTTTTCAAGTGTACATATGGGGATGTGGATTGTGATGTAAAGTTGTGTTCGGAACCATGTAGGGTGGTTCAGTTATTTGTAGGCCACGGGCCATTTATGTTATCTACTGGCCCTGTGCCATTCTTGTAAAGGTTACTCCCTTGTGTATGATGTCAGCCTCAGGGCATTTAACTTAATTTATAACATCTGTGTATGGTTTTAGTTACAGAACTTCCATTCGAGTTAGATGTTGTATTTAAGAATATATAAAATCGCATAAACACATGTATTGTGAGACTATATTATATTCGTTTGCATGAGAGTTGGCCCATTGTTCAACGTTGGGTGGTTTATTCACGTGAGCCAGACCATGTAAATCTGGGGCGTGACATTAAGAATTTTGCACATTGCTCGTGAGAGCATTGTGTTGAATTAGACTCTTTAGCCTAATTCGCACTTAAGTTGCTTCAAGAACTATCATATATTGATAGCTTATTCTCTGCTTCTTATGGATAGTAGAATTAATTGCAACTAACTATGAAGCGAGAAACAGAGATGGCAAGAGAAGTATCGTCTTGTTTCAACCAGATGCAGTAAAGTGTATGGAGAATGAAATTGACTTGAAGGTGCAGGGGATTAGCACTTACTAGTTAAATTTGCGACTTAGGCGCACTTGATATCTTCATGACATCCTTTATGATCTAGTGAATATTAGTTAGTCATGAGTCATTATCTAGTTGGGCCTAAATCTTTACACTTGTCTTTTAAAACTCACACATTAGGATGATTGGAGTTAGTTTATGACACTGGTCATGAACCGATAGCTTAAGGCCTGTTTGGTAACGTTTACATTTTCAGTTTATATTTACAAAAATTTTACAAACTAATTTTTGTTTACTTTTTGTTTATTTTTAGAAAAACATAAACTACAAACGCGTTTGGTTTAGACAAAATGTTTTAAAAAATTTAAAAATATAAAAAAGAGTGAGAAATGGCAAGTGGTGGCGGGTGGTGGGTGGTGACGAGTGGTGGCGGCGGAAGACGGTGGTGGAAAATGATAGCGGGTGGTGGAGGCGGAAGACGATGGTGGAAAATGGTGGCAGGTGGTGGGTGATGGTGGCAGAAGACGATAGTGGAAAGTGGTGGCAAGTGGCGGGTGGGTGGGTGGTGGTGGCGGAAGACGGTGGTGGAAAGTGGTGGCAAGTGGTGGGTGGTGGTGGCGGAAGACGGTGGTGGAAAGTGGTGGCAAGTGGCGGGTGGTGGTAGCGGAAGACGGTGGTGGAAAGCGGTGACGGGTGGGTGGATGGTGGTGGCGGGTGGATGGCAGGTGGTGGGGGTGGTGGTGACGGGTGGGTGGATGGGTGACGGTGGCAGGTGGTGGGTAGTGGCGAGTGAGTGGTGGTGTCAGGTTGGTGGTGGGTGGTGGTGGTGGTGGTGGTGGGGGTGGGTGACAGGTGGGTGGTGGTGGTGCAGGTGGGTGGTGGTGTGGTGGGTGGGGGGTGATCGTGGTGGTGGAAGTGGTGATGGCGGGTGGGCAGCAGGTGGGTGGTGAGTGGTGGTGGTGGTGGTGGTAGTGGGGTGGTGGTGGCGAGTGGGTGGCAGGTGGGGGTGGCAGGTGGGTTGGTGGTGGTGGTGGTGGTGGTGGTGGTGGTGGTGGTGGGTGTGGGGCAGGTGGGTGGTGGTGGCGAATGGGGTGGCAAGTGGGTGGTAGTGAGGGTGGGTGACAGGTGGGTGGTGGTGGTGGTGGTGGCGAGTGGGTGGAGGTGGCTGGTGGGTGGTGGTGGTGGTGGTGGGTGGTGGTAGTGGTGGTGGTGGCAGGTGGTTGGTGAGTGGTGGTGGGAGTGGGTGGTGGGTAGTGGTGGCGGAAGACGGTGGTGGAAAATGGTGGCGGGTGGTGGCTAGTATTGGGTGGTAAAAAAAAAAAAAAAACTCAAAACTCAAAACGGAAACACATTTTTTGAGTTTACATTTTTTGGCCAAATTTATAAACTGAGACCACTGATTTATAAATAAAAAATTTACCAAACAAGTTTTTATTTGAGTTTTTAAAATTTTTGTAAATATAAACTGAAAACTAAAAACGTAAGTGTTACTAAACGGCACCTTATTGTTCTTAATCACATTGACGAGAAGGTGACATGGATGGTTTGAGTAAGCTCTCTTGGGCCCACTCGCTTGCGGCATCTTACTCTCATGTGAATGTGTAACTTTGTTCGCAATGGCTGCGCACAAGTAAGTTAGAAAGCCGCAAAAAGGCATCTGTATTGGTGCATTTAGTCCACTATGATATTTATAACTGGATATGTGTAAGGGTATGATAGCTAGCCCCAATCTCGACACATTTATAGATTGTGATATGCATCTTAGTCAAAACTATTTGATCTCCCATAAGTCAAAAGTTTTGAGATGATTCTTGATATGGCACATAGGTCAAGATCAATTAGATAAGAGCTTTCGTGCTTTAAGTTTTGACCGAAGTGGCGAGTATCTATTTGAGTTGTCTTTTTTAGAAAGCTCTGTGAAAAGAGATGGATGCTTAAAAAATTGATTATTCCTAGTACTCAGCAACACAATGGTGTAGTAGAGATAAGGAATTAAGTATTATTTATGTTAAGTGGATGATTGCGCAATATGTTTCCCAATTGGGAATTGCACTTTAGTTTGTTGATTATGTTCCTAACTAAGTGTCCTTCATATCAGATTTTATACTCCATTTGAGTAATGGGTTAGCGGAGAGCCATTTGTGGGCGATTCTATAACCATCAAGCAGCTTATCTTTAATTTACTTCTCCTAAGATTGCAAAGTTAAGACCTAGAGTTCTATGGCACATTATTATATGTTGTCTTGTAAATGCTTAGGATCATGTGGTGCATTATTGTATGTTGTCATGTAAACCCTCTGGGTCATGTGCTTACAGGTGAGTAGCTTTATGGAAGTGTAACTGAGTCACATAAAGTTTTCTTTGTAAAAGTGACGTGAATAGAGTTTTGGAACTCTATGAGATAGAGAATTCTAAGTATGGTGCTTTATATAGCCTAGTTGAGAATGGAAAGAATTTTCAATATCCTAGAGACAGTGAGAGCAACATGCCTACTAATGGATTACTCCATTAGAGAAGAATACTCTACATTCTTAGTATCGTGGTAGCAAATATGAAAATTTTCCATGTTAGCACTAGGTGATTGGGAAGGAAACATTCATGATTGCTTCGCAAGATGAAAAAAAGCCTAGGATAATGCCAAAGGCACTCTAGTCCCTTACTTTTAGAAAGTGGAGGAATGTTGCGCATTTTAAGACAAAATTTTTGAAGATTAATCATTTCTAGGATTTGATTGACTTTCCGCTATGACGCGAAACTGTTCTAAAGTTATACACGATTTGGATAGTCATTTTTTAGGCGTAAGGCTTGCTAGTGAGGCTTACTTTGACTTAGGCTATGATTGACATGAGTTCAGAACTTTACTTTATGGACATTGTGACCTAAATTCTCGTTGGAGAATTGGATAAGTAGATCCGTAGGGATTTACCTTATGCTATTATGGTGAAAAGATAGGAGCAAAAAAGATTGCTAGTTCCAACAAATCTTTTATGGCCTAAAACAGTTATCTAAATAATGGTTCTTAGATTTTATCGAGCTATGATGGGCCAACGATGATCGATGAAGACCACTGAGGCATGATCCATGGTCCAAAAGAAGTTTTTCCTCACTTAGTCATTATGAGCCAAGAATTTATAAGGTTGTCCCTACCTAGGGTTGGCAATCCTCTGTTTTAGACATGATGAACATGGGTGATGTAATTTATATGCTCATATGTACGATCCTTAGGGATTGTTCTGGAAAAATTCTTGATTTGTCTTTAATGACCTACATAAGGATTATCCTAGAATGATTCTAGATGCAAAATTGCAAACCCATTGACTTACCTATCAGTAAAAGCTAGAGCCTCAGCTATTGAGTGAATCCTTAGATTGTCTCTAGGAGAAACAGATGACCTACATTTCTTGAATCGTTTTTGTTGTGGGAGCCTGAAGTATGCTACATGGGTGTATTTGGCATGATGAGTGTTATCTTTTTTAAATGGTCAACTGATTAGTTTAGACCTTGACCTTGCTCATTAGACTATGGATAGAATGCTCTACTGGTAGTGTATAAATTTGCCCCTTGTAAAAGTCAATGCGCTTGTTGGGAAAATTAATGCAAATTAGTCACCAAAATATCTTTAGAGAGGTAATTGCACAAGAGGTAGTGATCTTGAACCACTTCATGTGAGGCGCACATGGTGGGTTCTGTTATATATGCTTATCGCAAGAGGTGCTAATACGCCTTATGTTTGGAATCTAGAATTGCGCAAACTGTGGTTGTTTTTTTTTTAATAATTGATCACTTATTTTTGTGAGATCGTGGGATATTGATGCTATTGTGGCTTGTGCCATAATGATTAGCAGATGATGATGTCAATAGGCAAGATTGGCTTACTCACACGAGCAATCACCCTTGGCACTTGGGAGCAAGCAAGGATGAGACTGGTGATTTATTTTATTTGGAGCCAAGAGAGGCTTACATTATCCACTATGTATGTCGCCTTGGTTATAATCAAGATGAGGTCATGTTAAAGTCCAAACATGGATGTTAGTACCCACTTTCCATGTTGTGCCTATTATGATTAGCTAGATGTGAGATCTCATTTGGTGCCTGGAAGACAAGCAAATAGAGAATTCGGGTTAGGCGCTAGAAAGGACTAGACTAAGATCTGTACGGTGTATCGAGTATGACGACACTCTTTGGAAGAGTTACTCCACTGTAGCATGTATTCATACTATATGTGCTTGGCAACCGAGTACTGAGGTGAGAGCATGGATCTCTATTTCCTCACCATGTGAATCTTACGTGTCATTATTGATATGACTTTCACTTATGTACCCTTTTGTGACTTTTAACTATGTCATAAAGGAATGGGTTGATGTTCTGCTACCTTGGTATGTTATCTGTAGTCATATATGATTCAGCCTTAAGGGACATCACTGGGAAAGCGGTCAATCCTAAACTAAATTGCATGAGGACGATAGAAAGATCATCTAGTATTACACCACTATTGTATATTCACTGCTGGTAACTCACATTGCTCTGTATGAGAGGCGGATTGAGTGTGAATATATTACAAAAATTGAGAGGTCAAACATGCTCTTTTAAGGGATTAGAGATGTTTTTTGGATCAGTGTAATTAGATGGGTCTGGGGTATATGAGACACTATTTTTATTTTCGGGTTGGTGTCTCTATGCTGGCTCTTTTTGAGTTTCTAGTGTAGAGCTCCCACATGCAGGTGTTCTCAGCGGTCGCACGGTCCATTGGCTAGTATGATCGTGTTTGATGGATAAATAGAGATAAAGAAAGCGTGGTGTCATGCCAGTGCATGTTCGAGTGGGAAATGTTGGAAATTGGGTCGGATTTAGAACCCATACTCGATTGGGTCGCGATGGCATGACCCAAGACCCATAAGGAGAGACCAAGTCAAAGTGAACTTGGATTAACTTATTCTAATGATAAGTGTGATTAACCCACTATCCCATCTGTTGAGGAGATAGAGTTGTGGGTGGTTATAACTCTCTTATATAATATATGTATTATATTTGGGAGAGTAAGAATTTAAATAGATAGGTAATCAGTATCTCTGTCTTTCTCTCTCTCTCTCTCTCTCTCTCTCTCTCTCATAGACTCTCTCTTCTTTCTCTCTCCATAGAAACACAGAATATCCTTTGTACTGTGAATAGTGTAGGTAGTTATTTAGTAGTTCTATTCCACTGTTGGGAATTGTTTGAATACATCAATGAAGGCACGTGATTCACCCACATGATCTATGGATTCAGTTTGAGCGTAAAATGTATGCTCGAATCCTTTTTTTTTTTTTTCTGATGTGTATTATTTCTTATTTTTCCACAAAAATGAACGGAAGCTCTCAAGCTCCAAGATCAAACCACAACAATGCCTGTAGTTGGAGACGGCTGCAGCAATGATAGTGATGGCGGAAAGACAATATGAAGCAATTGAGATGTCGAGCAGCGACTCCGACCTCCGGCGATTACAAGAGAGAGAGAGAGAGAGAGAGAGAGAGAGAGAGAGAGAGAGAGAGAGAGAGATTTTGGTTATTTTGTTTAAGCTTGTCCTTTGAATGAAATATTTCAGCGCCTGAATATTTAGCCAAACAAAAATGAGATTTGAATTTATAAACCAAGTGCCCTACTATAAGTTATTTTTTGAATATGTACTTTTTATTGATTTGGGATGGTTATGTTGTCTCTTCTTAATGTCTCTTTACTGCTAGTTGACTATTCTATTGTTTGGCCAAAAAATGAAATAAATTTTTTTTTTTAAAAAAAGAAAAACCTAGAATTTCACCTTTAATAGAATAATATTATCTAAACCTGCTTTGGTAATATGATTTTCACCCATTTCTCTCCCCCACTCCCATTTACCAAATAAAAATGAGAATGTTGGCCAAAAGAACTTCAATATAAATCTTTAATGGGAAAAGTGGGTAAAAAATTAGTAATTATAGTGTTTAATTAAGTAATTTTGTATAGATTAAAAAAATGTAAATAATGTATGGAAGCCTCATTTTTTTTGTTCATCTTAGGCCTCTAAAAAAAGTGAGATCCGATTCTAAATTCAATATTCTTTTAGAGCCTGTTTGTTTTCTAAAGTGGAGGGTTGGACTGAACTGTTAGTTCGTTGGAGAGAAGCAATATCAAGTTTGTTTGCAAAATGGAGGTCTAGATTGGGAGTTGTTTAGACTATAAAAGGTCTTGGACGAGCAGACTACGAGTAACCCAGTGGAGATGGTTTTCAGAGAGAGTCAGAATGGATTAGAGTGTAACTGGTTGTCTGGGCAGACGTTCGCCCGGTCCAATCAAGTGCAAATTATTATTTTTTTTGGGTTAATGGTTTCTATTATTTTATATAAAAATAATTTAATAATCTCCACACTAACAACTATCATCAAACAAATACAATTTTACTTAATCCTCCCATTGACAATCTCCAAACTAACAAGTTCCTCACCAACAATTGCCTTATTAACAATCACATCTATCCTACTACTGAAAATAAACGGGGCCTTAGAGTTCAAGGACACCCTCCTACATATGTTATAATTATTAACAATTTTTTGGGAGACTTACGTATAAATCCTAATAAGTGCACTTATTGTCCAATAGGTCCTATGATAATTAATAGCGTTTTTCATCAAACACTATTAAAAAAACGTCACTAATTGTTGATTTTCATCGACAATGTGAAAATTTTGTCATATAAAAGTCACTAATTATAAGTTTTAGTGACAATTTAAAAAAATGGTCACAAAGTCCTAATTTTTAACTTTCAACTATAGTTTGAAAATTTCATCACTGAAAAACGTCAATAATTGTAAGTTTTAGCAACAATTTACAAAAACCGTGAAAAAGTCACTAATTGTTATTTTTTAGCGATACATGCAAAAAATCGTCACAAAAAATTAATTTTAGTGACGATTTTATTAAGACTTATTTTCAATAGGACTTTATAAGAATTAAGTCTAACTATGAGAACCTATTGGTAATTTATCCCAATCTTTTTACACATCAATTAGTATCTTTACGCATCCCATCTCTAGTCTTCATACACATATCTAAGAAAACACTCTAATATTCTCTTTGGTTTAGGATTTGGTTGGTTGAACTAAGTTCAAATAAAATGATCATTTCATTGTAATTTCATTCTTGTAAATCATAGTATAAGACGCAACGGATGATTAATTTCAAAGCCATACCTTTAAGCAGAGTCTGAAGTGAAAGATCTCGTGGGTAAATCACGTGCTTCCAGAAAGTGAACAACCAACCTAGCAGTGGAGTGATATTACAAAATGAATATCACCCACACAAATCACAGTGCAAAATGGCTTGATCATTGTTTTTGGGAGAGAGTCAGTATATGGGAAAAACATAAAACATACATTGTTTTTCTGATTAATTATATCCCATATCATATCAGATATATAAGATATCTATCTCATCTATCCATATCAGTTGATATGATAGATATAGATATCCTGAGTGGTTATCCAAATAGGTTTTGAATTTGAAATTCAAACTTATTTGGATAAGGTTCAAAAGGTTTAAGGGGTCATACCACATGAGCGCCCAATTTCTAACATCTCTCACTCGCACATGAGTTGGCATGACACTGCCACATCTCTGTCTCATTCTCCCCAAAAAAATGAACAATTTCATACTAGCCAATGCACCGTGCGACCGCTGAGAACACCTGCATGTGGGAGCTCTATACTAGAAACTCAATATGAGTCAGCATAGAGACATCAACCCAAAATGAATAGAAATAGTGTCTCATGTACCCAGACCCATCTAGCTACATCAGTCCAAAAACATCTCTAATCCCTCAAAGAGCATGTTTGACTCTCCTAGGTCCCGCATTATATTCATACCCAATCAGCATTCTATAAAGAGCGGTGTGAGTTGTCGACAGTGAATATAGAGCAGAGATGTAGAACTAGATGATCTTCCCTTCACCCTCATATCATTCAATTTGAAATTGACCACTTTCCCAGTAATGTCCCTTAAAGCCGAATCATACATGACCATAGGCAACATACCAAAGTAGCTGAACATCAACTCCTCATCTTATGACATAGTCAAAGGTCACAAAAGGCACAAAGTGAAGTCATTTAGGGAAAAAATGACTTTTAGGACTCACACGGTGAAGAAGCAGGGATCTATTCTTTCACCTCGCTAACGGGTCGATAAGCACATGCAGTACGAATGCATGTTATAGTGGAGTAACTTTTCCAAAGAGTGATGTTAAACTCACACACCATATAGATCTTAGTCTAGTCGCTCTTAAGCGCACAAGTCGCTTCCTAGCGTCTAACTCGAATTCTCTATTTGCTCACCTCTCAGGCATCAAATGAGATCTCGCATCTGGCTATCCATAACAGGCACATCATGGAAAAGTGGGTACTCTTATATCCATGGTCGGTCTTTAACAAGACCTCATCTTGGCTCCAACCAAGGCGACATAGCTAGTGGATAATTTTGGCTTCTCTATTTGCTCCAAATACAATAAGCCACTAGTCTCATGCTTACTCGCTACTAGGCCTGTCAACGGATCGGGTATAGCCCGAATCCGATCCGAATCCGACCCGATTAATCCGGTCCATTTATGCAAATTCGAATCCGAATATCTGTTTAATCCGTATCTGTGTAGCCCGATTTTAAACGGGTCGGATTCGGATAAATCCGATCCGGTCCGTTTGTTTGCCTAATCCGATT
The DNA here is from genome assembly GCA_030407325.1 of Camellia japonica. Taxonomy (NCBI): domain Eukaryota; kingdom Viridiplantae; phylum Streptophyta; class Magnoliopsida; order Ericales; family Theaceae; genus Camellia; species Camellia japonica. Next base: position 116,380,208 of record JAPPVO010000032.1, read on the forward strand.
ACATTGAATTCCCAGAAACGAAATTAGGTCTCAGAATCAAATCTCTCTTTCATCGTTTCTTTCATCATCTCTCATCAAAGAAATCACATTAGGTTCAAAATCAGATCTCTCATAAGCAGATCTCTCTCTCATCGTCTGAAAAGTGGTTTATGTTGTTTAAGTTCATCGTTCAAAGATCAAATCTCTCTCTCATCGTCTGAAAATGCTCCGATTGATGACGATGAACTTAGCCAAATCGAGCTCTCTGCTATTTCTGATGTAGGTATTCTTCTCCGACCACTCTCTTCCATCACAAACAGCTCATAAATTTTCAAAAACACAAAATGGGCTGTCATCGTCATAGTTTGCCCATCTAAAATTTCGGATTTTTGTTTTCAATAAACAGAGAAAACACTTTCAATACATAAGCATTGTGGTTAGGTGGATCAATCTGGAGCTGAAAGCCTCCCATTTTCTCTCGATCTGAAAACCTCCAACAAGGGTTTGGCTTCTCACGATCTCAAATCTCTCCGCACCCCCCACCAACAGGTTCGTCATTTCCAACCCACATTTCGTTTCTGCAGAAAAATCTAGGGTTTCTTGTGGATCTGTTTAGATTCCATTTACATGGATTTTGGTTTTGATGCCTGAATTCGCAAATGTGCTATGCTTTTTAAAATTATACATACCAATTTGCTTCAATTGAAATTGATGTGCTTATACTTAATAGGGTAGCTGAATTTTTGATTGTTTTAAAGGGTTCACATTGTAATCTTTTTCAATGTTCATTTATTGTCTATGTTTTAACAAAGAAATGCTTAAGTTGCGTGCTTATGTTAGTTGCTAAAATTTAATAACTAGCATAAAACAGATTGATTAGAATGGGCAGTTAGTTTATATAATTCTTCAATCTTTTTATTTAATTCTTGTCTAGTTGCTGAGAAAACTGAGGTAAAGAAATAAATAGGACATTTCATTTGTATGGTTTGTGTCATGTTGGTTTACATTTGAGAGAAAACTTGTTTGGACTAAACCAAGTGGTTGTATCAGTTCATGTCAAATAGAGATTGTCACTTCCATAGGTCCTAGAAAGTAAAAATTTATGATAAAATGTTGCTTTTTGACCTAAACCCTAAACTAACCAGTGTTGACAATTTACAAGTATTACAATTATATATATATATATATATATATTACTATTTTGTTTCAGTAGGTGAAGTCCTAACACAAGACAAACAAGATGATTACTGGTGGTTGGTTGTTTAATTACTGTTAGCAGAGAGCAAGATTGGTTTTTCACTCTGCTTTGTGTTTGATATTTCTATGAGACAAAGCTGTGAAGAATATTTGCTTTCCAAGGTTTATAGTCGTAAATTTTGAAAGTCCAACCAAAATAAGAGTTTACATGTATGAAATTACAAGTGGTAAATCAATAACAAATAATATATAGTATTCTTTTCACATGATTTGAGTCTCCAATAATTCCTTTTTAGTTTCCATTGTCCTTATTTTTTCTGCAATTCCAATTTCTTCTGTTTACAATTTAGCACAATCTGTACTGAATCTGGCTATTTTCTATCTTGTATTGGTAAATTTAGAAACATTTTTGCGATTTGTTCAGCAGTCCAAGGCAGCCAAATTCTATTACATGTAAAGGGTTCACCTTGTAATCTTTTTCAATGTTCATAATTCTTGTTTATTTGATTATGCTTTGCATTTTACATGTTTCTGATGCATGGAACCTGAAACTGCAAATCATTTGACTGCAAATCTATATAATTTCCAAATTGAAGTGTTTGGTGCACACTGTTTTGTGCTTCTCTGCAGTTCTGTTCGCTGCATAGTTATCTTGCCAACTCCTACTCCTTTATGTTTGATTTATTGTGCAATGCATATTTGAGTTTTTGAGCCAAAGATGTCTTCGGATTATAGTGAACCTATTATTGGTGATGATGTCAAGTTGGATGACGATGTATCTCAAGGATCTACAAAGAGGATTCGAAAACTAACTTCGAAGGTATGGAATGACTTTGTCAAATTTAAAGGACCTAATGGAAATGACATAGCCAGATGTAAGCATTGCAATAGGGAATTTGTTGGAGAGAGTAGGAAAGGGACTAGTCATTTAAAAAATCATTTGTCAAAGACATGTCCAGTACTTAAAGGACCAAATGCCCCTAGGAATGCTAGTAAGGCTGCTTCTGAATCTACTCCTAAGGCTGCAACTTTTAAATTTGATCAAGAGAGAAGTCGTATGGATTTTTCTAGGATGATAATCAAGCATAATTATCCTTTTAGCATGGCTGAGCATCAGTTTTTTTGAAATGTTTTGCAATAATCTTCAACCAATGTTCAAACTTGTGTCTCATAACACTGTTAGAGCGGATGTCCTTGATGTTTATGAAATAGAAAAGGCCAAGTTATATCAGTTTTTGGATGAACTCTCTTCTAAGATCACCTTGACAACTGATATATGGACTTCAGACCATCAGAATTTTGCCTATACATGTTTGACTGCCCATTATGTGACTAATGATTGGGAGTTAAAGAAGAAAATCCTTGCTTATAGACGCATTGATTACCCGCATGATGGAGACCATTTGTTTAGCTTTATCAAAGATCTAATTTTAGAGTGGAACATAGATAAGAAGTTGTTTTCAATGGTAGTTGATAATGCGACGAGTAATGATGTCATGGTGAGACTCTTAAAGCGATGGCTACATGACCAAGGATTATTACATTTGGGTGGACAATTGTTTCATGTGCGTTGTAGCGCGCACATATTGAATTTAGTTGTTCAGGATGGTTTGAAGGTGATTGGGAGTCTTATTTCAAAAATCCGAGAAAGTGTGAGATATTTGGGGAGGTCTCCTTATGGAAAACAAAAATTTGATGTTGCAGTGAATCATGTTAAGTTACAACATAAAAAGAAAGTCCCTATGGATGTTCCTACCAGATGGAACTCCACTTATTCAATGCTTGAAGCTGCATTAGATTTGAAAACTGCATTCCACCACTTAGGGCAAATTGACAAACAATATAAGCACAATCCTTCTGAGGAGGAGTGGAATGTTGCAAATGTGATTTGTGGGTGCTTGAAGATTTTTTTTGATGCTACATCTCACTTTAGTGGTATCACTTTTCCTACTTCAAATGTGTTTTTTCCCGATATTTGTCTTATTCAACTTGAAATGAAAAAATGGGAGCAAAGTGAGTATGATTGCATTCAATTGATGGCTGGTCCAATGAGAGTGAAATTTCAAAAATATTGGAAAGAATGTTCTTTGGTGTTAGCAATTGTAGTGGTTCTTGATCCGAGATTTAAAATGGACTTGGTGGAATATTACTTTGGGCTTATTTATGGTGCTGATGCTAATAAGCATATTCAGAGGGTCCGTACTGGTTTTGTTGATCTTTTTTATGAGTATAGGAGTGATTCTTCTGATTCTATGAGTAGCATTGCACTTGTTTCTGAAAATAGTAGCTCAAGTGGTAGTCAGTTGCTTGTTGGTTCTTCGAAACAAGAAAGTTTGGCTACTTTTCATGCGCGGTATGCCCAAGAACGTGCTTCTAACATTCATGCCTATCAAAAATCAGAGGTGGAGCAATACTTGGAGGAGTTGGTGTTTCCAAGTAATGAGAGCTTCAATATTCTACATTGGTGGAAGAATCGTGAGTATATAGCTTTAATTATCTCTTACTAGAACTGCTTGAGAATTATCGAAATGTTTTGAATCTAGCACTTGCCTATCTTATTTGAATTCAAAACTGTGAATACAACTTGATGCTTGTTGGAAACCAGAATGAATTGGTTATGAATCATTAACTTGTTCAAGCAGACATGATGAGTTTGACTGGTTTTGAATACAACTTATATTTAATTCAATTAAGGCACATCCAGATATAAAATGAATATGATATTAAATGCTTGATGCTTTTATGGAACCGTGTTTTAGATCAGATTTAGTTGTAATGCTTAATGCATTGAACCCATTCTCTCTTTGAGGTTTGGAATGAGACAAATCACATGCAGCCTATCTTCTAAACTAGTAATGTAGGATTCTAAGAATGATCTGTTTCATGACTTTTGCCTCATTCTTCGGTGGGCCATAAACTTTTTTCTGCATATATGCCTTTTCTTTTTCACCAAAAGCCAATAAGTGAAGACATAGTTGAATGATCAAACCTGGATATTTGTAGGGTTACATGTGCATTCAAAATTGAGCCTCTTGAAGATAAATAGTCAAACCTAGAAAATATTAACATCTCAAATTTATTAACATAGTTGGAAAAATCATTTTTTTTTTAGGAGGAGCTTATAAAAATGTTCCCTTTGAGGTCTGCATTCTCTAATCGATAATTTATTTATGTTGGCTCTCTTTTACCAGTTACATTAAGATGGTTTCATTCAATTTTTGGTATGAAACAAACAATAATTCTGTGTGTTTCTTCTTCATAAAAACTTAAAAATAGCCTTGTTTTAGGTTTTAAAAAATTATATACTTGAAGTTACACTTGAGTTTCACTTTGACTTCAAATTGTACTTTGAAAATAATAATAATAACATCCAAACAGGGTAATGTGTCATTGATTTGAAAATTATGTCACTCTTCTGATTAGCATTGTAAAAATAAATTAGTTTATTTATTTTTTTCTCCCATAGTTCATTGGACTACTTCTCATGCTCATGCATCTGCAGGACCTGCTGAAATGGTTGATGATGTAACAGGTGGACTGAAGCTGTTGTAGGAACTGATTCATTAGCTTTTTAAAAAGTTTTTCTTTGTTGTTACTTCATGCTACATTGTGAAAGCCCTCATTTATGTATTTTTGATTGTATCACAAGGGGAGAAATTGTGATGTTTTGTTTTGGAAAGATGTTTTGAAATGATGCTATGTTTTGCATTGGTGATAATTTGCCTAAATGTTTTGCCTTAGGAAAGTCAGAACATCAAGATGAACTTTTCATTATAAAAAGCTGCTATGTTTTTTTTATAATTGGTATTTTCTTGACTTTATGGCTGGCTTAAAAAAAAAAAAAAAAAAAAAAAAAAGAAAGATCGGATCGGATCGGATATCCGTGTAAAACGGATCGGATCGGATCACGTATAATCGGATTTTCAATAATCAGATTCGGATTCGGATTCGGATTAATAGTTAATCGGATCGGATCGGATTTTGGCAGATCCGATCCAATCCGACCGTTGACATCCTACTCGCTACCTAGCGCTAAGGGTGATTGCTCGTGTGAGTGAGCCAATCTTGCCTGCTAACATCAATTTAATTATTTTGTGTATGCTAATTCACAAACCATTGCAAAAAGTAGTAAACATAAATGTGTAATAGAAACAAATATGAATACTAATGGCATAAATATCCCAAAAAAAATGAGTTCAACTGAATACACATAAATATATCACCACCTACGTAGTCCTAAAGCCCTAACATGAGTAAGATAAACATCTCTAGCAATGGGCTTAGTCAAAGGGTCCGCAACCATGCGACTCGTAAGGATGTGCTCCAGGATCACTTCTTTCTGCGCCACAATGTCTCTGATAAAGTTGAACCTCACATCAATGTGTTTGGTTCTGCCGTGGTATTTAGGATCCTTAGCGTAAGCGAGTGCAGCCATGCTGTCACAATGGATAGTCACAGGGCCTGAAGTGTGTGTGACAACATCCAAATGCTGAAGGAATCTTCTCAACCAAATGGCTTCCTGAACGGCAGATGAACAAGCCACAAACTCAGCCTCCATAGTCGATAAGGCAATACAGGATTGCTTCTTACTGCTCCAAGAAATAGCACCATCGCTAAGCATGAAAGCATATCCTGAAGTAGACTTACGCTCATCTAAGTCTCCTCCCCAGTCAGCATCACAATAGCCAACTAGATGTAGATCTGAACTTTGGTAGCAAAGTGTGTAATCTGCAGTCCCTCTAAGATATCGTAATATCCTCTTAACTGCTTTCCAATGAGCTGGTCCTGGGTTGGATTGGTAACGACTCACCAATCCGACTGCATAACAAATGTCAGGACGCGTACACATCATAGCATACATCAAGCTTCCAACAGCATTTGCATAGGGAACACGGGCCATCTTTTCATTCTCTTCTTGAGTCTTAGGACCCATATCAAGGCTTAGGCTCTCGCCTTTCGCAACAGGAGTGTCAATGGGTTTGCAGCTCTGCATCTGGAATCGCTCTAGGATAGTCTTAATGTAAGTCTCTTGAGACAAACCAAGAAGTCTCCTAGAGCGATCCCTAAGGATCTTAACACCGAGCACATAGCTCGCCTCACCCATGTCCTTCATCTCAAATGTAGAGAACAACCACATTTTAGTGGCGACAATCATCTCCTTGTCATTTCCAGCCAATAATATGTCATCTACATATAATGACAATATCAGAAAAATGTCCTTGGACCGCTTAACGTACACACAGTGATCTTCATCAATCATCGTAAACCCATTAGAAACAATGGCTCGATGAAATCTCAGATTCCACTGTCTGGATGATTGCTTTAAGCCATAAATAGATCGTTGAAGCTTGCAAACTTTGCGCTCCTGACCTACTGCCACAAAGCCTTCTGGTTGATCCATATAGATCTCTTCATCCAATTCTCCATTGAGAAATGCAGTCTTAACGTCCATCTGATATAGCTCTAAGTCCAACTGAGCTACTATGGCCAGGATTAGGCGAATAGAGGCAAACCTTACAACTGGTGAAAAAGTTTCCTCATAGTCCACACCCTCTCGTTGGGTGTAACCTTTCGCCACTAGGCGAGCCTTATACCTTTCTATGGAACCATCGCTTTGCGCTTGATTTTGAGAACCCATTTGTTCCCAATAGTCTTGCGCCCTGGCGGCAAATCAACCAAGTCCCAGACATGATTTTTCTTCATAGACTCTATTTCTTCATCCATTGCAGTACTCCATTCTTTACTAGCAAGGGATGAGAGAGCCTCTTTGAGATTCTTAGGCTCCATCTCATCACTCGGAGCAATCATGAATGCTTCCCCTTCAATCTCAAAACGACGACGGGGTATAGCTCCACGTTTGCTTCTACGTAGTTGAGAATCCTGAGAATCCTCATCCATTGGATCTAATCCATGGGCAGGTAGATCGCTCCCACTGTCCCTAGGAGCTTGAGGAATTATCTCTTCATTCTCTACTAGGCTACTAGGTGCGCCTTCAAGTAGATCCTCCATCTCATAGAGTTCTACTTCTCTAGTTACCTCACCTCTTCTAGGGAAATCCTCCTCTAGGAAATCCACATCTCGTGACTCAATTTCGGTCACACTTCCATCCGAATGCTCCCCAACAAACACATAGCCCTTAGAATGCTCACTATAGCGAATGAAGATACACTTCTTTCCTCTAGGGCCCAACTTCCCAAACTTATGAAAAGCGTTGTGTATGTAAGCTGCCGAACCCCAAGGCCGCAAATTGCCCAAATCAGGCTTTTTGCCAGTCCACATCTCATATGGGGTGGAAGGAACTGATTTGGAGGGCACACGGTTAAGGACGTAGGCAGTAGTCAATAAAGCATCTCCCCAATAAGAAATGGGAAGATTAGCTTGCGCCATCATTGATCTAACCATGTCAAGCAATGTGCGATTCCTTCTCTCCGCTACACCATTTTGTTGCGGAGTCCTAGGAATTGTCAATTGCCTGATGACTCCTTTTTCCTCACAGAGCACTTTAAATTGCTCAGATAGATACTCACGTCCTCGGTCAGTCCTTAGAGCCTTAATGCTCTTGTCTAATTGATTCTCAACCTCATTAACATACCGTCTAAAGCAATCCAATGCTTCTAACTTGTGAGAAATCAAATAGACATGACCAAAATGCGTGCAATCATCTATAAATGTGATGAAATAAGGGGCTCCATGCCTTGCCCTCACATTCATTGGTCCACATATATCAGAATGAATAAGTTGTAATGGGATAGATGCCCTTATGGCTTTCCCAAATGGTTTCCTTGTTGCCTTACCAGCAAGACAGTGCTCACAAGTAGGCAAAGTGACTTTAGCGAGTGGGCCTAAAAGACCTTCTCTAGCCAATCTAGTCATCTTGTCTTGCCCTATGTGGCCTAATCTAGCATGCCATCTCATAGAATCATTATCACAAAAAGATGCAATATTCGAAACAGAGCCATTGGCATTTTTATTATAACTAGAATCATCCACATCCAAAACTAAAAAACCATCTGAAAGATAACCAAAACCATAAAAAATTGTTCCCAAATAAATGCTAACACCATTATTCTCAAAACAAAAGCTAAAACCAAGGCTCATCATGCTAATAACTGAAAGTAAGTTTCGCCGAATATCCGGAGCATAAAGAACATCATGAAGATACAAGGTGCGCCCTCGTCGCATTTCCAACTTGTATGTGCCAATGCCAAGCACCTCCACACTGGTCTCGTTCCCTATGTAAACTTTTCTGCTCCCAGTAGGTATTCGGCGATACTCAACGAACCCTACTTTGTCCCTCACGATGTGGTCTGTTGCTCCGGAGTCTACAACCCAAAAATGAGGAGAATGAGCAATTAATGCTTGACTAAACACAAAGCATTGAATGCGAGAAATTAAGTAAGGGAGTACCTTCTTCTGCTCAGGACAATCCCGAGCGAAGTGTCCTTCTTTGTTATAGTTAAAGCATGTCAATTTTGCCTTTACCTTCTTGCCACCTCTCTTACCCCTATGCTTGAAATTTCTAGCGCCATTGGGCTTCAGCACAACTGCTGCTTGCTTCTTAGGGGCACCTTTTGCTTTTCCATGTTTGAACTGAGAAGTCCTACGTGAGCTCGACTCAACCACCATAGAAGAACCATCAGACTTAGTCGCCTCAAGGCGCTCAACCTCTAGCTCCAAATGACGCGATATGTCTTCGAATGTTTTCACACTCTCATTATGCATCATGTTCTGCTTCATCTGCTCCCAAGAATTTGGCAGAGAGCGAATCGCAGCTTGTACTTGCTGCTCTTGAGTCAAATTGTGCCCAGCAGCCGCAAGCTCACGTATCATGGCTGACATGACCCTCAAATGCTACTTCATCGAGTGATGCGCCCTTTTCTGATAGGAGTCAAACTTCATAGTCAGCCCACGTAGCTTTGCCAAGGAGGGTAATGCCAAACTTTTGCTTGAGAGCTTCCCACATCTCAAATGCAGTCGAGCAATGCTCAAACTCACTAATCAAGTCGTTGTGCATGCTGCTCAACATAGTAAAGCGCGCACACCGATCTTTGTTACGCCAAGTCTGAAAGACTTCAAGATCACGACGATGTTAAGCTGTATTGCCCTGCTCTAGCTCAACCATCACTTGTTTAAGTGTGGTCAACACTTCTTGCTAATTGAGGAGGTATTGGATCTTACGGCGCCATATATCATAATTGTCGCCATCCAATTTCTCTCCCTTAGTTAAGTCTGCCACCACTGTCTTAGCAGCCATTTCTACATACAGAGTAAACAAATGCGCAGGGGATATTAATGATAGCAACACAAAAAATTATTTTGCAGCAAAAAAACTAAATTAAATAATGATAATATTATACATGTCTCAAGATCGAAAATTTGCTATGCTCGTAATCATCTCTTGCGCCTCTAGTGATAATTATCAAAATTTAATTTAATTTAATTCCATGCGCAAAAAAAAAAAAAAAAAAAATCAATCAATCTCCCACTACTTATGGCATATACAAAGCATGATAAATTCCATACAATAGGATCTTAATGTAAATTTACAAATAACTCATGCTATATTCTTTTAATAATGGAATTCAAATAAATAAATAAATAACTAATCATGCTTCTTTAATTGCAACATATTACAAACCCTAAAAAAATATGTTGTATTCAGTATTCAGATTATGCCATAATAAAATGTACATCATTCTGAAATTTTCTGAAATTTTCTGAAATTCTAAATAACTAATAAACACACATAAAATTAGAAATAAAAAATTCCAGAATCTAATAAACTGAAAAAAATTATACTAGTAAATAGTAAAACATTTCAGAAGTCTACAATAAAAATTTCAACCCCAGAAAATTATTTATGCAATACCAGAAGCATTTTAAAACATAAATAATGAATTATTATCACAGAAAAAATACTTTTTGTTTTCATAAAATTTTCAAAATTTTACAGAATATGGAAAATTTAATTCTGAGTCTAACAGTATTAACCACGCATAAAACAAATCTATAACGAATTAATTATGACCATTTAACGCGATTCAAAATTTAAAACAAAACAAACAAAGCCTTAGTACCAGCAGCCAAGCCGCGGAGAAAAAACGGCGCGGCTCATCACGCGGCTTAGCATACGGCTCATCAAGCGGCTCAGAACACGGCTCAGTGAGCGGCTCAGCGCACGGCGCGCGAGTGCGCAACGCGGACAGCGCGCGCGTGAACAGCGCGGCTGACTGGCGCGTGATGGCGCGTAGAGGCGCGTCGGAAGCGCGTCTGGTGCGTGGCAGCGTGTGGCAACCGCTCACTGCGTCAGGTGGCGCGTGTGGCCCACGCGCTGCCTTCCAGGGTGTTTTTTGGTCCAATATCGGTACTGACGGACTTCATTTTCCAAAATAAACACATTTATGGTATTAAAAATGACATTAATGAACATCAAAAAAGAGGTATTTTATGCTCTTAATCTAATGAGAGTAGACACCTTCCTCCTTTATAAACATTCATGTATATAATGTGTACATATATATATAAAAATATACACATGATTAAAGAAAACACGAAAATACTCATTCATGCTCTGGTACCAATGTAAATCATAGTATAAGACGCAGCGGATGATTAATTTCAAAGCCATACCTTTAAGTAGAGTCTGAAGTGAAAGATCTCGTGGGTAAATTACGTGCTTCCAGAAAGTGAACAAGCAACCCAGCAGTGGAGTGATATTACAAAATGAATATCACCCACACAAATCACAGTGCAAAATGGCTTGATCGTTATTTTTGGGAGATAGTCAGTATATTGGAAAAACGTAAAACATACGTTGTTTTTCTAATTAACCATATCCCATATCATATCAGATATATAAGATATCTATCTCATCTATCCATATCAGTTGATATGATAGATATAGATATCCTGAGTGGTTATCCAAATAGGTTTTGAATTCAAATTCAAACTTATTTGGATAATGTTCAAAAGGTTCAAAGGGTCATGTCACATGGATGCCCAATTTCTAACAATTCTTATATTTGATTCATCAAAAATAAATTTAAAATATATGTAATAACTAGAATCAGTATTCACTATTGTAAAGGGTTAGTCATTCTATATAGAGGAGATTAAGGAATAATCATTCCATTCTATGGCGTTTAATTTCAATTAACCGGACACTATATAAATAAACAATAATGGTGAGGCACGCCAAGAGATGCATTTGTTTTTCTAAATTTTAGTATGTTAATACAGTGAAATTTTATTCTATGAATCTTATCATTCCACTAATTTGATAAAAATATAATAAAATATATATAGTAAAATATGATATTTTAAATATTTTATATATATTTAATGGCTAAAATATTATTTTTTTTTTATCAATTTTAACAAAAATCCATAGCCTGTAGGCTGTTCAAATTTAATGTGATTTATGTTTTCTCGGACTTTCTCTCTATCTCTTAACCAATTTGACAGAGATTTTAATCTGAATTGTTCAACAACAATTATGTCAATAATAATGGTGCTATAGTATAAAATCATAAATGAGCTTTATTCATATTTCTTATTGTGCGAATTTTCTCAATAAAAAAATTTGACAAATCGCTAAAAACTCATGTACTTGATTTGCAAAATAAATAATAATAATAATTAATTGCATCGTAAAGTCAATAAAATTTAATCAAGACTTTAAAAATTATTTAATTCTTTTAGTTTGGCCCATACTACATAAAATTCTTAAATCCACCCCTATTTTTGGTGACTAGGTAGCCATGTCAAACAAAAGTACTCCGTCTCCAAAATCTACCAAAGCTACGGTCAATCATAGTATCAAATTTGGAAATAATAATAGAGTAGATTTTGATCCATTTGTCTCTTCCATAGTTCAAAACAATAAGTCCTCTATCTAAAAAACCAAAAAAGTTCAAAACAAAAAAGACAAGATAAGAAGGGCATGGTGGGAAATATATATATATATATATTAAATGTTGTTATTGTGTACTTGAATTTGATAGTTATAGATTGAAGGGTTGGATTGGATGGATCGGAGGGTACTGTTGAATTAATGGAGGCCCATCACGGATCTCATTTCGATAATCTAAATCATTAAATATGTAGAACTCGTCGAATATTAATATACTTGTAAAAAATCAAGTTGATCGGATATCGATAGCTATTTGATCGGATCATATTTCTGTTAACTGTTTATTTTTTAATCGCCTAATTTTTTTTTAACAAAACTGATTTGATTACGTCGCTATCGATATCCGATCAACATGATTTTTTACAAATATATAATATTCGACGATTTCTACACATTGACGGTTCAGACTATCAAAATGGAACCCGTGGTAGGCTTTCATAGGCCTAACAGTACCCTATCAGATTGAAAAGAAGTCTGCCCCCAGATTGAATTAGCAATTACAGAAGAATAATTTAGGAATAAAGATTCTTTGACGGAAAATGTCAACACCAGCTCAACTACTTTTTGCATTATGTAAATGTAATAGAATAGATAAATGTGATTTTCGTGGGTCCGTTTGGGATGGATTAATTTGGTTATTTTAGTCACAAAAAATAAAATAGACTATTTTAGTCATAAAAAACAAAATATCACATCCAATTCATAATTATTACAATTTTCTCTTATAAAAAAGCTAAAAAAGTCAAAATGCCCTTCCCAAACTAGACTTTTTAGCCCAGACTAAAATAGCCAAAAAGCCAACCTACTTCCCAAACCAACCCTTAGTAATTATAGTGAATAAAAATTAGGAGAAATTAAAAAATAAATAAATTTAAAAGGTTTGAGTTTTGTAACAAAATAAATTCTGAATTTTTTAGTTTATTAATTTAAATCATAATATTTTGATTTGTTTTTAATCTAAACAATTTTCTATTTTCGTTACATAAAATTGAAAAAAATATATTTTACTCATTAAACTTAATGTAAGTATATGAAAAATGTCCAAAATACTTATTTCTATTGAATTTAATGACTAAAGTATATTTTTTTTTGAAATTTTACTTAACAAAAATAAATAATTAGTTTAGATTGAAAAAGTTGGGATTTGAATTAATAAAATTAAAAATTCAGGATTTATTTTATTATAAGAATCAAATCTTGATTTTTTTATTTATTTATTATTTTTATATTAGTTACCCCCAAAATTATGTGACAAAAAAATATCAATACAAACTCAACCCTTTACATATAATAGAATGAATAAAATTTTTTTTGGATACATTATAAATACACATTCTGATATTTATTTAAAATATAGATTATCTTCTGTGATTTGAAAATTATAAATCAAAATTTTTTATTTAATAGAATTAATTGAAAAAAATAAAATTCATAATTGTTCTCTTATACGATAATAAAATTACCTAAATTATTAATTAAAAAATTTCTAATATCATTGGAAATTATTAACTAACTTGACAATTTATTAATAAAAATAACAATTTAATTATGAAATTAAAAATTTTAAAATACGACATATAACATTTAAAATTACAGAGAACAAATCAAGCAAATAATTATGTACTTATCTATAATTTATCTTCTTTTTTTTTTGGGTGGTGGTTAGAAGCGGGGTGGATGGGGAAGTTGAGACATCGTGATGGTGTACGTCCGCCACAGTAGTAGGTTTACATCACCATCACCTCATCATCTTATATGGACGGCCGGTCTTTATTTATTTATTATCATAGTACATATTTCTAAAAACATGTGCTCCACTATATAAATATTATATTTTTTTAATAAAATTATTATAATTTATTTTGTATTAATGTTGTATATTTTTAATTTTACATACTTTTTTATCTAAAGATTTTTTAATAGTAAAATATGTAACATTATCATAAAATATAGGGAGACTTATTTATAAATCCTTTTTCAGACATTTATGCTAGACGAAGTCCGGTGTAATTTCTTATAGAGTCTCAAGTCCTATTTTCATAAGAATGTATTCCACAAGATCCTACATAAACGTAACGTGACGTGATACTTACATAAACGTAACGTAACGTGACACCTATATATACGTAACGTAACGTGACACCAATATGAACGTAACGTGACACCTATATAAACGTAACGTGACACTTATATAAACGTAATGTGACACTTACATAAACGTAACGTAACGTGTCACGTTACGTTTCGCAAACTTAATAAGTTTTTATTTTTTTAATCCGTTTGTTTTGAAATAGATATATTAATATATTTTTATTTTGTATTATTAATTGTAAAATTTAAAAAATTATCAATAATATATGTGAAATCTAAATTAATTAATAAAAATTATAATTTTAAATTAATTAATGGAAGGGCACACTACGCTAGGGCTCGGCTCCTCACCACCACCGCGACCGCTTAAACCCCTTTTCATTATAATAAAATAAATAGAAATGACTACTCTACGTGTCATTTCTAAGGAGAGAGATTCATTGGCCATGACAACGAAGAAACTAGGGCGTGATTTGGCGAAGATGAGATTCATTTTGGGTGTTTTTCTTGCCTTTAATTTGGGTTTTTATCTACTTGTTTGTCAATTATTCTGAGATGGTCCATTTGGAGAATAGAAAACAATTCCTTCATTGTGTAATCAATTTGCTGCTACTATGTTTCATAATTAAGAGTCCTGTGGACAGGGTGAAGCCTATTAATGGAACCTTGGCTCACCTCATATAAAATAAGATTTTTTGAAGCTGCCTTTATGTATAACTTATGTAAGGTTCTTTCTCCTCAGAACAATGATGGAATTTCTGATCAGAATGCATGTTAATTTAGGATTTAGTAACATTGTGGTTCCATTCTATGGGCTCTTATGTAGGTGTCACGTTACGTTACGTTACGTTTATGTAGATATGTCACGTTACGTTTATATAGGTGTCATGTTACATTTATGTAGGTGTCACGTTACGTTACGTTTATGTAGATATGTCACGTTACGTTTATGTAGATGTCACGTTACGTATAGGTGTCACATTACGTTTATGTAGGTGTCACGTTACGTTACGTTTATATCAATTTCCTATATATGATTTTACTATTATTTATGATATTAACAACTAATATTGAGGGTAAATGTGTCAACAAACTTCCCACAGGACTTATGGGAACATAAGTTTTTTAGTAGGACCAAATGTAGCATAAGTTTCCCTAATAGGACTTATAAATAATTTTCCCTAAAATAGATAATATTATTATAAAATGTATAATTTTATTTTTAAATCATAAATCGTCGTAATTTTACCAGAAAATTATGTAATATTTAGTGTAAAAATGCATAACATACCCCATAAAAATATGTAATATGGTGCATATGATATATACTTTTTGAAGACTATGTACGATAGAATGTCTCATAATTTTGACAAATGATTGGATATTAGTGAGTTGCAAGTTAGATTATAACGCAAGAGTTTAGATCCCTCCCTGACATAAATCATGAACCTCTAATCTTCTTACTATCCCAAAAAATAATTATATGAATTACTGGGCCAATTGCTCTGCCCCCCAGGATATCTTTATTCTATTGATCTCATTTGGCACATTAAATAAATAAATAAAAAGTAAAATAAAAACTATAAAAAGTTGTATCATATCAACTTATAATAGCAGCAATATATATATATATATATATATATATTTTCTTAAACTATTGTGATTATTTCTACTTCATTCTTAAACTATCAATTTTTTTAGTCGACTTGTGAAGTTTTTAATTTCAATTCATGTAGTCTGACGGAGATATATTGCCCAAATCAATAATAGTGAATATCTAACTTGACGAGTAACATGATATTTTTACAATTTGGATAATTTTTTTTGGATGATTGGGTTTTGGGTCAATTTATATGCATCTTATCTAATTTCGAAACTTGCGCAAAGTGTTCTCCACATAAATTAGGCAAATCTTGGATAAAACCCGCAGGCGTGACTTCAAAGAGTAGATTACTCCTAATCTGAGATCTAAAAATAGTACACTCCTAAATTCCAAGTTACATCCATTAGGTTAACCCCTTGAGATTCAATTGGGACAATTTTACTCATATTATAGATAACTTACCACAACACCCAACATCCATTTTCTTCATTTCATATTAATAATAATAATAAAAAAAACAATGAGTAATTGGTTATATGATTTAACTTATTTAAATTTTGAAATGACTTCTCGGTCTATTGAATTAGAATGTAATAGTTACTGATTGGAATAATTATTTTCAATTGGACCACATTATTGAAATTAGAACTTTAAGGTGTAAATAGATAAAATTAATAATTTACGGATGAAAGTAAGGAGACAAAAAAAAAAAAAAAGCAAATAAAGTAAAATTAATGAAAAAACATTATTTTTCACTCTTTTATTCATGCATCCCATTATTAATGGAGAATTGAGATTTTTTAAAGAGTGAGATTTTCTCAAGTTCACATCTCATTTTGAAAGGATTTGAAGGGCCCGTGAAGTTTATTAGAAGTCCAATTTCGATGATCTAAACAGTGCATTTGTATGGCTCTTCCTATATATCATCTATGAAAAAAATTGGGACGATTTGATAATCACAACATTTTCATTTTATTGCATTGTCTAAAAAAAATGAATGATCTATTTTAAAAAAATATAGCTGTCATCCTTTATTTCGGAGACAAATGTAATAAAATGAACCGTTTAAATTATCAAAATATAACTCATGATGGCCCACAGCCCCTCAAGTTTTTTCAAATTGTGATGTAAATTTGAAAAAAACTCAACCCTTTTAGATCCAACCTGAGGTTGTAAAATGGTAATAGATTTTGTTTTTTGGAACTTACCAACGTGTTTAGTTTCAATTTTCAAAATTCAATTTTTTGAAAATTGAGTTTTTTATTTTTCGCATTTTTGTTTTTGTTTTTAGTGAATATTTTTAAAATTTTAAGTATTTTTTTTTTTTTACTTTTTTAGATGCACCATACTTAGATGTATCTAAAAAGTAAAATATTTGTAAAAAAATATTTTTAAAATACTCAATAAATACACTTTCAATTTTCTGAAAAGTGAATCCTAATAATCCAAACCAAACAAGCTGGTTTTTTGATTTATTTTTTATTTTATTTTTAGCCACAGCCAAACAAAGTCTAAGACTCAACCTATTACCACATCTGCAAATAAATTTAAGGATAATATTTTTGCAATTTCTAGGATTACTCAATTCAAATTCCCTTCAATGCACCCTATTTGGTTCAAGTTGAACCAGGTCGATTGTACAAATTCTCTTTAATGAATATAAAATATATATAAAAAATATATATCATCAAATTTTTTGTATTGAATTTAATTTTAGAATGATACAATATTTGAAAATTTGTACATATATTCATAATAATAGGGCTTATAACACATCATTCTAAATATTAATTATGTATAATTTTCACCACCTAAAAAAAATTTGTATATATTTTTCGTATTATATACCACTGTTGAAAATATATACATGCTTGCTGGATAATTAATTTTGAGAAAATGTCTGCAACGTACATTTTCTAAATTTTTGGTACGAAAATAAAGGGTCAACTTGTTTTTATTTCTTTTTTGGTTTTGGTTTTTGTTTTTGTTTTTATGTTGATCAAATCCTTAGTTAAATAAACCAAATTCAATTGTTTACGCTAAACTATGTACTACGTATCATCTTTGGAGTAGTGGTGTGACAATCTTGTCATATATTATGCTTTTACATCTTTAATTATGTATGTGCTTATGTGTTATGTATGTGCTTATGTTGTAAGTGTGAATTTGTATATTAATTATGTGATTAATGTGGTTTTGACTTCATATCTGTTGATCGTAGGAATATTTGTTATGATTTCTGATATGATCTGAAAATTGAAGGCTTTAATGGCGTCAGAAACCAAAATTGATTAGTTTATTGAGATCGGTATAATTTTTAGAACCCAATGAGGAGTTCGATTAAAATTTGATTCAATCTAAATTAATTAGAATAAAATCAATTAAATTAAGCTTTTGATTAATTAACTTAAGCACAATTAATCTTTGATTAGTGATAATTAAGCTAATTAGTATATATATGATAAGTAATGAGTTTACCTCATCTTTTTGAGCTCAAAAATCTGAGGAGAGAAGTTTAGAGAGAGAGAGAGAGAGAGTGTGTGTGTGTTCAATCTAGAGAGAGAAGAGCTTGTGAACTTGGAATTTTGCTTAAGGATTGAAGAATTAAGAAAGACAACTCAAGTTCTTGAATATTCTAGATAAGTGTTTACACCTTAATTCATGAGTTTAAACTAGCAAATATGTGAATTCAAGAAGATTATGTGTTTAAATGTAAGAATTGAGCTTAGGAAGAAGAATTTGAGGTTAATTTATTCATGCACGCATAATTTGGTAGAGTTTCCATAAGTTTGAGCATGATTCATGTCATCCATATTGAGTTTTGAAGCTATCTTATACATGTACTCATGATTCATAAGAGTTTGAAGTTAGATTTTATGTTTTTGTAAACTTTGGAGAGGAATTTGAAATTTAATCATATATGCATGATCGTTTGAGTTGAATTCGTGAAGATTGGCCATGAGCTTGAGAATTGGTCATTAATTCATATTTATAGAAGAGTTTTAAGTGTTTAAGAAGTTGTGAATGAGCCATACAAAATCATGATTTGAAACTACGAGTTTTGAAGTTCAACTCTGTTCTGGAAATTCCAGAATTCTGTCTCATCACTTGAGCGAACAATTTGTTGCTCGAGCGCACATTTCATGCATTCAATATTCTTGTAGACATTTGCAGTTGGCTTGAGCAACCAAGTAACCGCTCGAGCGATTGCCTTTTATTTTTCACCTTGGCTCGAGCAAACATCGAGCCTAGATTTGGACCATCTAGTTTTTGCAGACCAAGTGGTTCGCTCAAGCGAAGTGCTCTGTTTTAACATATTTTGAAAAGACATATTCTGATCAAATATACATTCTCAGTTCTTTCTAAGTATTCTTAGGCATGAATTGAGCATCGTAAATGAATTAAAGAGTTAGAATGAAATCTAAGAGAATTGAATAAGTTAAAAAACAATCCGGTTAGGCAATGTAATTCAATATATGTATGTTTATGAATTGTGTAGACTCATCCACGAGGACGAGTCAACAACCGAATCACTATGAGTAATATCTTAGTAAAGATATTTTCTTAGTTACTCTATTTTCTGTATATTCTACTGTGGTATGTTTTCCAAACTTATGATTTTACAAGTGTGAATGAGTTTTTATCTGTTTGATTAACATGAGATCTATAAATGTGATTGACGTGACACAAATATGTATGATGGACCCAAGGTTGTTCTGTATATCTAAAATGGACTCGAGGTCATTCCATATATTTGACAAGATGGACCCAAGGTTGTTTCAATTATCTGATAAATCTGAGTATCTGTTATCTGTTGACATTATACAGCTGTAATTTTTTTGACCCAAGGTCATTCCGATAAGTAAGATCTGTTTTTGTTCTGAATCTCTATTTATATTGGACCAAAGATCGTTCTGTCATGTATTAGACCCAAAGTCGTTCTGTCACGACCCAAACCCGCCCATAAAAGTTTGGTCCATGACCAGCCTGTGTTTAGGCCTCAAAACAAAATTTCAAAATAATATTTACTCAAATACGGGGCCTTAAGCAGAAACAAATACCAGCATAGATAAAATGCCCATTGAGCTTGTGCATACATGAAGATTTAGGTTAATTTAAGCATTTAAATACGCTTCCATATTCATAATAATCACAGAATTATACAGATCTCACACACACACTTACATAAGACTCAATAAATTACATAATTCCCAATACAAAATTAAGGCCTCAACACGGAGGCGCAACCCGGTTGGTTTGACAGAGAGGCGCACCTCGATACAACTCTAGTGTTGATCCCCGATGGCTCACCTGCATATATAAAATTAAAGGGGTGAGCTAACGCCCAGTGAGTAGTATTAAAGTAGAGAGGTTAATGAACGATGTCCTTAACATTAAGTTAACATATTTCATAATTTAGAAACGTATCACAATCTTTTCAAAATAGCCATTTATTGTATCATAAACCATACCCTTTCAAGTGGAATATATAATGGAACTATTACAAAATATTTTACGTGGTACGTAGTACGCCTACTTATACAAAAGATTAGAAGCACATTTTAAAATAGGACATCCATTCATGCAGATAAAATAACACATCATGACATGAGTTATATAGCGATGTCAAAACCTTTGTATTCATATCATATGTTCTGAACGACCTTGGGTCCATGTATAACAAAACGGCCTTAGGTCCAATCATATATCAAAACGACCTTCGGTCCAAACGTATCATATCGTGTCATTGTATCTGATCATGGAGTAGATGGAACATCGACATGTCTCCACCTCTCCTTGGGCCCAATTCATGTATGTATGGAAGCAAGAAATGTCTCGTACGAACTCTAGAGGTGACTCACACTGTAGCACTTAGTTCCGTACAGTACTTTGTTCCATACCAAAATGATTAGGTCTTAAAGACCGAACAATTCATACTATGCCATAGCATAAGCGGGACAAATAAACAAAATGGCCTTGGGCCCACCATATTATATTATAAACAATTCACAGTTCTTATTCATGACTCATTTTACTTTTCTTAGAAACTTGTGTATTTTAACAAAATACGATATTTAGAGAATCATGTCACACATTAACAAAATACGATACTTAGAGAATCATGTCACACATTAGTCAAAATAGATAATGAAAAACATATATTTACTAGACTATTACTCACAGTGCTGGGCTTCTGGTAACAATGGGACGATGTCCTCGTTGACCTTAACTTAATTCCTTGCTTTTTCCCTTAATCTCTTCAATTTTCCCAAGCTTCATGGCTGATCTTCTTCTTCTCTCTTCAATTCTCTTTAATTCTCTTCAAACCCTCATGAATGTTGAGCTTTTCTTAGAGAATCTTTGTCTCTCCTTCTCTCTCTCTCCCTTAGATATTTTTGGCTCAAATATGTTGAGTTCAACTCATATATCTCATATATATCTATACTTCTAACTATATATAAGCTTATCACAATTTGGGAGAGTCAAACACACCCTTATGAATCATACGAAAACAAATTTCAATTAAACTTCTCAGATGACTCTAAAAATTATACTGATCATACTATGTACACCGTTCTGGTTTCTGAAACCTATAAGGCCTTCAATTTGCAGTGCAAAGTTAACTATCCAAACATACCTTAACGAATCTGACAAAATAAATTTCCAATTCATTTTCCCAAATAACTCTAAAAATTCCCATTACATATCTATGTACTCAATTCTGATTTCTGAACCCATAAAGGTCGTCAATTCCAGTTTTAAAGTCGTAACTTAATAGATAATTCTTCAATTCGAACAGATATAATTAAATTAAAGCACATTAACCCATAGGTAAATAAAGATAATTCCTTATACGCATTTTGGGGTCGTTATACGTTCTGTCATGTTTACTCTGATGTTATTCACTAGGCTTCCACTCACTCCATTATATATATATATATATAGGTATGTATATGAGAAGTGAGATGTCCAGCCCTATCCCTAGTGAACATGTAGAGAAATATCAAGTTTTTGTGGAGTCAGCCAAGGATGCCTCATGCATGAGGCTTTTATCTTTTGATTACCTTTGTTTTTGTTTGGTCTTGTATGACCATGTTTTGTATATAAGCTTTTTGAGTTTCTATAAGAAGATGATGACCTATACTCCATGTATGGTATTTATATATGTAACTATGCATGTACGAATGTGAGTTATTAACGTATGAAATGTTTTTGTTTATACCATATACGTACAGCTCATTGGACAAAATTTTATTATTTGGTTTCCGCTTCTGGCCCCATATACTTAATTATGATTTGATTTATGTCTGAGGTCATAGATAATCTCATGATTACTGGCCGGTTATGATCCAAACCTCTAGAGGGGGGTTTGGGTCATGACAGAGTGATATCAAAGCACGAGTTAATAACTCACACACTTGTCCAAATGAGCAATAAGGTGTCTAGAAAAGACTTAAGGTGCATTTATAACGCCCCAATAACCATACCACAACCTTTGTTACCAATCCGTTATTATAGTCAAATTTTAAGGCACTCATATGAACAATAAATAAAAGTAAGGAATTTTATAAACTGAAATCCATCACATTCTTATACATTCCTCTTCCAAGTTCTCTATAATGATTTATAAGACACAGAAATACATATAAGAAAAATTAAATACATCCAAATTGCCATAAGGGTTTACACCTTTGAAGACTATACGGGCATTGATTTCAACAGATAAAATCCTAACTCGACAAATAAACTCGATAGTTGTAGACAAACAACATCCAAGAAGCTTCAGCGCTCCATGTTGAACTCCATTTACTTTTCGACAATTTCATGGTTCACCTTCATCACCTAGAATTTTAGGACGTTCAGTCCATAAAAAAGGAGTGAGCTTTGACGCCTAGTAAGAAGTAAACTTAACAACATGTATGAATGTACAATGTAATTATGCTCATGCAATGCCATGCCATGCATGCGAATTAACTTTGTTCGAAAACTAGCTTGTGAAATGCGTAGTTTGTAACCCATGTTTGACCCAACACATGAACCATTGTCACAACCAAGAACTTTCATTTTATAATAACCTCCATGTAAGGTACCTCAAAATACTTCCCACATTTACTGGCCACCAAGCACAGTAGGGCAAGTGGGCACATCTTACTTTTTGAAAACCTCCACATTTACCGGCCACCAAGCATGGAGGGGTAATTGGACACCCGTTTCATTTCAAACATCTCCACATTTTCCGGTCACCGAGCTTGGAGGATCCATTGGACACCCATCAATCATTTCAACAGTTCCCCTACATTTACTGGCGCTTAGCACGGAAGGGCAATTGGGCACCTTTACCAAAATACTAATGGCATCCCCATGTTTTCCGGCTATCGAGCACGGAAGGGTAATTGGGCACCTTAGCACACACAGCGCATCTCCAAAACCACACCCACGCCTTTAAATAATTCAATATTTAATCTAACACCAATATTCTAAGTATTCACACAATTCAACTTATTTAAATCACCAATAATATCATCATATGTAATAAATTGATCCAACACACTTATCAACATGTAAAATCAATTCAATTTTCAACATAAGGTACCAATTAGCTTAAACCCTCTTTTAATTTAAAAATCCTAAATCTAGGGTTTCCAAAAAAATTGGGGGTTTTCCTCGTTTCTTTGTTAAATCCTCAAATCACCAATTATTATCCATCAATGTACCCAAACATTCAACTCATTTTAAAAATTTGAGTGAAAACCCCATTTGTACACAAACAACTTACCATTAAAGTTTTTTAACGCATAATCAACTCAAAATCCCTAAATGTCACATAATCACATTTAATCATAAATATTCACGGTTAAGATAACTCCCTACCTCAAGGATGAGAGCTAACAAGGAAGACCTAAGCAAGAACTTTAATGAATTCACAATCCAATCGGTCAAGAGAAAGATCTTCACTCCTCTTTCACTAATCTTGCATGATCTAAGGTGGATCTTGGTGTAATAAGGTGAAATCAAAGGTTTTCTGGCAAGATTTTCGGACATGAAGAGGGAAGGGAGAGAAAAGAGAGAAATATGAGAGAAAAAGAGCAAAAAGTAGGTTTTATACTAGCTGATCCCCGAACAGACCACTCGAGCGATAAAACCTTCGCTCGAGCACAGATTACAAACTCCCAAAAGTTCAGACTGAACAAAGGCAGATCGCTCGAGCAACCAATCCTGTGCTCGAGCGAACTTCAACATCTCCTAGAATCCCAGACCTGCAAAAGTACTGGATGACTCGCTAGCCCGCTCGAGCGAACAATCTGTTGCTCGAGCAAAAAGAAGAAAAAAAATTTTCTAGAGTGTTACAGCATTCAGTATCTGTTTGTGTGCATCAAGAACATGTGAATATATGGAATATGAACTGTTGTGCCTAAGTGTATATGTACAATTCAAGAGAAAGTAAATGTTTTGAAACTGCCAAAGTACTTGGATGTTCTTGACCGAGCTCTAATGTCTGAAACGAATTTAGCTTCTGATAATCGGCCATTTAAATGGAAGGGAAAATGGCATGGATCTTATTCAAATAAGAGATCATCATCTTCAAAGAAGTAGAATGTGGAAACGTTTAGTACTTCTAATACCTCAAGGGACTCCGTACCGATATGTAATGAATGTGGTAAGAAACATTGGAGAGTTTGTTATCGTACTTTTGGGGCATGTTTTAGATGTGGCAAGACCGGACATATGGTCAAAAATTGTCCCCAAAGTGGGCAATGAAGTGAAAGGCTAGCTGTTAGTTCAATTAGGTCTATCCCAATGCCAAAAAACACTGCAAGACCTGCTACTACAAGAGACACATTGAGGCAAAGGAGAATTTTTGCACTCATCCCAGGTGATACACAAAATACCGAAGCCATTGTCTCAAGTACCCTTTCTATTTTCAACCAAGAAATTGATTCGGGTTCGACACATTCCTTTGTTTTTCTTGTATTTGCATTTGGACTGAATAGACCCATGGAATCATTGCCATACCTGTTGTGTGTATCTGCTCCATCTAGGGAATCTGTTTTATGTTCATCTATATATCATGCTTGTGAAATACATGTTGAAGATGCTACATTATCTGTAGACTTGTTGCCTCTTGATATTAGACATTTTGATGTGATTTTGGAGATGGACTGGTTGTCTAAATATTGTGCTACTATTGATTGTGCAACGAAACAAGTTTTGTTTAGACCACTGGGACATGATGAATTTGTATTTGTGTGTAATGGCGTAGTACCTCCGCCTCATTTAATTTCGGCAATAAAAGCATGCAAGTTACTTAAAAATGGATATCAGGGTTATCTGTGTGGTATTTTGACTGATTAATCTATGAACATTGTGTTAGATGATATTCCTGTTGTTAGAGAATTTCCAGATGTGTTTCTAGAGGAATTGCTAGGGGAATTAGTTGACAAGGAAATTGAGTTTACTATTGAAATTATGTTGAGTACTCAACCCATTTCGAAGACTTTATATAGAATGTCAACCGCAAAAATTTAATAACTGAAAGAACAGTTACAAGACCTGCTTGACATAGATTTTATCCGACCAAGTACTTCTCCTTGGGGTGTGCCCCTTTTATTTGTGAAAAAGAATTATGGAACCTTACGTTTATGTATCGATTACCGAGAGTTGAATAAGGTAACGATCAAGAACAAATACCCTCTACCTCATATTGATGACTTGTTTAATCAGTTGCCGGGTTCACAAGTGTTTTCAAAGATCGATTTGAGATTCGGGTATCATCAACTGAAAGTGAAAACTGAAGATGTTGAGAAAACTGCATTTCGAACAAGGTATGGACATTACGAATTTTTGGTTATGCCATTTGGGGTTACAAATGGACCTGCAGCATTTATGGACCTTATGAACTGAATTTTTAAATCCTACCTTGACGAATTTGTAGTTGTTTTTATAGATGATATATTAATTTATTCGAGAAGTAAAGAAGAACATGAACAACATTTGAAAACTGTTTTACAAACACTTAAGGAGAAGAAATTATATGCCAAATTGAATAAATGTAAATTTTGGTTGGATAAAGTTGTGTTTCTAGGGCATGTTATTAACAGGGATGGAATTTTAGTAGACCTGCAAAAGATTGAGGCGATTGTGAATTGGC
Source organism: Camellia japonica (assembly GCA_030407325.1). Classification (NCBI taxonomy): domain Eukaryota; kingdom Viridiplantae; phylum Streptophyta; class Magnoliopsida; order Ericales; family Theaceae; genus Camellia; species Camellia japonica. The sequence continues at coordinate 116,406,140 of JAPPVO010000032.1, forward strand.
CTACACCGACAAATGTGACGGAAGTCCAAAGCTTTATGGGATTAGTTGGGTATTATAGGAGGCTTGTGAAAGATTTTTCAAAGATAGCTATGCCACTTACCCAACTTACACGAAAGGGACAACCGTTTGAATGGACTGATGAAAGGGAATCTGAGTTTTAGGAACTGAAAACAACAATAACCACAACACCGATTTTGACATTGCCCTCAGGTACATAAAATTTTGTGATTTATAGTGATGTTTCTTCTAAGGGTCTACATTGTGTTTTGATGCAAAATGGTAAAGTGATAGCCTATACGTCTCGATAACTGAAATCTCATGAAAAGAATTATCCGACCCATGATTTAGAATTGGCCACAGTTGTGTTTGCTTTGAAGATTTGGCACCACAATTTGTATGGAGCAAAATGTGAAGTTTATATTAATCACAAGAGTTTGAAGTACTTCTTCACTCAAAAGAAGCTAAATATGCAACCGAAGATGGCTCAAGCTGATTAAAGATTATGATCTCCAGATTCAATATCATCCGAGTAAAGCTAACACCATAACTGATGCTTTGAGTAGAAAGTCAATGGGGAAGTTGGCATGTTTGCTGACTAAACAAAAAGAGATATTGAAAAACATAGAAAGAATCGAGATTGAAGTGGTGTTACATGATCAAAGCAGGTTGATAGTCGCTATTTCAGCTTAACTGGCAATCATTGACGAGATTAAACAGAAGCAAAAAGAGGATGAGTTCCTGAAGAAAGTGATTAATGAATTTGAATCGAATTCGAAACTGGAGTTTAGTGTTGAAAATGAAGTGTTGAGATTTCAAAGAAGATTGTGTATTCGGAATATTTCTGATTTAAAGAAGAGAATTTTAGAAGAAGCTCACAAATCGAAATTTGTGATGCATCCAGGCAACAACAAAATGTATCAGGATTTGAAACAAAGTTTTTGGCGGCCTAATATAAAAAAGGAAATTGTAGAGTATGTATCTAAATGCCTTCAACATCAGCAAGTTAAAGTCGAACATCAAAAATTGGCAGGGCTACTTCAATCTCTCCCTATTCTGAAATGGAAATGGGAGCACATAACTATGGATTTCATCATTGGTTTACCTCGGACACTGAATACTATGAACTCTATTTGTGTTATTGTGGATAGGTTAACTAAATCTACGCATTTCCTACTTGTGAGAACTAGCTATGATGCTTATAGATTGACTACAATTTACATTGATGAAATTATCCGTTTACATGGAGTACCAGTATCTATTGTTTCAGATAGAGATCCAAAATTTGTGTCTAGATTCTGAAAAAGTCTTCAAAAAGCAATGGGAACGGAATTGAAGTTTAGTACCACATTCCATCCGCAAACTGATGAGCAACCAGAAAGAAATATTCAGACTTTAGAGGATATGCTCCGAATGTGTGCACTGGACTTTCAAGGAAGTTGGGAAACTTATTTTCCACTGGTGGAATTTGTATACAACAATAGTTTCCACTCTAGCATTGGCATGGCACCATATGAAGCCTTGTACAGAAGGAAATGTAAATCTCCGATATGTTGGACTGAAGTTGGGGGTGTGGTCTTGCTTGGACTTGAAATTGTGCAAACAACTACCGAGAAGATTAAAGTCATTAAGCAAAGGCTCAAAACAGCACAAAGCCGACAAAAGAGTTATGCGGATCATAGAATAAGGGCTCTTGAGTATGAAGCTGGTGACCATGTTTTTATAAGGGTAAATCCGATAAAGGGTCAATCAAGGTTATGTAAGAAGGGAAAATTATCACCTCGATACATTGGGCCGTTTCAGATTCTAGAAAACTTGGTCCAATTGCGTACTGACTTTCTCTAACACCAGGGATGGAGCAAATACACAATGTGTTTCATGTGTCAACATTGAGGTCTATCTTCGGGATCTGTTTCATGTTATTGACTACCACCGAAAAGCTCTTGATGAGAATATGGAGTATGAAGAAAAACTGATCCAAATCATTGATTGACAAGTGAAACAATTACGGAATAAAGAAATTCCTATGGTAAAAGTAGAATGGAAGGAATAGTACAGTATGAAAACACCTTGGGAGAAGAAGATGAAATAAGGCAAAGTTATCCCAAATTGTTTCCAACCCAAGTTAACTCAAGTTTGGAGGACCAAACTCCTTAAAGGGGGGAAGACTGTGACAATCCCGTCATGTATTGTGCTTTTACTTTTTTAATTATGCATGTGCTTATGTGCTAAGTGTAAATTTGTATGTTAATTATGTGATTAATGTGGTTGTGACTTCATATATGTTGATCATAGGAATATCTGTTATGATTTCTGATATGATCTGGAAATTGAAGACCTTAATGGCGTCAAAAACCAAAATTGGTTAGTTTATTGAGATCGACATAATTTTTAGAACCTAATGAGAAGTTTAATTAAAATTTGTTCCAATCTAATTAATTAGAATAAATCAATTAAATTATGTCTTTGATTAATTAACCTAAGCACAATTAACTAACTTAATCCTTGATTTGTGATAATTAAGCTAATTAGTATATATATGATAAGTAATGAGCTTAGCTCATCTTTTCGAGCTCAAAAATCTTAAGAGAGGAGTTTAGAGAAAGAAAGAAAGAGTGAGAGAGAGAGAGATCAATCTTAGAGGGAGAAGAGCTTGTGAACTTGGAATTTTGCTTAAGGATTGAAGAATTAAGGAAGACAACTCAAGTTCTTGTTAGGATTTGTGTTCTTAAAGATTCTAGGACACCTTAATTCATGAGTTTAAACCACCAAATATGTGAATTCAAGAAGATTATGTGTTTAAATGTAAGAATTGAGCTTAGGATGAAGAATTGGAGGTTAATTCATACATGCATGCATAATTTGGTAGAGTTTCCATAAGTTTGAGCATGATTCATGTCATCCATGTTGAGTTTTAAAGCTATCTTATACATGTACTCATGATTCATATGAGATTGAAGTTAGATTTTATGTTTTTGTAAACTTTGGAAAGGAATTTGAAATTTAATCATACATGCATGATTATTTGAGTTGAATTCATGAAGATTAGCCATGTGGCTTGAGAATTGGTCTTGAATCCATATTTATAGAAGAGTTTTAAGTGTTTGAGAAGTTGTGAATGAGCCATACAAAATCATGATTTGAAACTATGAGTACTGAGGTTCAACTCTGTTCTAGAAATTCCACAATTCTGCCTCATTGTTTGAGCGAACAATATGTCGCTCGAGCATTCAGTATTTTTGCAAACATTCGAAGTTGGCTCAAGCGATTGCCTTTTATTTTGCACCTTGGCTCGAGTGAACATCGAGCCTAGATTTGGACCATCCAATATTTTTGCTGACCAAGTGGTCCGCTCAAGCGACCAATGTGGTGCTCGACCAAAGTGCTCTAATCAAGTTTACATTCTCATTCCTTTCTGAGTATTCTTAGGCATGTATTGAGCATCCTAAATGAATTAAAGAGTTAGAATGAAGCCTAAAAGAATTGAATAACTTAAAGAATAATCCGGTTAAGCAATGTAATTCAATGTGTGTACGTTTATGAATTGTGTAGGATCATCCATGAGGACGAGTCAACAACCGAATCACTGTGAGTAATATCTTAGTAAAGATATTTTCTTAGTTACTTTATTTTCTGTATATCCTACTGTGGTATGTTTTCCGAACTTATGATTTTGCAAATGTGAATGAGTTTCTATCGGTTTCATCAACGTGAGAAATGCTTTTGTTAATGTATGAAATGTTTTTGTTTATGCCATACACCACTACAAAAAAATTGACTTTTTGCGACGGTAAAATACCGTCGCTAATACTCCTAATGCCGTCGCAAAAACTTTTTGCGACGGCAAAATGACTTTTTGCGACGGCAAGAGGGGGTCGCGAATGGAGGGGTCGCAAAAGAGTTTTTGCGACGGCACAGTGCCGTCGCTAATGTTTTTGCGACGGCATTTTTGCCATTTGCGACGGCATTGTGCAGTCGCTACTAACGTTTGAAATTTCTTGACTTTTTGCGACGGCACTATTTTACCGTCGTTAAAAATGTTATTTGAGACGGCAAAAAATACCGTCGCTAATAGTCTTTTTTTTTCGACGGTGTGGTGCCATTGCAAAAAATATCAAAAATATGAAAATTTCTATTTTTTGCGACAGTGTACTGCCATCGCAAAAAGTATTAAAAAAATAATAAAATTTCTATTTTTTGCGACAGTGTGCTGCCGTCGCAAAAAGTATTAAAAAATAATAAAATTTCTATTTTTTGCGACAGTTTAATGCCGTCGCAAAAAATAAAACATGTAACAAAATCAATAAAAATATTAAAAATCCAAAATTCAAGCTTGTTAAAATCACTTGGGAACAAACCAGAATTTTATATAATAGCCTCTATCCTTACAAGTAACGTGAAGCAAAAATTTGATCAGCTCAAAAGATGATTGTCAGCATTTGCAAAATTCTAGCCATACAAAACGAGTCTTTGCTAAATTGCATACATGGGGACTGGTTGCTATGAATCATGCCACCTTCCCAGTGCTTCTCCAACATGGATTCTATCCCCACGTCTGATACAGAACCTGAACTCCGATGAAGCAGAATCATCTTCTAGTGATTTTGATATGGGAGCTTGGAATATGAGTATCACTGTCGATCCCATGTTGAAAGTAGCCACCTGAAACGATGAATGGACACCGAATATAATAATTTTATTATGAACTTCAAAAGACTAAAGCATAATACCAAAACTATTTAGCACAAATAATACATCACACACCAGCTTCAAATGACAGCAGATCTAGAAAAAAAAAAAAAAAAAACTATTCTTGATTTCATATCAGTAACTCCAATACTTGAATATGCAATAACATATTTTTTTGTTTTTGTTTTTCAATGAACAGGTTTATGTAAATGTTTGCCTGTGAAGTACTAATCAATACACGAAGTAATTTAAACTACTAGTATTGCTCTTTCATAAAGATGACTAGTTATAAAGTGTGTCCAAATTTTGAAGGCACTAATGTTAATGCATCTCTAACCTCATCCCCTTTCTTAAGCATCACACCGACAGCTTCAGGTTCATAAACCCGTTCTTCAGGTGGCTCCGAGTGCAGTAAATTCTTTCTTGGCTGATTTGTCCAGAGTTCAGGTTCAATAAAAAGCTGTCATGTGCAAGTTCACACAGAAGTCAATAACAACAATGGCAAGTTGAGTAGGAGAATCTAAATACGCAAAATTACAACCATTTCAAATGTGATGGAGCCCATCGAGGAACAGTGCATATAAGTTTATGACACTTCCAGATTTGATCAGAATATTTAAAACTGAAGATTGATGTAAACATAGCAACAGTAATCCAAGTTGATCTCATGCATCAGAACGGGATAAGAATGAGGAATAAAAATAACAAAAATAAAAGTAAATCGTAACGAGAAAGGGACACTTTACCTCAATTGACCCAATAGTTGTTGCACCTATTGCTGCCATTGCCATAAAATCTTCTTGCCATCAGCCTTCAAGCACAATCTGGGGAAACAACAATAAAAATATGTGAAGCACTCAAATCATCCATAGGAATAGACAAACAATAATTAGAAAAAAGGATATTGGCATATAGGATTATGAAATTTGATTTAAAAAATGTCTCAGGCAGTAGATTTACTTCAAAATAGAGACCTCCATCACTCCGTCCATCAATTTTTGAGCGCCCACCTTGGCCAGAGGATATTAATGCGATTTACTTGCTTGAAAATTGTAAGTGCCAGAATTGTTGATAATCTAAATATCTTATAAGCAGACAAACTCACAGTTCTTTGTCCAGGAATGATTCTTGAAACCAAAGCTAACTTCAAACTTCTCTCAACACTACTAGAAATCCAGATCAAAGATGATTCATCCTGTAAGTTGTGGATAAAAGATGAGTCATTTGCAAACATGTCTGGTGTACATGTGCAATATATCTCATTAAGTATTATAGCTAGCATGGTAATAATGTCAAACACATCCGGTGTTTTGTGTCCAAGCAACATAGCTTATATTTCATCTAAAATCAGCCACTTCCATTTTTAAAAGGAGTAAAAGCCAACACATGTAAATTACAATAATATAACAAAATTTAGCATAAACCCTAATGTTATGCACAAATCAACAAACAATAGACAAGCATATTTGATAATACAATACTTAATTTAATGATCATAAATAAAACACAAGTTTATCTGCCTATTAATACCAAAAAATATGCACATTGCACAGTCACATCATTTCATACACCAAGGTTGTTACCCATTTAATCGCTATTATCACCATGATGAAAGAAAAGTAAAAAAACATTCCAAAGTTCTTAAGCCATCCATTTTGAAGTAAGGGAAGGGGGGGGGGGGGAGGGGAAATAAGCATTAAACTTACATTAGAAATTCTAAATGGACAAAATTTAGGCTTTCCCTTACGACCATATTTAAGCAATTGAGTACCCTTCTTCAGAGCAATTAATGCCTTCGAAAGGAAAAGGATGATTTACAAACAATGAAATTCCACATAAAGATTGGACATGAAAAAAATATATATATAAGAACCACAATCTAGTAATGAGTCTTAAACGCTGCAAGAATCGCCAACACATTTCGTAACAAATGTGTATGTGTATTCCACATTTTTCCAAGACTTGGTTATTTGATTCATGTGTGAAAATGCCCTAAATGTGTAATATAACTAATACATGTAATGCTATTATTTGTATCTTTTAATTTTCTTAAGTCCGAGTAAAACATTAAATTTACTACTAAAACAACAGGAGATATACATTCTGGATATGCAAAGATGGTATTAGTATCACAATAAACATGGTCTTGGGTCCAAAGTCAGAGCAGAACAAGCTATCATATATTTATTAGTTGACATATTTGCATAATCTTTTGGCATGGAAAATGTACTCCTGCATTGTCTTCTTTGAAGGTCATCATTGAATATTAAATTTGCTAATTTGTTTGCAGAGGGGAAAAAAAAAAATCATTCTTTCGTTTGTTATCAATGTTAATAACTGATATCAAAATCCATCCAAAACTAAAAAAAGCAAAACGTATAATTGTTTTTCACGCAGGGCTTCCAGCCTATGAGGTATGAGGTGGTCTTCAAAATCTCCAGTTCCCAAAATGCTAGCTTTCTAGCATTTTTGGCTTAACTAATGGCATTTTTAAGTGGCTAAACCTCCTATAAAAGACTCTTCTAGATTAGAGACTCTTCTCTTACAACATGAACAAAACCTCCTATAAAAGTCATCATTACAAAGTACCAAAATGCCTAATGCCTTCAATAATCAGATCCAAACCTGCTTAAAAGTTCTCTAATTTCTGAACTGTACACATTATCATCATCTGGAAAATAAAATGTATCAAATTGCCCAGCAGAACGCCCTTCTAATAAATTATCCATAGCCTCCTGCAGACCACTGTCAAGCCATCTCACATCTTCTTCACCTTCACTTCCCAATGTCATAGAGCAATGAAGAAAAGAGAAGAGAAGAGAGGTCCAAATCAAAAACAGAGAGAGAGAGGTCCAAATCTCATAGAGCAATGAAGAGAATAGAAGAGAAGAGAAGAGCAGAGCAGAGCAGAGAAGAAGAGAATAGAAGAGAAGAGAAGAATACCTTCGAATCGATGATTCGATCGTTGCTCGCCGCCATTGTCGCCGATCGCCGCTCGTCGTCGCCTCTGTGAGAGTGAGAGAGAGAGAGAGAGAGAGAGAGAGAGAGTGTTGTTTCGAAACTTAGGGCTCCGAAACTTAGGGCTCTACAAACCTGAAAGTAAATGAAAAAAAAGGGGGGGAAACACAGGGAAAAATGGGGGAATTTGAGGTTTTTTTGAATATTTTTATTTTTCTTAATTTTCATTTTTATTTTTCTTAGATTTTCTGAATATTTTTAATATTCTTAATATTTAATTTTCTAAATATTTTTAATATTTTAATTTTCTAAATATTTTTAATATTTTTAATGTTTATACAGGCCTAAAAAATTAATTGACAGAAAATATTTGACATATAAGTTGTTTGAAAAAAAAATGATTTGAAAAAAAATATATTCAAAAAATTACTTAAAAATAATTAATTGAAAAAAAAAACATTTTTTTATTTGAGTATTTTAAAAATAGTTTGGTTATGACTGTTGATAAAAAATACGGATATTGAGTTATGAGTTGTGTGTTTGATTATCAATTATATGTTGAATTAAGTTTTGAAAACTATTTTGAAAACTCATCACCAAACAAATTTTTTTTATTTTACATGCCATATCAAACTTTCAAAACTCAATTCAACACTCTATTAAAAAATCATAACCAAACAAATTTTTTGTAGTAGAGGAGAGGGAGCGACAGTAGTTGTGAAAGTGGTGGATAAGAGGTGGTGGTGGTGGCGGTGGTGGTGGCGAAGGAGAGTAGTGATGAAGTTGTGGTAGTGGTATGGGAGATGGAGTGGCGGCGGTGGATGAGAGGTAATAGTAGTAGTAGTGGTGGTAGCAGTGGTGGTAGTAGTGGTAATGGAGTGGTGGCAATGGTAGAGGAGAGGAAGCGGCAGTAGTGGTGAAGGTGGTGGATAAGAGATGATGGTGGTGGTGGTAGTGAGAGAGAGATAAAGAGAGAAAGAGATGTAGAGAGAGAGATAGAGAGACAGAGAGAGAAAGAGATAGAGAGAGACACATAGAAAAATAGAGAGAAACAAGAGATGAGAGAGACATATAGAAAGAGAGCGAAAAGAGATGAATGAGAGAGAGAATAGAAAAATAGAGAGATAGAGAGAAGAGAGATGAGCGAGAGAGACAGAGAGAGAGAAAAGAGATATGAGCGAGAGAGACAGAGAGAGAAAAGATATGAGAGAGATAGAGAGAAGAGAGATGAGCGAGAGAGACATAGAGAGAAGACAAATGAGAGAGATAGAGAGAAGAAAGATGAACGAAAGACACACAGACAGACAGACAAACAGACAGAGAAAGAAAAGTGATGAGTGAAAGAGAGAAATAGAAGAGTGGTGGTAGTTGAATGGCATTTGCAGTAGTGGTAAATGTGGTAGAGAAGACGGGTGGTGAGAGAGAGAGATGAGTGAGAGACGAATAGAGAAAAGAGATAGAGAGACAGAGAAAGAGACAGAGTGATGAGCGAGAAAGAGACAAAGTGGTCGCTAAAAGTGCATTTTCTTGTAGTGGATCGATAAATCGAAAGGGAGCTCAATAAATAAAGAAGAGATGAGGGAGAGAGTGAGCAAGGCGAACACAGTGGGGGGGGAGAGAGAGAGAGATGCAGACAGGCAGACAGAGAGAAAGCAGAGTGACGAGTGAGAGAGAGAGAGAGAGAGACGGAGAGAAAAAGAGATAGAGAGAGAGATAGACAGAAAAAGAGAGAGAAACAAGAGATGAGCAAGAGATAAACAAAAAGAGAGAGAAAGAAAGTGAAAAGAGATTAACGAGAGAGACATAGAAAAAAAAAAAAGAGACAGAGAGAGTGGTAGTGGTAGTGGTCATAGTTCCACCCATTGATTTAAGTATGGTGTTTGTTTTGAGCTTTCAAATCATAATTCTATATCCATTTTTCAAAACTCAATTCAAAATATAATCATTACTTTTCGAAATTCATAACCAAACACATAATTCAAAACTCTTTTCAAAACTTAATTCAAATCAATTTTTTAAATATTTTAAAAATATTTTAATTTTGTGAGAGACAGATAAAGAAGAGAGATAGAGACAGAGACAGAGACAGAGATAGAGTGATGAGCGAGAGAGAGAGATAAACAAAGTGGTTGCTAAAAGTGTATTTTCTTATAGTGGATCGATAAATCGAGAAGGAGCTCGATAAATAGAGAAGGTGGGAGTAAGAGAGTGAGCAAGGCGAACATAGTGAGGGAGAGATAGACAAATAGACAAGTAGACAGAGAGAGAGAGAGAGAAGAGTGATGAGTGAGAGAGAAACATAGAGAGAGAGATAGACAGAAAAAGAGATAGAGAGAGAAAGAGATGGAGAGATAGAAAAAGAGAGAGAAACAAGAGATGAGCGAGAGATAGACAAAAAGAGAGAGAAATAGAGCGAAAAGAGATGAGCGAGAGAGAGACATATAAAAAGAGAGAGACAGAAAGAGAAGAGAAATGAACGAGAGAGATAGAAAGATAAGAGAGAGAGAGAGAGAAAATAAATGAGAGAGATAGAGATAAGAGAGATGAGCGAGAGAGACAAAGAGAGAAAATAGATGAGAGAGATAGAGAGAAGAGAGATAGGCGAGAGACACAGAGAGAAAATGAGAGAGAGAAACAGACAGACATAGAAAGAAGAGTGATGAGTGAAAGAGTTAAAGAGAAGAGAGAGAGATAGAGACAGAGAGACAGGAAGATGAAAAAATGAATGAAAAAAGAAATGTTATATCAAAAGAGTAAGACGACATTGTTTTTTTTTATTTTTTTTGCGACAGAAAAATACCGTTGAATTTATTCAAATTATTTTGTGACTGTATATATATGAAGCTATCTCAAAACCACAATCTCTATGCTAGGTTAGAGTTTTCCAAAAACTCTTTTGAGAAAATTATAATTTCTTGTTTTCCGTGTTATATTGTTTTTACTAAATTTTTTTAATATTTTAAATATTTTTTTTTAATTTTTAGACACACCTAACATAAATACACCTAAAAATTAAAAAAATTGTAAAAAAAATCTTTTAAAAATTCACTAAATACCAAAAATACAAAAAAAAAAAAAAACAATAATTCAAAACATTTTTTTGTATTTTTATGTATTTATTAATTTTTAAAAATATTTTTTCATAAATTTTTAATTTTTTAGATACATCTAAGTAAGGTACATCTAAAAAAAATATTTAAAATTTTAAAAATATTCACTAAAAAAAAAAAACACGAAAGCCACTTTTTGCGACGGCAGAAAATGCCGTCTCAAAAAAGCAGAGCATTTGCGACGACACTATTTGCCGTCTAAAAAAATGAGAGTATTTGCGACGGCAGAAAATACCGTCGCAAATACTCTCATTTTTTGAGACGGTAAATAGTGCCGTCGCAAATACTCTGCTTTTTTGAGACGGCATTTTCTGCCGTCGCAAAAAGTGGCTTTTTGAGACGGCAAGTGTGCCGTCGCAAATAGTTCCGTCTCATATACCCACTTTTCTTGTAGTGCACGTACAGTTCATTGGACAAAATTTTATTATTCAGCTTCTGCTTCTAGCCCCATATACTTAATTATGATTTGATTTCTGTCTGTGACCATAGGCAATCTCATAATTACTGGCTGGTTATGATCCAAGCCTCTAGGGGCAGGTTTGAGTCATGACAAGTGAAGCATCATGTTTGTCACATGAATATTTGTAAAACAAATTTGAACTAATTAACATTACACTCGTGTTATGCACAAAAATAAATAAATAAAGGGATAATTATAAATAAATAAAAATTCAAGATTTTAACCTTATAACAAAATAAATCATGAATTTTTAATTTTGTTAATTTAAATCATAATATTTTGATTTGTTTTTAATCTAAACCATTCGCCTATTTTCTTTAAGTAAAACCCATGAAAAAAGTATTTTAGTCATTAAACTTAATATAGGTATACGAAAAATGTTTAAAATATCATTTTCATTGAGTTTAATGACTAAAATATCTATTTTTCTATCTATTTTACTTAATGAAAATAAACAAATAATTTAGATTGAAAACATATCAAAAGTTTAGAGTTTAAATTGATAAAATTAAAAATTAAAAATTTATTTTGTTAGAAGGTTCAAATTTTGGAGTTTTTTTTTAGTTTTCCAAAAAATAAAATATAAATATGTATTTAGTCTTAAACTAATATAGGTATGTCACATTTTATATATAATTAACGTATCTAATGAATGATATAATGAAATTTTTGTATATCATTTTTTACATTCAATAATTTAAATCTATATTTAAACATGCAATTATTTGTTTGTGTATCTTTTTGTAATAAATAAAAAAAAAAAAAAAAATAAGCCATACTTAAAGCAAGCCTAGGAGTAGGATGCTAAGTCAGTGACCTAAAAATAAGTATTTTCTTCTTAAATTAAAAAAACATGTTACTATAAAATCAAATTAAAGTTAGAAATCATCATTAATGAAAAAAATGTGTGTGGATTTTTCTTAAATGTTTAAAAGCTCACTTTCTAAAATAAATATTTAAGGATGTTCTAACTGTAACTGTTATATTATGCTCCACTCCCACCTAACCTTACACTCCGTTTGGATCAAGAGATGAACAAAAATAAATAAATAAATAAATGATTGGAGTTTCTCATCTAAGTGAGGAAAGGAAAAAAAAAAAAAAAACAAAACATTGATTGTAATTTCTCGCTTTCTTCTTTGGATGGATTATGATTAAAAGATGATACATATGTCTTTTTATTTTATTTGCTTTGTATTTGGAGGGATAGTTTAGGCCTTATAAATTTTTTTATAAAGTGTAGTTTTGGTTTCTCACCAAATCTCACTACTTATAGTGAGAAATACAACTTCTCTTTATTTCTCACTATTACTCACCTAATTAATCATCCAAACAAGTGATGAGGAATTTTATCCTCTCAATTTCTAAAACGCCCCCACATACATGACATAATGATAAGTCTAATTAATTCATCCAATCACACTAATCTCAACTCAAGTGGTCAATTCTCTATATTTGTATTCCGTTCATATGAGAGATTTACAAAAGGAGTTCCACATACAATATTCAAACTTCTTAAAATGTAAATCCATAGCATGTATGATGATTAAAACAAAAGAAATAACACAAAATGAATGCCCCAAAGGTTACAAGTTCCAAGACTTAAGTCCGGTTACAAAAAAGGTGGTTATTCAAAACCCATACAAATAAAGCCCTTAACTTATCAAAATATATAACAAAAATAAAAGAGCCTTGTGGCCTCAAAACACATTCCTCACCTTTAGCTGGGCAAAATCACTATATCCTTTCCTGCACAAATCCACTAGAGGTGAGCACAAAGCTCAGTAGGAAGATCTTAACAAAGTATATATGTTTAAGCACTCTCACAATGTGCATGTTTTGCAATGTCATGCTCCAAAAATCCACATCTTTGTTCCTTTTTGAAAATCATATGCAATACTTTTTCAAAAATACATTATCTCAATTATTTCATAATACACAACGAGGTGGTAAATACGACTCAAGTAATCTCTAAGCTGGTATCTACAAGTAGGCATATCAACTGCAACCAATCTCCACTTTACCGACTTCGAGCCGAAAGGCACGTGGTACCTACTCCGCGTGTGTTTTCAGAATTTCACCGTGGACACTTAGGCCAACTTAAACAATACCAATTTACACCCCCTATTCGGACTTACCAATATATTTACCCCAAAACCTTTTCAAGATCATCAATTGTTTTCTCAAAACAATAAATCAATTTCTAAACATAGCCATAATAATCAATATTCAGAGCTATGCAAATGAATGTATGTGGATGAAAATATACAATTCCCTTGTTCTTCAATATTATGTCCTCAATACAATACAATTATCAACATCTCTCAATATTCTCAATTTAATAATCAATAACCATACCCACTTGACATATGACACAATCCACATTCACAATGCTTTACAATTTTCAAATTTTTTCATGACAATTTCTCAATGAAAATTCATTCATTTCATAGATGATTTAACCACATAATAACACATGATTTTTCTTCAATAACACCAATTTTTCCCCAAATTTAAAAATCTAGGGTTTCCATCCAAATGAATTTCTTTCTTTCATTTTTTTTAAGTGTTCTTGCCAATGGACTTCCAAGAGTCACACATTTCATAAATAAGAATCAATTTCATGAGAGGAAAGAAAAGTACCTCTTTTTAAAACACATTCAAAACCCTCACTCAAACCCCAACTCATACCCTAAAGATTTCATCAAGGAAATAACTAGAACATGCCAAAATCATATATATAACTCAAACAAACTGCCTACGTCAAGATTGTAGAAGAAAAGATGAAAAAGGCTCCAAAATTAACGGTGTCAAATTTCAATCTCCACCACACACAATGTAGCCATTGATGAGTTGTCCAACTTTGATGAAGGAACTTGGGTCAAAACTCAAATACACTTAGAGAAATCAATGATTTAATGGAGTTTGATAAGAGTAAATGAAGAGAGAAGGGAAAGAAATGTGTTTTAGAGACATAGAGAGATGGGGGAAAAAATGAGGTGTGTATACTCAGCCCAAGGAAAGAAGAAGAAGAATTTTTGTACTTAGGACATTTCCTGTATGTGCACACCTCTTTCTATATATGCCGAGCGTACCCCTGCCACATGTGTGGCACTCACCCTAGTACGTGCAGTTATTTTAGCAAGGAACTTCCAGAAAACCCTATCTTACCACACATGCAGTGTCCATTCCCGCACATGCAGCGCCTTCCCTATACATGCCCTCCGCACCTGCGGTTATTTTAGCCTTTAACCTTCAAAACACTCCTTCACCACATATGCGACTCATCTTTCCGCACGTGCGGCACCTCTCCCGCACGTGCGACTCTAACCTTCACATGTGCAGTTTTTCTACAACTCTAGATTATAGCAAGTTCAAGATGATTTCCCTAATCTCGATTCCAACTACGCTCTCAAAACAAGAAAACTCAACTCCAAAAACAAAAATAGAGATGTGAATTGGAGGAAGACTTCAAGAGTGTTGAACTTAAATGGCCGACGAGGCCTCAAATTAGTTTCTGACATCCCAAATACGAGAAAAAAACATGATTAAAAGAGAATAAGACGGATTATGTACCAGGGCATCACAATTTCTTTTCTTTTTTTTTACCAAACCTCTCAATCCAAACAAATGGTTAAAGCTATAGTGATCCAATAGAAAGAGAGGGGAATTGAAATAGATCCTTCCAAAATTAAGGCCATTTTAGAAATGTCACCACCAAGGACCAAAAAGGAGATGCGTGACTTTCAGGGTAAAGTGCAATTCATAAGACGGTTTATTTATAAACTAACATTGACTTGTGAACCACTATTTGGTCTCCTGAAGAAAGGGAAGAAATTCTGATGGAATGATTGATGTCAGTTTGCCTTTGAATAGGTTAAGCAGTACCTCCATAATCCACCTGTGTTATCGCCGCCAGAGCTGGGAAAGCCGTTGATTTTGTACTTGTTAGTAACAGATACGACCATGGGATGCATGCTCGCTTAGGGATCTGAAGATAAGGTGGAGAAAGCCATCTAGTACTTGAGTAAAAAGATGCTGGATTATGAGGCTCGGTACACTCCTTTAGAGAAAGCTTGCCTAGCCTTGGTATGGGCTACTAGGAAGTTGAAGCATTACTTGTTAACTCACTCTATAATCTTGGTTTCGAGATTAGATCCCATCAAATATCTCTTTGAGAAACTAGCGCTTACGGGTAGGCTGGCTCGTTGGTTGCTTCTTCTCTTTGAATTTGATCTCAAATATGTCACCCGCAAGTCAGTTAAAGGAAGAGCTGTAGCAGAGTTCCTGACAGACCATCCAGTAGAAGGAGATGAGGCCGTGGAATACTTGTTCCCAGATGAAGACATTCTGCAAGTTAAAGATGAAACTTGGACGATGTACTTTGACGGAACGTCCAATCAATATGATTATGGGATAGGTGTGTTACTGATAGCACCTGACGACTCCCATATACCTTTAGCCTTCAAACTCCGGTTCAAGGTGTCCAATAATGAAGCAGAATATGAAGCGTGTATTGCTGGTTTAGAAGCCGCCCTAGAACTAGGAGCAATAAGGTTGGATGTCATCGGGGACTCAAACTTGGTTGTTTCTCAAGCAAATAAAGACTAGAAAGTCAAAGAAAAGAAGATGAAGGTTTACCATCAGACCCTGGATGTTCTGATTCTGAGGTTTGAAAAGTTGACATTCACGCATCTATCAAGAGAGAACAACAGGTTCGTTGATGCTTTAGCAACTCTATCTTCTATGGTAGACATCCCACTTGGGGTTTGGATGCGCCCGATTATTATCGAACAAAAATACATGCCGGCTTATGAAATGATTGCCGCGATAGATGAAGTACAAGACAAAAACCCCTGGTATTACGATATTTGGAACTTTATGGAAAAGGAGACGTATCCACCAGGGGCAAATGCCATAGAAAAATAGGGAATACGGCGTATGGCCGTCCAATTTATCATCTGCGGGGGTAAGCTGTATAAAAGAGGCTATCTGGGAATGTATAAAACTGTGCGTGGAGGAAGAGGAATCGAAACACCTTATGGAGGCTATCCACAGTGGAGAATGTGGAGCGCATATGAATGGTGTGATGCTAGCCCGGAAGATCCTCAAATAAGGCTAGTACTGGTCCACCATGGAGGTGGATTGTATTGGTTTTGTGCGGCGATGCCATAAATGTCAAATTCATGCCAATTGCATGAATATTCTGCCATCAAAGCTCCACAACATGACTTCACTATGGCCTTTCTCAGTCTGAGAAATTGACATTATCGGTGTTGTCTCGCTAAACGGATCAAATGGACATAAATATATCTCGGTGGCAATTGATTATTTTACAAAGTGGATGGAAGCTCAGTCCTATGCAGTGCTGAAGGCATCACATGTGGCCAAATTTATTAGAAACAATACCATCTGCCGGTACAGAGTCCGAACGAGATCAGATCAGATAACGGCTCCCACTTCAAGAAAGAGGTGATAGACTTGTTGGAGAAATACAATGTGGCTTTTCATAAGTCATCTACATACAGGCCACAAACCAATGGAGCTGTTGAATTTGCCAATAAGAATATCAATAACATTTTGCAGAAGATGGTTGAGACCTACAGGGACTGGCCAGATAAACTATCATTCGCACTCTGGGGCTACAGAACCTCGATCCGGACATGTACAGGGGCAACCCTCTATTCTCTCGTCTACGAGATGGAGGCTATTTTTCCAATTGAAATCGAAGTGCCGTCGCTACGAGTTATTGCCGAGTGTCAGATAGCAGAGGCGAACTAGTAACATTGCAGATTTGAGGAGTTAATGCTGTTTGATAAGAGGAGGCTAAAGGTTGTGTATCGTGTTCAGGGCTACCAGTGCAGAATTGCTAGAGCTCTTAACAAGAAGGTTAAGTCTAAAAATCTCAAGGAATGAGATATGGTACTGAAAGACAATCGAGCTCCCATCCATGACCCTAGGGGCAAGTTTAAGTCTAATTGGAATGGTCCTTACATCATTAAAGCTATCTGGTCAAGAGGGGCGGTTATTCTCATGGACTTAGATGGCCTGGAATTTTCACTGCCGATCAATATGGACAAGTTGGAGAAATACTACCCCTGAGAGGCTCGCTAGGCTGAAAACCCGAAAGGGCAACCTAGGCAAAAGTTAGAGCATGAAAAATTAGAAATAAAGAAAAACTGAGCTTGTAAGGCTAAAAATCCTAAAGGGCAACTTTGGCAAAAGTTAGAGCTCAAAAGAAGAGAGTTAATACTCGAGTGAACCTGAACCGAACTACGTAAAGCCTGATTCCCATCTTTGGGATATGTAGGCAACTTCATCCTGAAGTTCGGCCGTAACTATCTCCAACTTAACTGTCCTGTTCATTTTCCTGATCAGGTCATCTTTGTTCATCATCTGTTAGTTCGGTTGTGATCTTTATTTTGAGAAGAAAAGCTAATTACAAAGCAGAGCAGTAGTGGTATGCAATCAGGGGCAGTTATGATCGTTTGATTCGAGGTTATACATCTTGAGGATCGATTCTGTACGTGTCAGGCAGTGATCATTTTCAAAAATGGTTTTGGAAAGTTTTAATAAAAGTTGATTTTGTTCAAAATTTTACCTTTTACAACGTATACCATTTTTGGGACCAAAAGGAAAATTTTTAGTGCTCACAACGTTAATTCCATTGATTTCAATACAAGTACATTCTCCAACTCTTTGATACAAATCAAAGTTGCTTTTACATCATAAAACTTGAAAAAAAAACGTCAAAGTAATAAACTAGGGGCATAGTCGAGTCAGGTGCTCCTACGTCCTCTCCTCGTGCTTGCAGAAGCTTTTGTAGCCAAAGTGGGCCCAGCTTGTGCCTCATCCTCGAACCAAGCCAAGCACTCGCCAGAAAGGCCATGATAGAAACTAGGGGCAGGGGCCAGAAACTCTCTCGTCCTCTAGGAAGCAAGGTACCTAACCAGGTGTGAACCACGAATTGGGGAATGAAGCTGGGTATTCTACACCCTTCTCTAGGCAAGTCTGATCATGTCCAAACTAGCGTCTGAACCAAAAGGGAAAGTAGAACACACAGTGCGTAAGGCCAATCAACTGTATGCCAGGCTGTCAGGTCATACTGTAACTCATCTCAGTTAGATTGAGCGAGGAGCAACACCAAGTTATGTTAGGTGTAGACTTGCTGCATATCCAGTTGCACCATCACCCCTCATTGGGAAAGTCCACTAGTTGCTGGCAGAAGAAATAAGCTCGAGCTGAATACTCGGGGCAAGGGTCCACCACCTTTAGCTTATTCATGAGCCACACTTGGAAAATGATGAAAAATAAGAGAGGTTAAAGAATAAAGAGATATGCGATGAGAGAAAAGTAAAGAAAGGGCTTTGAGAGAAAATAGAGCATGAGTGCCGAGTGATGTGCGAGGCATATATCAGAAATGGTGGGAAACAATACCTAAAGAAGTAGTGGACTCCCGCAAATCTAGTGGTCTCTCGCCGATGAAAAGCATCTAAGCCCATCAGGGTCTCGGCCAGCACCAAACCAATACAACTCTTACATTCTTTCAGACATTGGGCCACTTCGATCAACCGAATGCTGGTTCCATTGTAACTAGGGGCAAGAAGGAAATGTGCAAGCATACATAAATAAAGGGCATGCTACCAAAAACCTCGCCAGAGAGGGTCGCCTCTGTCACCGATGCCAGAAAACCGATGAATCAAGCTGGGTATATCTACCTCTCCGTCATGGGCCAAAGATCGAGCTTCATGCAAAGTGAGCCCACATATTCGTCCCAAAGCCTAGGCGTGGCTAAAATAAGACTGAGGCATAATTTTCTCATCGCGCCGGGTTTCCATCAATACTCAAAATTCTTCAAGAGTTGGGCACATTTCCTGTGTTCCAAAGAGAAATACATGCATAATTGGGTCCCAACATCGGGCCGCGACATGGAGGAACAGAAAGCAAAGTGGAGTATGGCTCAACGGAAAAAGCGCGTTTATGTCGAAACCTCAGAAATTTACCTTTTCTGTGCCGTCTAAAGTGGCTATCCAATCCGTGAGTTTCTCGGCAAGAAATATCTCTATTCGTGGAAGAAACAGCAGCAAAAATGAGGTTCTGGTGAAGAAATCACTGTAGACACCCCATTTTTGACCGGCCTTAAGACTCAGACGTCATCGTTTGTGCACTCAGTGATTACGCATGTTTGTGCTTGTTTCGAGTTCCTGGGGCTTTCGGCTGAGCACCTTGTCTAGGGATCTCTTAACTCTCTTCTTCTTGGTTTGTTTTTGGACCATGCCTTGGTGCCTTTGCCTGGAGGGAGAGAGAGAGGCCTGTAGGGCACCTTTTGTAGCTGTAGGCTACTTTTCCCTCTTGTAGGCCACTTGCGGTGGTTGGTAGGCTAGTTTCGGGGGCTTTCGGCTGAGCGCCTTGTCTTGGGGCCTCTTGGATCTCTTCTTTTGGATTGTTTTTGTGGCATACGTTGTTACCCCTAGCCTTGAGGGAGGGGAGAGGCTGTCGGCCACTTTTTCTCCCTGTAGGCCACTTGAGGTGGCCGACAGCCATTTTCTGGCTTTGGCAGATATTTTTATTGCCAGCTGTGCCAGCTGTCAGGCACAAAAGGCATCCTTCATACACGTGTATGGAGGGATTGCACCAAGCTTCTAGCTTGTCCAACAAGCTTGAGACTTGGAATTCTATAAGAGGGAGGCTCTCTCTCCCTTTTCCAGGTTCAGAAAATTTTGAAGAGCAAAAAGTCTACTCTCCTTCTATATATATATATATATATCTCTATATTTGTGCCTTAAAGTGTTGTTTCTTCATA
Source organism: Camellia japonica (assembly GCA_030407325.1). Taxonomy (NCBI): domain Eukaryota; kingdom Viridiplantae; phylum Streptophyta; class Magnoliopsida; order Ericales; family Theaceae; genus Camellia; species Camellia japonica. Next base: position 116,426,157 of record JAPPVO010000032.1, read on the forward strand.
CTTTTGCACACAAACACCTACTCAAGCACCTTCCTCTTGTTGCTGAGGTACTTGAAAGCTTTATTTGAGTGGTTTTAAGCTAGTTTTTGCCTCAGAGTTTGCTGTTTTGCAGTGGTTCTTCAAGGGTGAGTAGTTACCCTCTTTAAGCTTTGTTTTGCTTAAGTATTTGGCCATCCTTGCATGCTCTTTTAGGCCTTACTCTCAACTGCAAAAACTCTTGTTTCTAAGTGGTTAAGATGTTTGTTTGAGGCCTTGTTTGAGTTAGGGGTTGTCTACCCCCTTTTGTGCATTATTTTGTTTTGTTTTCAACTATCCTTTAAGGCCTTTGAGATCATCTTTATTTGGCCTTTTCACCATTGAATTCCAAAGGAATTTCAGTGGTGGAAAAGTGTATTTTGAGACCCAAAATGGATGGGGGTGGTCCCCCCATTTGATGCTTTGTTTGCATGTGTTGTTGGCTTAACACTTTGGCATATTTTTCTACCTTCTTGAGGCTCTATCTTAGCATGTTTCAAGCCTTATTTTAACATGATATAACTCTATTTTGGGTTGGTTTGATTGCCTCTTGCATGTTTCACACACTTGTAGTGCAATCCTCCTTGTAGGCTTAACATGCATCATGCTTTATGCCTCTAATTCTAGCTTGTTTTAGCTCTATTTCAGCATGCTTTTGGCCTTTATTTAGCATGCTTAAACTCTGTTCCAAGTGGTCTTGGTCATGTATAGCTTGCCTTGTATGGCCATAGTGTAGTGGCCTTTGCTAGTCTTGTGTTTTGAGGCCCCTAGCATGCCTTATTTGTGACATTTGTGTGATATAGCATCATTTGGCATGTAAATTCAGAGCATAAACTTCTGTCATACTCTCATGTTTATCACTCTTTCATGATGTTTAAGAGTTGTGCCTTTATGCCTTATTTGTGAGCTAATACATGAGTATATCTTTCTTGCCATCTATGATGCGAGCCTAACATGTTTTTGGTACTATTTTGACCTGCCTTAGGTCTATCTAGGGCTGGTTTAGTCCATTGAGTATTGTATTGTATAGTCCTAGTGTTGTGTACCTCACTAACTTTAATGCTTAAGGACTCTAGTATGCCATACTTGTGTTGTTTGCATGATATGTCATCATTTGGCATACGATTTCGGTGCTTGAACCTTTGTCATGTTCTCAGATATGTCACTCTTTCAATGTGTTTGAAAGTTAAGCCTTTTGCTTGCTTGCGAGCAAATGAATGAGAATGCATTTCTTGCCTTTTTGTGCCTAAGTCTTGATGTGTTTTGGCCACTGTTTTGAGATGTCTTAGGTCTGTCCATAGTTGGTTTGACCATTTGAGCATTGTAGTGCATGCCTCATGTGTAATACACTTCACTAGCTTTGATGCTTTAGCTTCTAAACATGCCATGCATGCATTGCTTATATGATAGAGCCTCGTGCATGCCACTTTAGCATTGATAGATAAGCATGTTGTTTGCATGTGTGATGCATTGCATGTGTTTGGATTGGACGTTAATCTAAACACGAGGAACGAGGGACGTTTCATACTTGAAGTGATGAAACGTGCCTCATTTCTTAGTCGCCATCCCCCTTGATTGTGCATGATAGGGTGGAGGCCTCTTGAGTCTTGTATGTTGTTTGTGCATTCATTAACTTGTACAAACTTGGCTTCTCGGCCATCGTGCATTGCGATGCTCGGTTGGTGGCCCGAGAGTTGAGTACCACACTCCTTTGAGCTTGAGAAATGATAAGGAGGGTGGTTGTACACACATACCCTGCAGATGCCTTGCTTTGCCCTTGTTGAACTCTATTTGCAGCAAAATGGAAGTGTGCAGAAGCAACTGGTCGATCGGCCAGAGGAAGTGTCCGACCGGCCACTTTAAGTGGCCTACAGCCTCCCCTGGTGACCGGCAGTCCACCAGCTTGAAGATGGTTCAAAGTTGTTCTGGTTCCAGAGTAGAAGCAGTCTGGGAATTGGTTTGGTGTTCAGAATAAAAGTGAATGCAAACAGAGGCAACCGGTGGCAAGGCGACGGGATTTCGGGAAGAAGCAACTGAGCATGCATGCATTCCTTACCCCGAGGCTCCCTTTAATTGCTTTGATTAACTAGTTAATTCGTCGGTTTTGTACTTAATTAGTTAATGTACTTAGCAAATCGACTTGCGTTGTAATAGCTAATTAGTTAACTAGAATAGTTAATTAGTTTATTTGTAATAAAGTAGCTTAGCTTAGCATAGCTTAGCCTATTTATTCGGACCCTCCGTCAAGAGGGCAAATGTTGTAATAAGCGTGCGTGAGTGTGTGAATGTCTTCCAACCCACGTCTTTCTCCCTTTTATTTACCAGCTTTTGATGGTTAGTTTTAGGGCATGTTTCGATTAGCATACCTCATGCTTGCATACGTGCATCATTCATTCGTATTGCATGCACCGGGCTCGGCGCATCATACAAACTGCATTGTATTTCAATACCAATTTGAATACATGTTATCAAGTGTTGCATTCATATGCCATCTTAGATAGTCGAGCCGACTTAGTTGCATTTTTGCATGTGTTGCATTAGGCATCTAACATAGTTAGGATCATGCATATTTCTAACTAGCTTTTGTTTTGGCTCGGAGTACACTGTAAGTGTTTACGCTTTAGCATACTTGCATGAGTGTGAGTGTTGCCATGTTTAGCATGCTTTCCATGAGGCTATTTGCTTAAGTGTTTAACTGCATGAGTGCTTGTGGATGAAGGCTTCATTACTTGAATTGGAATAATTCATCAAAATGTGAGTTTTAAGCCCACTTGAAGTGGCAAATCATCATGTTTTAAGCCCACTTGAGGGTGGCAAATCCGCACTTTAGCCTACTTGCGAGTAGCATTTTCAAACCATTTTCAAAAAACAAACATGAGTTGTTTTGTTCCAATTCTCGTGATTGAGTCTATACTTGAATGCTGTGCGCATCACATAGTAAGGTTAGCTAATAAACCGGAACAAGAACACGTTTTTTCAAAAACAACATATCATGTTTAGTAGAGGCCGATCCTTTGATCGGGCAAGCGGGGGTGCTCATTTCATGACCTTCCCCCTTCGTACCCAAGTTCCCGAGCCGAGACAACTTTGGTGATGACGGATATGTGGCCTTTGGCACGAGTCAGGGTTTCCTAAATTCCCAAAACAAAATATTTAGGTGACAACTCTGAAATCTGGCAAAGCAGTCCATGTTTGGCACTTCTTAATTAAAATCGATTTTCCAAAACAATTTGCTAGATTTGGACTCTTTGGTGATTTATTAGTCTTACATTGCACTTTGTGAGATTATATTCAGAACCGTGACAGGAGTCCGAACTGTAGTAGCTAGAACCCAATTCGCACCCTCTCTGAAAAGAGGGCGCGCGGAGAGAGTTCGAGCGGTCTATAATCACGAAGAAAGACTTTTTGTAGAATATAGGGCTGTGAGTGGAAGCTAGCTGTCAGATGTCTGGTGGATTCATCACAAGTGGCCAGAAATCCACTTTTAGTGGCCGGCCGTCCACCTTTTCTGGCTTGTCGTCCACTTGTGGGTCTAGTAGTCTGGTTTTGTCTTGGTCTTTGTGTTTTGAGGTCTTGTTTTGAGTCTTCTAATTTTAGCAAGAGTGCATATCTATATTTGAGTTATTTTTTCTTTGTTTATCAAGTTGTATTTTGTATTTTGGTTGTTGGTCGACTCATTACCCGATTAAGAACATCGTGCCAATACAAGTTTTTATTTTTGGTTTCAAATTCAACTCCATTTTCATTCTATGCAAATGTGGTGCTCATGATGCAAAAACGATAACTCTTTTCATAAAATTGTAGGGTTTTCCCCCGATCATAGTTTTTACAAAAGAGAGTTCAAGTTTTCAAAAGCAAAAGTAAAAGCCTATCTGAAGTTATACATTTGTTGAACTACTAAAATAAAAGAAACTAAGCAAAAAAGTACAAAATTGGCGCCAGCCATCTCAATCTTGAGAGGCCTTCTTCGTCCTCTTCCTCGAAGGGGACTCAGGAGCACTGTCTCCATCAGCACCAAACTCTGAGCCAGAGCCGATCTCATGATCTCTACTCCTCGCTTCAAAGCTAGCCTCGGCATCATTTCCGCTCCCTGATCCCAAGCCAGCATCATCGCCTCTACTCTCAAACAACTCAAAATGCCGGCTCACTGCCTCCTCAAAATCACTAGCCACGGTATCATCCCCGCTCAATACGAGCTTGGACTCACTGCTCTGGCTCCGAGCACCCCTGCCTCTACCTCAACCTCGGTGCTCATCTCGGCCGCGTGTTAGGGCTTGTCTACCTCTTCTCCTTGCCGTCAGAGGAGGTGCCGCTGTGCCGCTGCTGCTGGTGTCCTTGATACAGATAGGATCTGGAAAACAAGTGTCGACATATCAGATACAGTGTTTGTATGTGGAATGAGTGCAAAAGGTACAATATCAGTGCAGTATGGGGTGGTATGAATGTTATGGTATGTATATCAGTGTACTAGTGGGAATGTGATAGTGTGGTACACAATAGTGTGAGTAGCAGTGAAAGGTATGTGGAAAATAGAAAAAAAAAAAAAAAACCTAGATACTAAGTAAATCAAGCAACATCTCCCTCCTCTGCACCATGCTAATCGGAGAAGCAACCAGTTGGAGTAGGCCTTCTGTGTACTCAGTCGGAGCCTGCAAGTGCATTTGAATGATCAGTATCAGGAAGAATTAATACCTAGAAAGGAAGAGTTCAGTTACAAGCTGTAAAGTGTGGTTCATACCTGAGGTGCGCCACGGGCTCTGATATACCCATGCCCTGCCTCGGGTGGCTCTATCGGGATCTAATAGGCTGACTCGGTAGGCCGCCAACATATAAGTGCAGTGGGAATCACTAGCCAACGAGCAACCAACGCAGTGGGAGGGCCCCCCTAATACCGGCCTCGGTCTCTTGGGTAACCTCACCCGCCAAGGGAGCACCTACTGCATCACCCACGCGAATGCCCGTCAAAGGGGGCATGAGATGAGTCTGGATGAAAGTCGCATAATTGCCCTCCACTCTAAAATAATTGGAATCCAGCCTTACCGTAAACTGAATAATAGCCCCAGCCAAGAGGCTATTGGCTGTCCTCATGGATGCTGGAGGTGGCATAGGAACAACTGGGACTGGGGAGCCCAAAGTCTGGCATATGAAACGCTCACCCAAGAACCAGGCCCGACAAACTGGGCCCTCCAACAAAATTCAGAATCAAGACGTGGCCCAAGCCCCAGCATACTAGCCCCTTACTCCAGCTGGCATCGTCGTCCAGGGCTGCCACATGATCTGCAAACAAAGAATGTACAGATTGTTAGTTGTTGTCAGTTGTCGAAATATGAATCAAAACAATAATAAAGCAAAAAATGACTGTGAGTTTTGGATTTCCTCAACGGCATCCACCGTATCGAAATATCGGCGGTAGAAGGTTAATGTCATACCATCACGGCTCCAGCGCCGACACCAGCTATCATATCGCTGCGAATAAGGCTTGACGGGAGGGATCTTATTCACTGGCTCTAGAGCCAAAGTTAGGAAATAAGCATAAACCCACAATTGTAACAGAAAGTGCACAGTATAAAGCACAAGTTATGAACAGATATAAAATAGAAAGTGCACAGTAGAAAGCACAAGTGTCAACAAATATGAAACAGAAACTGCAAAGCAGAAAGCACAAGTTATGAACAGATATAAAATAGAAAGTGCAAAGCAGAAAGCACAATATGTCAACAGAAAGTGGAAAAGTAGAAAGGTATGGTGCATACCTCACAAGCTGTCCAGTAGCCTCCGATCCGGTCCCCTTTCATAGAGTGTGGTGAGCCCAGCTCCACCCAGTCATAGAATCAGACTTGGGGCAAGGTCACGGAGGCTCTTAGTAAGTACAAACCCACGGTGTTTCACCTGTTCGCAAACAAGGTGGTACCGAGTAGAAACATCAAGAAGCCCGGACGTACTGCTTTACCTCCTCCGGTGTCTCTGGCTCACTCTCGCAAAAGTGCTCAGGGAACCAGCTATATCTCACCGTCACTAGCCTGTATAGAAGTGGGCATGCTCTAAGCAGGTAGATCCAAGCTGCCTCCCACTCGCCCAAATCCATATCAAAGGAAATCGGATCACCCCGTACTCCTAAGCCTGTGATCATGGAGAAATCATAGAGAGTCATCGTCGTCTCCCAAGTAGAAGAGAAGTAGAAAGAGTTGGTGGTGTCCCACCACCTTTCCATCAACGCTCCAAGTAGAGCTTGGCTCACCATATATCGTGAGAGTCCAGTGCAGAATAGGCCAAAGTCAGCCTCATCAACCAGGTCGCGGACCTCAGGCAAGAGCTCATAATACCAGTCTCTCACTATAACTACCCCATACCCCCTATAAGAATGGAAGCCCTCCTGAGGCAAAGAAAGAGTGAATCAGATGAAAGACAATGATAAAAGACCATTCAGGTAAAAGACTGTGTAAGAAATATAATCAAATGAAAGGCAAGAAAGCATAAAAATAAAGTTTGTACCTCAGAAGCACCGTAGGAAAGGTGGGAGTATGTCTCTCTCAGCAAAACGTCCTTTGGCATGCCACCAGCAAAATCGTCAAAACGCATCATGCTTCCAAGCACCAGCATGTGCGTGTGAGGGTGATAAGTGACCGGATCAATGGGCCATATCTTCAGTGGTAGTGGCTCAGGCTCTAGTCCTAGAGTGAACTCTGCCTCGAAGTCAGCCGCAAGGCCTTCAGCCGCCTCACTGGCCTTGGTGACCTCCAGCTCCTTGACCTCGACAGGAGGTAATGGTGGAGATGGAACCTCAGGAGGAGCACCATCATGTGGAACATCATCCGCCATCTGGAAAGTGGTTTAAAAGTGTGTGAAAAATGAAGAAAAATGGAAAAAAGAGGGAAAACTTGGAAAAAGTCAACCCTATGAGAGACAAAATGGGAGAAAAAGTCAAAACCCAAGAAAGTTCACAAAACCTGAGAGAAACTCGAGGGAAACAAGCCTGAACTGGTGAAAATGGAAAAAATCAACAAAAACAAAATCTGATCAGTTTAAAGTGTAGAGAATCAAAGGGGGTTTACGAAAAAAGTTTGCGTGGGGTATTAGAAAACGCGTACAAAGCACGGGTCTAGAAAGAGAAAGCACCTAGAGAGAGAGAGGAAAGGATTTCGGACTTGGGTGTGTGAGGAAATGAAGTGTGGTGATGTGTATATAAAGACCTGTGCCAAAAAGACATTTCTGCCCCTAATTTTACATCAATGGCCGGCAGTCCTCACTGGTGGCCAACAGCCTCACTTATGGCCTGGTGTTGGTTTTATTCCTCCTTTGCCCTGCCATTGTATGTGAGGTTCTCTTTAGGGTCCAGATTGATTCTTGAGGAGCTCGAAACTGTGTTCCGATTGTGTCGTTCCCATACTTGTTGGGTTCCGCCGCGCAAACGTTCTCCACTTGCTAATATAAACAGGGTGTATCCTTTTTGAGCATGTTACAGAGTCTCCGAGGGTAAGTCAGAGGTTGTCGCCGAACATCACTTTTGTTCGATCTGTCAAATTACATATTTGTTCTCTTTTGTTGCATAGAATACACGTTTTCACATACACTTATGTTGTGCACGTGCCCTGCATCGTTCATGGTTCATGTATAGAATATGCCTTCAGTTTTGTGTAGAATATGCTCTTGTTTCTTCCATAGAACATGCTTTCAATTAACATCATACGTCGGTTGTCTATCTTGCATGGAACATGCATTGCCACTGTATTGATTTGTAATCTTGTTCACTTTGTGCATCTATCGCACTTGTTCACTACATTGTGCATTTATTGTACAATCTTGTACCTTTTGCCTTTATTTGAGCGGTCTTTATCTCAGGATGCGCGAAATGCGACCCTGAGCGATTTTTCTTCTCTTCTCACAATTTCAGCGTAATTAGAGTATCTCAAGATGCGTGAAACGCAACCTTGAGCTATTTTTTCTCTCCTCTTTTCACAGCTTTAGCGTAGTTAGAGTGCGCGTTTTGCTTTCCGCGTGAAACCCATTTCGGTTTAAGCTTGAAGTTCATTCGTTATCTTGCTATTGCTTATTGCATCTGTTATTGCTTATTGCATCATCTTACATAATCATCAATTTTCAAAATAGTTGGCTTCGCAAAGTGTGTGAGTCTAGCTTTCAAAATATTTTTCCATACATACCATTTATATACTGCCCCAGAACTACGCTGGTTTGATTCCCTATAAAAGGATATGTAGGCAGCTTGCAAGCTAAACCAATGTTATCTATGTCTTGATTGTTTGCCCAAGTCTTACGGCCTTGTCAAAATGGGTCGTCTTCGGGCTTTGACATTCACTCACGTCATGTCATGACTTCGAGCTCTATCAAAAAGGGGCAACTGTAGAGACCCCATTTTTTATGATCCTTAAGACTTGGGTGCCACTAATTGATCACTCAATGATGAATGTGTACGCTTGTCAAATGCTTAACTTCCTCAGTAGGAAACCTCAGTGTTGAACCTTCAAACCTAGTTCCTTGTTTTGGACCAAAACAGTGTTTTTTTAGGCCTCAGCATTCAGGGACCTACAGACCCACTAGTGTGGCCTGCCAGCCACTTTTAATGGTCGGCCGTCCACTAGTGCAAAAAAACAGCTATTTTCTGCCAACTATCCCCCTATGTGCATGCACCATTCCAGCTGTATGTATACATATATTTTTGAGATAGGAACATGGTTTTCTATATATAGATAACCTCCCCTTTTGGTTTGAAGGTTGGAAAAATGTAGAAGTGAGAAAATATTTTTGGAAGAGCAAAATTTTGGAAAAATTCTCTCTTTCTCTCTCTCTCTCTCTCTCTGTGGCAACTTACATAGCCTTTGCTCAAACACTCTAAACCAAACCTAGAGAGTTCCTTGTTGAGGCGATTTGGGCTTGAATTTTAGCTCTTGAGGCACTTGAGTGTGAAATTGGTGGTTTGTAACTCAAGGGGTCATTCATCTTCAAGAGGTATACCTTCTAATGCTTTTGTACCATCTTTACACTACTTGTTTTCTATCTTTTCTTGCTGTTTTTGGTTGTTTATAACCTGTCTTTTTGGGCTGAAACTTGTGGTTTGAGGCCATTAAAAGTAGAGGGGTTTACAACCCTTCTTTGAACCTTGCTTCTAAGGCCTTTGCCCTTGTGTTTTCCACTTTCTCATCAACTTTTTTTGAGCTTTTTACCACTGATTTTCAAAGGTTTTTCAGAGGAAAAAAAATCATGTTTTGAAGTCCTGAAAGTGGAGGGTTTACCCTCCCCTCCTTGTGCTTATGTGCTAGCTTTAATTCCTCAATATTTTAGCTACTTGTTGCAGTTGTTTTTGTCTTAATTCCAGTACTTTTTTGGACTGTTTTAGGACTATTTTTATGAGTTAGCTTCATTCATGCTTTGTATAGTATGCTTGTAGTGTAATGGCCCTCATAGGCTTGGTGGTTTAGGCCTTAGCCACCAACCTATTTGAGTTGATAGCCTTTATTTCTTGCTTTCCATACTTGTGTTCACTTCTAAGCATCTCTGCAACCTCTCCCGTTTCTTGGTTTTCCTTTGCTTTGAGGGTGGTTTCAAACCGATTGTTTGTTTAAGCTTGAGATTGAGGTTGTTGTGTTTAATGGTTTAATCTCTTCGGAGGTTCATTACCAACGACATGACATCTCTCTCACGCCTAAAACAATTTTGGTTTGGTACTTCTCTCCATTAGTAGACTTAAAGCTCATTATTGAACTCAATTGACTAAGGAATGGAAGGTAATTAAAATGAAGTAATAATACTTAGACTAAAATGGAACAAGATAATAAAATAATTTGGTGTTCAATCGGACGTTAATTGAACACATGGAAACTTAAGTCATTTCATACTTGTTAGTGATGAAATGGTCCAAGTTTCCAAGGTCAACCACTTCCCTTGATCAATCCATGATAGGGAGGAGGTTTTGTTGGTCTTTCATTACCAGTTATTGAAATTGTGTCCCTTGATGACTTACGAATCAAGCCTACTCCTCCTTTGACCTATTTGCTAATAAGGAGAGGTAGGGTAGACAAACATCCCTTGAGAATACTCTAGTTTGTGCTCTGTTTGTCCTCTGTTGCTGCAAGGAAGAACTAGCATTAGTGGCCGGTAGGCCACTTTTACTGGACGGCAACCCACTATTTGTGGCCGGTCGGCCACTACTTCTGGATTGCCGACCACTTTTTCCAGGCAGGCAGTGTCCTTTTTCCAATAGAGCAGAGTAGTGGCTGAGGTGAAAAACAGTGCAATTTTCTAACTGTCAACAAAGGCATTCCAGTAGCAAAACAGAGAGCATTATCGGGTGGAAATCCACATTCATGCATGAGCCATCCCTCAATCCTCAGGATTCATGAAGTGATGTTGTAATAGTAGCATGTTGTAAATAGCGGATTTGTAATTAATTAATTAGCTAAAGTAGTTAGTTAATTTGTTGTTGTAATAATTAGTTAAGTAACTTAGCTAATTTATTCATTTGGTTTGTAATAGTTAATTAATTAGGTAATTAATTAGCTAGGACATTCATTCGAACCTTCCTGCGCGAGGGCAAACTTGTAATAATGTGTATGTCTTCCAACCCCACGTCTTTCTCCCTTTTATTTATCTGCTAATGATGGGTAGTTTAGAACATCATGTTTCATTTAGCATTTCCCATGTTTGCATCTACTTGTCTTGCATGCATCAAGGCTCGGTTCATCATTCTAACAAGTATTGTCGTTTATTACTTTGTTGAATACGTGTTTAAACGCATGCTATCAAATTGATTCACATGTTATAATTAGTAGCCGAGCCTATTAGTTGCACCATTGCATATGTTACATTAGTCATATTGCATTAGTTAGAAGCATGCATGTTTTCTAACTCTTTTGTTTCTTTTGGCTGGCCGCAGAGTACTAGGTGAGCATTTTTTGTGCTTTAGCATATTGCATGAGTGTGATTGTTGCCATGTTTAGCATACTTGCCATGAGGCTAAGTGCTTAAGTGATAAATTGCTTGAATGCCTATGGATGAAGGCTAATTGCTTGAATTGAAATAATTTGAGTAATGTACATATGAGATCACTTTTTCAAGTGGTAGATATTCGAAACAATTTTCAAAACAAATATGAAATCAAAGTGTTTCAAGTTTGCAAATTAGTCTATACTTGTGTGCGCATCACGTAGTAATGCTAGCTTAATAATTGGAAAAATAGCATATAATGTAAATAAGAATCACATCATGATTAGTAGAGGCCAATCTTTGATCGAGCAAGTGGGGTACTCAATTCATGACCTTCCCCTCTCGTACTTAAGTTCCCGAGCCGAGACAATCTTTGTGATGACGGACACATGGCATTTGGCACGAGTCATGGGTTTCCTAAATTTTCCAAAAATATTTAGATAGCGACTCTGTATCTGACAGAGCAGTCCATTTTTGGCATTTTAATTCAAAATCGATTTTCCAAAAGATTTGCCGAATTTGGACTCTTTGGTGTTTATCTATTTCACGTTGCACTTGGGAGGGCTAGTCGCATCCGAAAGGAGCACGAAAAGTCGAGCTACACCCTTCTACAATGCTATTTTTTCAAAAGAGGAGATAGACATTTTCGAAGCCTAGCTGGCAAGCTTATTTGGCACATCTACACCAACTCTATCAACTGGCAATGACACTAAGCCACTAGATTTAGCTGACTCCTTACTGGAGATAGTAAAAAGCTCATCTGCTGCTGAGTCCATTTCCCTTCCTCAAATAGACTTGGGCACTTGTTTAGAGCTGATGAGGACATTCTCAAGGATTCCATTTGAGGCTTTGCAGAAACCAATCATCAAAAATGGATTCCTTAAATGCTGTCAGCTCCTCGAATAGTCTAATGTTGCCTTTAGAGGTCATTTAACCTAAGCAACAGCAACCATTGACTTTTATGTCAATATCTGCCAAATGGCTAAGGTTGTAGAGAATGAGCTATTAAAAGATAAGGAGTTTGTATTCCACATTCACTTTGAAGTTTCAGTGCTAAAGGGACAACACTCCTCTGCCTCACAACTTTAGGCTCACCTCTTGCATAAGAAGGCATAATAGGAGAATGAGCTAGCGGCAGTCAATATGGCCTTGGAGCAGAATGCAAAGAGGCTACACACTACGCATCAAGGGCTATCAAGCCGTAGGTAGGAGATGAACACTGCCATTCAATTGTTTTCATCACTCAAGAGTAGAGAGCTTATTGTAAGAGAACAACTGAAACATTGTAATGAATTTTGGGCCAATTTGTGGCACAATGTAGGTCAATTTTTGTGAAATGAAACATCATTATTTTACACAAGTGCTTATTGTTTTTACTTAATGTTTCCATATAGTATCTCTAAACTCCTTGTGCCTCCTATACAGTTGGGTAATAAGGTTTCAAATGCCTGCCCTTAATTTTCTTGGGATGCACATACCCATTTAAAATTTTCAAATGGTAGTCTCCTCCAGACAAGACTCTATGGACTTGGCATGGTCCCTCCCAATTTGGTGACCATTTGCCAAACTTGTGGCTTTTAATTCCTAGTGGAAGTGTTGTTTTCCAAACTAAATCTCACTCATCAAAGCTGATGTGTTGAACTTTTTTATTATAGCTTTTGGCTGTCTTTTCTTTTGTAAAAGGATATTATTTAATGCCAAAATTTTGGCTTCATCCACACCTTCTAATTCTAAATGCATGCTTTGATGATATTGATCAGTACTTAGATGGTCTTGGCATTTTACCTTCAAGGACTTAATATTGATCTCCATAGGCAGCACTACATCATGCCCATATACCAAGGCATAAGGAGTAATTCCTGTACTTGATCTTTAGGAAGTCCTATAAGCCTACAACACATCTAACAACAAGTTATGCTAATCCCTAGGATTGTCTTCCACAACCTTTTGTATCCCATTCTTCAAGGATTTGTTAGATGACTCCGTCTGACCATTTGCTTGTGCATAATAGGGGTGGAATTGATAAGACTAATTCCAGATTCTGCTGCAAAAACTTTTACTAGCTTTCCATCAAACACAGTCCCATTGTCCATAGTTATGGTCTATGAAATACCAAACATGTAGATTAACTCCTTGATGAAGTCAATTACCTCTGTTTGATCTACAGTCTTATAAGGCTTACCTTCAACCCATTTAGTAAAGTAGTCTATGGCCATTAGAATGAGACAATGTTGCTTCGAAGAAGGTGGGTAAATTTTCCCTATCATGTTCATTGCCCACCCTCTAAATGGCCAAGGCTTCATCACTGCATATAAATCAGTTATTAGAACATGCCTTATCATGCCATGCTTCTGACATGCTTAGCAACCCTTTGCATACTCTATGCAATCCTTAAGGATAATTGGCCAATAATAAAAATACCTTCGAAGCAACCATCTTATTTAAACACCAGGCTGATGAGCACCACAAATACCTTCATGCACTTCAGCCATGGCAATCAATGCCTCTTTTGGTCCTAAGCATTCCAACAAAAGACCATCTACTCCTATTTTATAAACAGCATTACCATACACTATGAATTGTATTGACTGTAGTTTAAGCTTTCTACTGGCCTTTGAAGAAGGGCCAGTTAAATACTGAATGATTGGATGTCTCTAATCCTGTTCTTCCAAGTCATTTTGATTAGCCTCTACCAATATACTTTGCTTTGCTAAAGGTGGTACTAATTTCTGATATGTTGCTTGACTCATATCTACTTGAGTACAATCCTTTCTTTTGAAATTCAAAGCCTTCTGTGCCACATCGTTGGCCTTGTGATTCATGAATCTTGTGATGTAAATTACATTTGCCACTTCGAATTGGCAAAACAAATGTACAACAGCAACATAGTATGGTAATAGGCTTACACTTTGACATTTAAAGACTCATTTTAGTTGATTAATTACCAATTGAGAATCTCCAAATATGACAACTACATGAGCCTGTAACCCAATGAGTATCTCAAGTCCCATAACCAAAGCTTTGTACTCAGCTTGATAATCAGAACAAATATTCTCATCAACTCTAAAACCATGTGTGGTTTATGTCCCATGTGGTGATTTAATTACAACACTAATTCCTACTAGACCATTAGTTTTTGATCAATCAAACCACATCTGCCATGGTTCTAAATCAGCTGTGTCAAGTTCCATTATTTCTTGACTTTCTGTTTGACATGGATGATCAGCTAAGAAGTTGGTCAATACCTGACCTTTTACTGCCTTTTGGGGGACATATACCAAATGAAACTCTGACAAAGCTAAAATCCATTGGCCAATTCTTCCTCTTAATATAGGTCTAGATAACATATATTTAACCAAATCTGTGGTTGCAATTACCAAGGCGACAGTAAGCAAAAGATAATATCTTAATTTTATTGCTACAAAGTACAAGGCTAAGCACAGCTTCTCTATAACCGAGTATTTACATTCACAAGAGTTTCAAAACCTACTAAGGTAATAGACTGCTTGCTCTTGCTTTCTTCATTGTCCTAAACCAAGAAGACTCCCAATGATTCTTTGGCTGCAACAATGTATAACTTCAAAGGTTAGTCCTTCCTTGGTGGCATTAGTACTGAAGGCTTGGCCAAATAGGCTTTTATTCATTTGAAAGTAGCTTGATGTCCTGCTGTCCACATAAACCCTTTTTCATTTTTTAACTTCAACAAAGAAGAAAAAACTGTAGTTTTCCCAACAGTATTAGAAATAAACTTTCGAAGAAAGTTAACCTGACCAAGGAATTTTTGTAATTCTTTCTTACTTGATGGAGGTTTGCCTTGAATGATGGCTTTAGCTTTGTTCTGATCAATCTGTATTCCTTTTTTGTGCACTATGTACCCCAAGAAGTTTCCAGCTAAAACACCAAAAGTAGACTTGGGTGGATTAAGCTTTAGCTTGAATTTTCTCATTCTTTTGAAGGCTGCTGTCAAGTAGACTAGATGCTCTTCCATAGACTGAGATTTGACAACAATATCATCAATGTAACATTCTAAGTATCCTCCAATGAGATTGTTGAAGATAGTGTTCATTGCCCTCTGATATGTTGCTCCAGCATTCTTTAGCCCAAATGGCATCTTAACCCATTCAAAGGTTCCAATATTACTAGGACACCTGAAAGTTGTTTTGAGAATATCCTCCTCTGCTATGCATATATAGTTATAGCCAAAGTGTCCATCTATCATAGACAAGATTCTATGTCTGGCTGAACTGTCCACCAGCAAATCAACTACAGGCATAGGGTACTCATCCTTTGGAGTTGCCAAATTCAGATTTCGGAAGTCAATGCATACCCTCAATTTGCCATTCTTCTTGATCACAGGCACAATGTTGGATAGCCACTCAACATACTAGTTATTCTAATAAAACCTACTTTGAGGAGCCTAGCAATCTCCTCTTTTACCTTCTAAACCACCTCAGGACTCATTCGTCTAGGTTTTTGTTTGTATGGCTTAAAATTTGGTTTGACTAGAAATCTATGTTTCACCAATGACCTGTCCAATCCAGATAGATCATCCTATGACCAAGTAAAACTATCCTTATATTGTTTCAAGACAGCCAATAACTGGCCCTTAGCAATGGGATCCAACCAAGCACTGATGTAGGTAGGTTGTTGTACTAAAGTTTCTCCTACATTAACTTCTTCTAAAGAGTATTGCATCTGAGTACTTACCAATGCTTCCTCTTCAACTTCTTCTTGCTTCAAAACGACCTTTTGCTCTTGCTCTACCACAAACCATCTTGGTTCAACATCTTTATTTTCCTCTTCATAGACAAAGTCTATCCATAAAGCTTCTTCCTCTTGGATTTCTTGGACTTTAGTCTCAATATCCAATGCACAGTACTTGCTTAGAGCCAATGATTTGGCTTCCTGTTGTTCATGTCTGCAACCGAGCATCATGGATTCCTTTTCTTTTTTCTGGACTTTCAGGACTATAGCATCAATGTCCAATGTAAAGAACTTGACTAAAGCCAATGGTTTGGCTTTTTGATCCTCCTACTTACAGCCAGGCATTGTTGGTATCTTTAATGATGTACTCATCATCAGTACTTTCCTGTACTAAGTGTTTAAAGTGTGCCACTTCCTCATCAAATGTGACTTCAGCTGTTACATCAGGCTTTCTGAGCACACTAAGTGGAACCACCCCTCAGTGTACAGTTTTGCTTCTGCGAAATTTGCACATACAACGAAGGGTTGTGGATCTGCATTTATTTCTTCTGTCTCCCCATTACTCAGGGCTATTGTCACTTTCTGATGCAAAGAGGAAGGCACACATTTGTTGGTGTGGATCCAGTCTCTACTAAGTAAGGCATTGTACTTGGCATTGCTGTCTATGACAAAGAAAGCAGTTATGTAGTCTCTTGTCCCCACACTTAGATTGATGGGCAGAATGCCTTGAGCCATCTGCTTATTCCGAGCAAAACCATCAATGATTGTGCTTGTTGGGATTAACCTAGGTTTCTCTTACCTAAATTCCTCAAGGATGAGCGCGGAAGCAAATTCACTACTACCCCATTATCCACCAATACCCTGTTCATCTCTATCCTATTGAAATATGCCTTGATATATATGTAACAACCCTCATTTCACCCTAGTCATACTTGCATATATTACATGATCTTGTCTTGATATGTTGCTTTTGCAAACCTTGATTTGTCGGGCACATGTGTTACTTGCGTGGTCTGTTCCTTGTTTGGTGTGTGTTTAGCCGAGGTCATCTTAAGCCTATGTCGCTCCTTTGATACTCTTACACCTAGAACCATCTTGAGGTTTCTTTGGTTGACCTCCACTCGTATCCTGACATATTGGCCGAGATGTCATTATCTAGGCCGAGGTGTTCGTCACCAAGGCCGAGATGTGTATTATCTGGGCCGAGATGTTATCCTTGAATCCAAGTGATCTTGTTCCTGGACTGGTATGACCTAGACCGAGGTGTGGCACATCTAGGCCGAGGTGTGGCACAGCTAGGCCAAGTGTCGTCCTTCCTAGCTGAGATCATTGAAACCTTACTTGCCGAAGCTTTGTTGTTAGCCGATGTCATTACCTGTCGGAGTGCCTATGCCATCTTGCTTGTTGAACACACTTTGTCATAGTCTTGTCTTTTCACTCAGTCACCTTTTTGAGAAGAGCCAACCAGCCGAAGCCACGTGTCCCAGCTGAGTGTTAAGTCAGCCAACAGACCTAGAAATGTATCATTTTGCTATATGTCTTTGTTCTTGAGGAGAGAGAAGCTCTAGAAGAAGAAGAAGAAGTCTTTAGAGGGAGAAGTAGATCCCAAGCTTGATCCTTAGAGTTGAGCCGTTAGATCCGTGCTTTGAGGTTAGATTCTTGATCTATTCTTGTTGCTCTTATTAATCATCTAGCTGCATTGCATGATCGAACATGATTTGTAAGCCATGCATCTATTTAAAGTTTGGTTTTAGAAAGAGAAAGTGGCATTCATGTGTTCTTGAAGAAAAGCCTCGTTTGATCGGAAAGGTTGCATTAAGATCCATGTTTTTGTGTTTGTTTTCCCAAGATCTTCAAGTATGGGTACCCAGGTCCATGTTTTCGAACTCATAGCATGAAAATCCCAGATTTTGAAATAACAAGTTGTGATTGAGCATGCTTGTTCTTCATCTTCTCCATTTTCATGTTCTTTATGTTCTTCAAAGGGAAACCCAGATTTTCCCGACCTTGCTTTTGAATGTGGCCGTCGGGACCACACCTCGGCGAGAAGGTGTGGGATCTCGGCCTTAACCTGGTCGGTGCCCAGCATGTTTTCCGGGATGAGAAAACAGTGTTTCGTTTTGATTTGACTTAGCTTTTGAAGAATGCCGAGATCATCTGTATGCATGTGAAGCTTGTTTGAAAGTGCATTCAATAGACCTTGCCATGTGTTTGTAGGACTTGGACTTGCCTTGACCCCGACGTTTGAAGAACTAGGTGAGTGGTATTTTTAATAAAGTTATGTTATAAAGTTTTGATAAAACTTTGCGTTGCTTGTTTTGGAAAAGTATTTGTTAAGCATGAATGACTATCCCTATTTTGTGTATCAAATATTAGCTTTGATTTTGATATCAACCTTTGAAAGTCCGTACGTGCTAGGGGACTATAAGCATTTGTAGCACAACCTTTGAAAGTCCGTACGTGCTAGGGGACTATAAGCATTTGTAGCACAACCTTTGTTAATGTCACCTCTTGAAACTTGAAAGCCTTGAAGGACTTGTTAGATGAACTTGATTCATTCCATGTTTTGTTACAAGCTATGATTATGTATTGTTTCGTTAAAGATCTCGGATATCATGCATGCAAATCCTTTATTACTTGTACCATTCACTGAGTATCCAAGCTCACCCTCTCTATATATATGTAGGTGATGAGCAGGACGGCGGCGACGCCTAGATGTGCTTTGCAACTTGTTTTGGATTCACATTTTGTAGCATCTTGAAGATCATGTTTCTTAGCTTGCATTTCATTGTATTTTGTATATGATGGCTTGAGAAGCCTTTTGGTCAAGATGTATTTTGTACTTTATTTTACTGTATCCAAGTTGTTAGACCTTGATAAGATGTATGTCATTTCATTGGTTGTATGCACAGCTCTTACGGACTAATTAGAATTGAATTATTGCTTCCGCACTTGTAAGCCCATATGTATACTCCGTTTCGTGTGTGAATCTTTGTAAGCTGGCCTTTGGTAATCTCGGATTACTGGCCATCATGGCACCATTCTACTAGGGGCGGAATGGGGCCGTGACAGATTGGTATCAGAGCACAGTTTCCCTATAGTACGTTTATTCACACACCTTGAGTCCTAAAGAGCATAGGATTTCCCCTTAGAATGATATTTGGATTGCATCGTATTGCTTACTACTTGACAATGTGTGCATCATCTCGGCGTGACCATTTATTATTTGCATGCATATTATTTGATCGTTCTGTTTTAAAGTCACATTTTGCACACTCTTAGCATCATGAGAAGGGGTAGACCACCAGTTGGCCGAGATCATCCCGAAGACAGATTGGACAGATTAGAGAGATTGGTCGAAGGTTTGGTCCGTGAGTTGAGACAACCTAGGCCACAAGACACTAGTACTACTTCTACCCAGGCCGAGCAGACCAACGGCCGACATACAGTTCCACCTCCACCTCCTCCAGCGCCGCAAGTGCCTCCGCAGCAAGCTTTATATGGGGACGGCACCATAGCCTTGATCAGAGAGTTCAAAAAGATGAAGCCGCCGAGATTCTCTGGGGGTATTGAACCGATGAAGGCCGAAGCATGGGTTTTGGAAATGGAGAAGCTGTTCGAGATTTTTCCCAGCACCGACGCCCAGAAGGTGTCATTGGCAACATTCACACTAGATGACGACGCTCGAAGATGGTGGATGATGACCAGAGAAGGTAACCCAGGGTTGACTTGGGCTAGATTTTTGGAGTTGTTCTACAACAAGCACTTCCCCCTTAGCGTTCGAGATCGCAAGACTACAGAGTTTCAGACTCTAACACAAGGCAACAGGACAGTGGCAGAATATGACCGTGCATTTACCGAGTTGGCTAGATATGCGCCTCACATGGTCGATGATGAATATAGAAAAGCTAGGAAGTTCGAAAGTGGACTGCGTGGACCAATTCAGGATCGAGTTAATATGCTCAACATGCCGACTTACGCCGGAGTATTGGACAAGGCCATCCTTGCAGAAGCTAACTTGAACCGATATCAGAACTCAGGAGAAAGTCAGAGGAAGAGACAGAACTATGATAATCGCCGAGTTCCGTTTAACGCCAAGAAGAAAGCGAATGTGGACAGCTCCAGCAACTCGAACCAAGAAGGTAATACTAAGCCGACGTGTGCAAGTTGTGGGAAGCCGCATTCCGGAGTTTGCCGTTGGGCGTCAGGAGCCTATTTTGAATGTGGTGAAGTGGGTCATCGTGTGAAGGACTGTCCGAAGGCAAGGACTAATGATGGTAAGAAGAATGGGAGTACCTCGGGCTCTGCACAGAGAAATGACATCGGGAGGGCACAGACGAGACAGGGCAGAGTTTTTGCATTGGTACCAGGAGACACTCAGAATGCCGAGACAGTCGTATCAGGTATACTCCCAATCTGCTCTCAAGATGCATACATATTGATTGATTCGGGCTCTACACATTCATTTGTATCTGCTAAGTTTGCCGAGAAGTTAAATAGAGAACAAGAACCCCTTGATTATGTGTTATGTGTGTCTACTCCATCTGGGAGAACTATGATTGTTGCATCCATTTACAGGGCGTGTGTTGTTGTGATTGAGGGTGTAGAATTATTAGTTGATTTAATGCCATTAAGCATGACTCACTTTGATGTCATATTGGGAATGGACTGGTTAGTAACGAATCATGCATCTATCAATTGTGTTTCGAAGAACGTCACATTGAAACCCCCAAACCAAGCCGAGGTTATCTTCCAGGGTAAAGGAGTAGTACCCCCACCTTACCTAATCTCATCCATGAAAGCCTATAAGTTGATCCAAAAGGGGTGTCAAGGTTATCTGTGTAGTATACTAAGTGATTTGAATGGAAATGTTGAGTTAGCCGATATCCCCGTGGTTAAGGAATTCCCCGACGTCTTTCCAAATGACTTGCCTGGCTGCTGTGTCGATAGAGAAATAGAGTTTACTGTTGACGTCATGTCGGGAACCCAGCCTATCTCCAAAACACCCTATAGAATGGCCCCAGCCGAACTTAAGGAATTGAAAGTGCAACTACAAGAATTGTTGGATAAGGGTTTTGTTAGGCCGAGCACTTCACCTTGGGGAGCACCAGTTCTATTTGTCAAGAAAAAGGATGGAACACTTCGTCTTTGTATCGACTACCGAGAACTAAATAAGGTGACCATTAAGAATAAGTATCCATTACCGAGGATTGATGATTTACTCGATCAACTACAAGGGGCACGTGTCTTTTCTAAGATTGATCTCAGGTCGGGCTACCATCAGCTGAAAGTCAAGGCCGAGGATGTTGAGAAGACTGCTTTTCGGACAAGATATGGCCACTACGAATTTTTGGTGATGCCTTTCGGAGTGACCAATGCTCCTGCAGCATTCATGGATTTGATGAACAGAGTCTTTAAACCGTACCTAGACGAGTTCGTGGTTGTTTTCATCGACGACATACTGATCTATTCCAAGAGTGGTGATGAGCATGAGAAACATTTGAGACTAGCCTTACAAACCCTGAGGGACAAGAAATTATATGCCAAGCTTAGCAAGTGTGAATTTTGGCTTGCCAGCATCTCATTTTTGGGCCACGTGATTACTGAGGAAGGCATCTCTGTTGATCCAAGTAAGATTGAAGCCGTCGTAAATTGGCCGACGCCGACCAACGTGTCCGAGGTTCGTAGTTTTCTGGGTCTGGCAGGTTATTACCGAAAGTTCGTAAAGGATTTCTCAAGGATTGCAATTCCATTAACACAATTGACTAAGAAGGAAACGGCATACGAATGGACTGAAGCTCGGGAATCAGCCTTTCAGGAGTTGAAGACAAGGTTAGTTACAGCACCAGTTCTTGTACTTCCATCAGGTAATGAGAATTTCAGATTTTCAGTGACGCTTCACATAAGGGTTTGGGTTGTGTGTTAATGCAAGGGGGTAAAGTTATAGCATATGCGTCTCGTCAACTGAAACCTCATGAAAAGAACTATCCTACCCATGATCTAGAGCTAGCAGCCGTGGTGTTTGCTTTGAAGATTTGGCGTCATTACTTGTATGGAGCTTCTTGCCAAGTTTTCACAGATCACAAGAGTTTGAAGTACTTATTCACGCAGAAGGAATTAAATTTGAGGCAGAGGAGATGGCTTGAATTATTGAAGGACTACGACATGCAGATTCAGTATCACCCAGTAAGGCAAACTCGGTAGCCGACGCATTGAGCAGGAAGTCAGTTGGAAGTTTGGCATGCTTAGCCATGATCTTAGCGGAGCCAACTATCATTGAAGAAGTAAAAGCAAGGCAGATGGAGGACGAATTCCTGAAGAAGGTGGCTGACGAGATTACCACCAGGCCGAGGTCAGGTTACACCTTTGAGAATGAAGTACTTAAGTTTGAAGAAAGTTGTGCGTGGCCGACGTCCCAGAGTTGAAAGGGAAGATTCTGCAAGAATCTCATGGTTCCAGATTAGCTGTCCATCCAGGGAACACTAAGATGTATCAAGATGTGAAGCAGACCTTTTGGTGGCCGAACATGAAGAGAGAAATTGCCGAATTCGTATCCCAGTGCTTGTATTGTCAACAAGTGAAAGCAGAACATCAGAGACCGGCTGGACTTCTTCAACCTTTGTCAATTCTTGAATGGAAATGGGAACACATCTCCATGGATTTTGTGGTTAGTTTGCCGAGGACGCAGAAGGGTATGGACTCGATTTGGGTTATTGTCGACAGATTAACTAAGTCAGCACACTTCTTGCCTGTTCAGACTACATTCAATGCTGACCGACTTGCTATACTATATATGAATGAGATTATAAGACTTCATGGAGTGTCGATGTCCATTGTGTCGGACCGAGATCCGAAGTTTGTTTCTAGATTTTGGCAGAGTTTACAAAGAGCCTTGGGAACCGAGTTGAAGTTTAGCACAGCTTTTCACCCCCCGACCGATGGACAAATAGAAAGAACGATTCAGACACTCGAAGATATGCTCAGACTATGTGTGTTAGATTTCAAGGGAAGTTGGGGAGTACCTCTACCGTTAGTAGAATTCGCTTACAACAACAGTTATCAAGCTAGCATTGGCATGGCGCCCTACGAAGCTTTGTATGGAAGGAAGTGCAGATCGCCGATATGTTGGACTGAAGTAAGAGATAAAGCTTTGATTGGTCCCGAGCTAGTTCAAGTTACAACCGAGAAGATTAAGCTCATTCGACAGAGGATCAAAACTGCTCAGAGTCGGCAGAAGAGTTATGCCGATCAGAGAAGAAGAGGGTTGGAATTTGAAGTTGGGGATCATGTGTTCCTGAAGGTTTCGCCAATGAAAGGAGTTTCTAGATTTGGGAAGAAAGGTAAGCTAGCACCTCGTTACATCGGGCCGTTTGAAATTCTTGAGAAGGTTAACCCAGCTGCCTATAGACTTGCTTTACCACCAGAACTAAGTCAAGTTCACAATGTGTTCCATATTTCGATGTTGAGGAAGTATGTTTGGGATCCCTGCATGTAATTGACCATTTCGGGATTGGGATTAACGAAGATTTGGGTTATGAGGAGAGGCCGATACGGATTCTTGATAGGCAAGTGAAACGGTTGAGGAACAAATCGATATCAATGGTGAAAATTGAATGGAAGGAGCATTACGGCAAGGATGCTACATGGGAAATGGAAGAAGAAATGAAAGTCCGATATCCGGAATTATTTTCGGAACAAGGTAACTCAAGTTTGGGGACCAACTTCTTTAAGGAGGGTAGGATGTAACAACCCTCACTTCACCCTAGTCATACTTGCATATATTACATGATCTTGTCTTGATATGTTGCTTTTGCAAACCTTGATTTGTCGGGCACATGTGTTACTTGCATGGTCTGTTCCTTGTTTGGTGTGTGTTTAGCCGAGGTCATCTTAAGCCTATGTCGCTCCTTTGATACTCTTACACCTAGAACCATCTTGAGGTTTCTTTGGTTGACCTCCACTCGCATCCTGACATATTGGCCGAGATGTCATTATCTAGGCCGAGGTGTTCGTCACCAAGGCCGAGATATGTATTATCTGGGCCGAGATGTTATCCTTGAATCCAAGTGATCTTGTTCCTGGACTGGTACGACCTAGACCGAGGTGTGGCACATCTAGGCCGAGGTGTGGCATAGCTAGGCCGAGTGTCGTCCTTCCTAGCCGAGATCATTGAAACCTTACTTGCCGAAGCTTTGTTGTTAGCCGATGTCATTACCTGCCGGAGTGCCTATGCCATCTTGCTTGTTGAACACACTTTGTCATAGTCTTGTCTTTTCACTCAGTCACCTTTTTGAGAAGAGCCAACCAGCCGAAGCCACGTGTCCCAGCTGAGTGTTAAGTCAGCCAGCAGACCTAGAAATGTATCATTTTGTTATATGTCTTTGTTCTTGAGGAGAGAGAAGCTCTAGAAGGAGAAGAAGAAGTCTTTAGAGAGAGAAGTAGATCCCAAGCTTGATCCTTAGAGTTGAGCCGTTAGATCCGTGCTTTGAGGTTAGATTCTTGATCTATTCTTGTTGCTCTTATTAATCATCTAGTTGCATTGCATGATCGAACATGATTTGTAAGCCATGCATCTATTTAAAGTTTGGTTTTAGAAAGAGAAAGTGGCATTCGTGTGTTCTTGAAGAAAAGCCTCGTTTGATTGGAAAGGTTGCATTAAGATCCATGTTTTTGTGTTTGTTTTCCCAAGATCTGCAAGTATGGGTACCTAGGTCCATGTTTTCGAACTCATAGCATGAAAATCCCAGATTTTGAAATAACAAGTTGTGATTGAGCATGCATGTTCTTCATCTTCTCCATTTTCATGTTCTTTATGTTCTTCAAAGGGAAACCCAGATTTTCCCAACCTTGCTTTTGAATGTGGCCGTCGGGACCACACCTCGGCGAGAAGGTGTGGGATCTCGGCCTTAACCTGGTCGGTGCCCAGCATGTTTTCCGGGATGAGAAAATAGTGTTTCGTTTTGATTTGACTTAGCTTTTGAAGAATGCCGAGATCATCTGTATGCATGTGAAGCTTGTTTGAAAGTGCATTCAATAGACCTTGCAATGTGTTTGTAGGACTTGGACTTGCCTTGACCCCGACGTTTGAAGAACTAGGTGAGTGGTATTTTTAATAAAGTTATGTTATAAAGTTTTGATAAAGCTTTGCCTTGCTTGTTTTGGAAAAGTATTTGTTAAGCATGAATGACTATCCCTATTTTGTATATCAAATATTAGTTTTGATTTTGATATCAACCTTTGAAAGTCCGTACGTGCTAGGGGACTATAAGCATTTGTAGCACAACCTTTGAAAGTCCGTACGTGCTAGGGGACTATAAGCATTTGTAGCACAACCTTTGTTAATGTCACCTCTTGAAACTTGAAAGCCTTGAAGGACTTGTTAGATGAACTTGATTCATTCCATGTTTTGTTACAAGCTATGATTATGTATTGTTTCGTTAAAGATCTCGGATATCATGCATGCAAATCCTTTATTACTTGTACCATTCACTGAGTATCCAAGCTCACCCTCTCTATATATATGTAGGTGATGAGCAGGACGGCGGCGACGCCTAGATGTGCTTCGCAACTTGTTTTGGATTCACATTTTGTAGCATCTTGAAGATCATGCTTCTTAGCTTGCATTTCATTGTATTTTGTATATGATGGCTTGAGAAGCCTTTTGGTCAAGATGTATTTTGTACTTTATTTTACTGTATCCAAGTTGTTAGACCTTGATAAGATGTATGTCATTTCATTGGTTGTATGCACAGCACTTACGGACTAATTAGAATTGAATTATTGCTTCCGCACTTGTAAGCCCCATATGTATACTCCGTTTCGTGTGTGAATCTTTGTAAGCTGGCCTTTGGTAATCTCGAATTACTGGCCATCATGGCACCATTCTACTAGAGGCGGAATGGGGTCGTGACAGTATAGGGGCTTAACATGCTGAGTCATGGATACTGTGAGATATTTGAAAGGATATGACAAGGTAACTATGCTTACCTCTTCATTCTCTTCAGCACTTTCCATTAGTTTAGCTACTTCTGACTCATCCTGGATTATGTTGGTCTGTGAGCCCTCACTGGAGACTTCTATGAGATCATTCTCTTGACCCTCCTGATTCCTTTCTTTAGCTTGAAACTCCTGTAGCGGCACATAGACCATATTGATTAGCATTGGAGAAAATTAGCCAAATTGGACCACTGGCTGCATTTGCTCCTCCTCTGTGTTGGTTTGACTTGATGCCTGTGATGCATCATCCATGCTGTACTCTGGGACCTCTAAGCTAGCAGGTTCCTTCGTATCAATCTGTTATTGGTTTATCCTGAATATCAACTATGTTTGTTTAGCCATAATATCTCTTTCTCAACCAATATTCTCTCCTGGCCAAGCTAAGCTCTTTCATCTGTCTCAGTCTCATCATCACTCTCCAACAAGGCCTTTTCAAGGCCTACCAAACTTGATTTTTCCTTGGCTTTCAGTTCAGCATAAACCTCAGCCAATTTTTCTCTGCTAGTTTGATTCCTGTTGGTCTTGGAAGTAGGCCTTGAACTTCCTTCTTTCCCTAATTGTCCTCCTAGTTTTACCAAAGAAGCACCTTCACTAGCTTCTTTTAGATCCTTCTAATATCGTGTAAACCTTCGTTGGATCTTTCTCCTTTGGGATCTAGAGATCACAAGAACCATGTCTGGTTCTTTTGTCTTTGGGTTTTTGAGCAAAACCTAATTGTTTGGAGCCACCAAAGGAGGCTTGACCATTCTGTCCTTACCTATAAAGGCTTTTCCCTAGGCTGGTTATAATTTTAGGTTTGGTTTGCATAACAAACCAATCTACTACTCCTGGTACCCATGAATCCACCATGCCAATAGTTGTGCCTACTATTCTCATCTTCGAAGGCCAATCATTAGCATTGGTTCCTTGTCTTGAGCCTAATTCAGGCTTACTTACAGGTTTGCTGATCATCTTGTAGTAGTTTGGTGGCCTTGTTTCATACAGAGGCCTCTCACCCCTTAACTGATTCCTGGCTTCTGGTGGCAAAACCAAAGATGGTTATTTCCTAGGACCACTTGGGTAAACCTTCTTGTAGGTATTGGTTGCTCTATGCTCCTTTTGTATGTCCCTGTAATACTACTTCCCATCAATTAGAAGCCCCTTTAGCCATTTGTAGCTTAACATACGCGTTGGACACATTTATTGCATCACTACTTGCTTCGAGTGAATCATTATCCAGAGTGTTGGTTTCTTCTCTAGAGCCATCCTCTTAGCCTACGAAGCTTTCTCCACTTGCTGGTGAGCCTTGAGTAGCCTTCCTAAGAGCCGTTTGACTGGCAACATACATCTGCATATCGACTTCCTCCAGCTCTTTCATGGAACAACTCTTTTCCACAGCATGGGTAAGGAAGTCCGGCACATCAACATTGGTTGCTGCTTCTGTGATCTCAGGAAACGGATCTGTGTCAATCCCCATTGCATTTTTTGCTTTGGTCGAAAATTTTAACCTTTCTTTCTGAATTTGCACTTGAATCTTCTCTCGAAAAACAATACAGTTTTTAGTTGAGTGAGACCAAGAATTATGCCATTTACAATACATTTTGCCTTTAATTTCTTCTGAAGTTGGGATTTTAACCCCCTTAGGCAATTTTAGAAACTGTGTTGCTAGCAAATGATCAAATATTTCATCTGCTTTTGATACATCAAAAGAATATTTTTTATGTAGGTCATTTTTTTTTAAATTGATGATCAACA
The DNA here is from genome assembly GCA_030407325.1 of Camellia japonica. NCBI lineage: Eukaryota > Viridiplantae > Streptophyta > Magnoliopsida > Ericales > Theaceae > Camellia > Camellia japonica. The sequence goes on from JAPPVO010000032.1 coordinate 116,453,544, forward strand.
GTTGTATCCTTTTGAATTAATGTTTTGCAGGTCACAAGCTCCTTTCCTATGATCTTTGCTGCATCAATTTCAAAGTTAGGGTCCCTGTGATAGGTATTATAAGATGCATTACCATGATCTTGTTCTTCTTCAAATAGAGTCTCATATCTAGTGTCCTTATAAGTTACTTCTACTAGGTCTCGAAATTCTATTGAGTCAAACTTCTTTCGAGCCTAAACTCTAGCCCATTTTGGGCCAACATCACAAATTCAAGTTCAAGCAATATGACCCTACATTTGTTTCGTGCTCTTTTCAATCTGGCAATGAATTGAGCAGCCTTCTCATCAGGCCTTTGGCTCAACCTTGCCAAGTCTGCCATAGATATTTCGAGCTCTATTTGAAAAAAACTTGGTATGAAGCACTTCTTCCATTTCTTGCCAAGTCTAAACAGAACAAGGTGTAAGGTTTGTATACCACACAAAGGCTGCCCCAGTTAAAGAATTTGGAAAGAGTCTCAACTTCATGTAGTCATTACTGGGTAGACAGGGGTCTGGACCCCCTAGGCCATAGGTCTACAAATTTCTCTAACAATATCATCAATTTTGTCCCTAGGTACGACATTTTGTGCTGGTTTGGCCACTATTGGAGGAGCAAACACAGGGTTTAGGTGAACTCCTTGTGCTTAAAGCTCTCTTGGTCCATGCAAAGGCACATTTGGGACTGGTTGTCCATGGGGAATGGATTGTCCCTGTTGTGCTGGTTGATGTTGAGGGTATGGTTGTTCCCTTGGGGCAGACATTTGTCCCACAAAAGGTGCTGCAAGAGGAACCACTGGAGGAGGAACATGTGTTGTTTTTTTTCCAACTGCAGGAATTCCTTCCAACCCCCCGGATGTAAGTTTGAACACAAGATTATGAATACTCAAATGCCAGACATAGGTTCAAACATAGGATTTGAAAACACTCAAATGTCGTTTCCTTGTGTCAACCCTGGTCGACCAATGTTTATGGTTTTGCTGGTAGGTAAAGGTATGCTTTGACTCATTAATGGTCTGGGAAGAGTCTCGTACCATGATTGAGGAACAAGTGATGGTCTTTCATGATTTTGATTATTAGCTTGACCACTAGTTTGTCCATTATTTTGCCCATTACTTTGCATAGGTTGTTTATCTCGAGCCAATCTTTGCTAAAACAAGTTTATATTTTCTTTAGTCTGTCTAATGATAGATAGTTGATAAGAGTTCATTCGATCTAAAAAGGATGTTGCCCATTTTTCCATTATATGCATTAATTGCTGTCCCATAACATCAACCAATCCTTCCCATAGATTTGCTAGTTGGGTAGACAGAACAGTTGAAGGTCCAGTTTCATGGCCCTGCCTAACATTTTCGACTTGTGCTACATATCCTGCAGTGCTGGTCTCTTCAACCAATTGTGTAGGATCACTTAAAGCAGGCACATCCATGGGATATGACTCAACATTATCCTCTGAGTTATGTGCTTCTAGATCTCCTTCTACACATTCTTCTAGGCGTTCATTTTCTCCTTGTCTCCTACGTCTAGCCTTTATAATAGAAGTCCCACTAGGCGTGCCAAAAATATATGTTGGCTTTTTTGTCTTTCAAATGTTAGAAATGTAATTAGAGCGTGCCAGCAAGAATCAATTAGTCCTTACATAAACAGTAAATGCCAACCAATTAATTAGACAATTGCTTCGAAGTTCTTTTAGCCTCAATGAAGATGACTTTTACTAGTGACTTGCTTTAATTAATCAAAAAAGTAAAAGAAGAAGGGAGGGAACAGTGTCAAAAATTGAATTTCATTAAGTAAACAAATGTTTACAATAGTATCTTCACACTTCCACAGCTTTAAAGGGAATTACAGCAACGAACAGACTAACTTAGAACTACTTCTAAGAAATTGAAATGTAGTCTGGAAAGTAAAGAACTAGAAGAAAAATGTAAAGGAAGTAAACTGGTTTTTGGATCTAGTTCTAATGTCCCTCCATTATCAGTTTTCTCTTCTATTTATAGGCTCTAGTAGTAACTGTCGAAGTGGCTGATAACTGTTAAAGTGGATGATAACCGTCGAAGCAACCTCCATGATCATCGGACATGATTTCAAGCATTTTGCTTCCACTAAGCCATTTCTCATAGTTCGGCTTCCCTCTTGAATTTGAATTTAAATCATCAAGAACCGTTTAGCCATGTCACCTTGCTCCTTTCGATTGTTTTAATACTTCGCAGATCCATTGCCATTGATATAATTTACCATGTGTCCTCTAATGACTGGAGACCTTTACTAATTCCTCAATTTACCCTTGATGGACCACGTGTCAGGTTGTGATTGGTTGATACAAAATATATGGCCAACAAGAACACATATTAAATTTGAACAGTTGATAAAATAAAATAAAAAATTTGAACAAGTAAAAATTTTAAACAGATAAAAAAATCTAATAGATAAAAAATTTAAACAGACAAAAAAATTGAACAAATAGGAATTTGACAGATACAAAATTTCAACAGATAGTCAACGAAATGTCAAATAGATTAAAAAACAAAAAAGTCAAGGGGTAAAATTGGAAACAAAATGTTCTCCAGGATTTCTCACCAAATTATTTTACAGAACAAGGATCTCTCATCAACAAAAAAATATCCCTCAGACCTGATGCCTTATATTCTCTTTATATTGAATTTATCACTAATTAACGCATCTTTTTATACAGCACTAAGTGAGTCCATAAAATGAACTTCTATATCATTTTTCAAACAAAAAAAGGGTTTATATTATTATGTTTTTTATTAACAAAATGAACTTTATTGATTAAGAATCAAGGTGAAACCTTACATCATACATCAATAATGGAAAAATTCAAAAATTGTTAAGTTTCTTCAAAAGAGGAGGCAAAAGGGTTACCTTATGCATTTTTTTTAGTGAAGTTGATTTTCTCTTGCTTTAATAGGCTCTGCATCACCAGAGGTATTTTGCCCATTTTCATTTTCACTTTTCATATCTAGATAGCCTCCATTGCTAGGCAAAAGGATTTTGTCGCTGTTTTGAGATCTCCAAACCTACTTGCTCCCTCAATCTTTACTTGCACCGCTATTTGTTCTAGTCCATTGTTATTTTTAAAATTATGTTTGTGTAAAAATATTATTTTAAAAAATAATTTAATTATATATTTTTAAAAAATAAATATTTATAAATGTCATATCAACATTAGGTGCATAAATAATATATCATAAAAAGATTATATTTTTTATTTATATTTATACCATTTTTCTGTGTATGGTTAAAGAGAATTCAACCCTAAGGCAATTACAAGCAGAAAATAGTACACTGCCTTACACCCAACACATAGCACAACACCTACTCACAGATCAAGCCTTACATCAGGCCTGACGCCATGAATTCCATAAGAGGGTTTATTAAATCAGCTCCGATATGGAGCTCGAATTTCAGGGGCACTAATGCCCCGAAATTCTATATCAGGTAAAAAATAAAAATAAAAATAAAAATAAAGTTACCAAAATAAGAAATTAGTGCCATTAGTGCCAACAGTTTTAGTGCCACAAATCATTTTTCTTATTAAATTATATTGTCATAACAACATATTATTAGCTCTAAATAAAAATACATGACAAATCTAATATCTAAACACTACAATATATAAAGATTTTAGGGATAATTTTTTTTTATTCTCACAAGTAAAAATTTTGTTAAAAAAAATATGCAGAGATCAATTCATGTTGTTATGAAAAAATTCATCTTGCAAAGTTAAAAAAGGAACCTTTACAGACAAAACAATTTCATTGCAAAATTGTGTGCTTTTTTAGATGAAAAATGTGATCCCAAAAAGATAGTAATTGGTTCAATTTTATTGTTAAAAATATAATAATGAAATTTTTAATAATTAAGATATTTTGTCATCAAAAAGTGGTCATATTCTTAAATTTTATTTTTAAATCCTCAATTTGTTATAGTGAAACATAGTCCCGAACAAAAAAATCCAAAGAATAATAGACAAAGAGCACAAATATGTTCCAAATTCAACCTAACCCAATCTCCAAGATCAAAAATTTCTCTCTCTTATCATGGGGTTGGGGTTCTGTATTTGGCAATAGACCCTGGTTGGTATCAACTTAGCCATGCCTTTACGAATTTGGAGTGGTTGTTGCGCATCCCGCATAGCAGTTATTGTTGTGCACTTACATGGATTCATTTCAAGGCCCATTTCGATAATCTAAATTGTTCATATTTTAGAATATATCAAGTAGAACACACCTGTAAAAAATCAAATTAATCGGATATCGTTTGTCCTTTCATCCACTCACATTTGTATCTACAAAAATAAATAACAATTTGATTTAAAGTATTAAAATGAATACAAATGCAAATGAATGAAAGGGTAAATGATATCCGATTAACTTGATTTTTTGAAAGTATGTTTTACTTAATATATTATAAAATGTGAACAGTTCAGATTATCGAAATGGGCCCCGAAATGGGCCCATTTAGGTGCACAACAGTGGCTGCTGTGCACTGGCTTTCACACCCAACACATATTAATAAGAAAAAAAAAAATATTTGAAACATTTAATTTATTATCTTTAAAAATCATTTTTAATTATGTGTTTGATAAGTGTTAAATTTTAATTTGTCAAACATTTCATTATATAGAATCTAACATCAATGTCACATTATTAAGAAACATTTAGAGGTGAGAAATTAAAAAAATGCAACATTATTGTAATAAGAATAACTATATACATACCCTTTTAAAAATATATACCATAATAATAATAATAATAATATTATATATATATATATATATATTAAAGTCCATGTTTCAGTCAAATAATCAAGCAATGTCGTCACAATTCCCTTCTATTAAACTCTCACTAGTTAGGTGGCTTAAATTTTTTATAATATTTTTTCTACATTTCTCTCTCTCCCAATTTTTCATGAGAAACAATTGTTATGAGTTAGACTCTGTACAAAAAAAAAAAAATATATATATATATATATATATATTTTGCCCTAGAATCTATGAATATGAGATTCTCATAGAGGTGGATAAATGATATTTTCACTTCACCCATACAATAGAACAACGAGGACAACGGTGCGGTTAATACGACTTCCAAATGTGAAGAAATCTTTGTGATATATTAGAAACACCGAGAGGACTTTTTATATTTTTATTTAATATAAAAAAAAATGTCATGAATTTAACCAAAAATAAAAATAAGTCCAGTAGTAGTGGCATGCATTACCCATCCATCATCCTTCAGAAAACAATTGAAATTTCATATTGAGGGTTTACAATTGACATCAAATAGTTATTATGAAGTTTTGGACTAATTTGGAAGAAGTTATAGAAAATAAGCTTTGATTGATTTCATGATAATTTGAAGAAAAAAACTATACTTACTGATAATTTTCCCTAGCATAAATGAATATTGGAATAACATTCTCATTTTTTCTTTTTATTAGTAGTTGGGCACGTACGTTACACGTGACACATGATTTTTTATTAAGTGTTAGTATTGTAATTATACATGTCTTTTAAATTGGTATGTGATATGTATACAAAGTATGGAGACTTGTATGAATAAATTGATTTGTACTCAAAATACAACTAAGCAAAAAATGAATACATACTCGACTGAAGAATTAAATGATAAGTGAGAAATTTTATAAACATGAATATTAATTTATAACTAGATTGTTAAAATTACAATCTTATCTTAGACAATAAACAATAAACAAGTCCTTTAAATATGCAGTGTTACACATATTTTTCTATCAATTTTCGATTTCAATTTTCTATAATCCGTACATGTAATACAATTGAATGAATAAAATTAGTTGCACAATTACACAATTTTATTTAATAATTCATCTCACAATACAAATTCATTGAATCCACTATTGCATATTCTTGGTGTAAGAATGCATTAACATCAACATATAATATAATTTTATATATCAAGAGTTGTTGGGTCTCGTTTCATGTGCCACAAATATCTTGCATGATAAAAACTATAACATTAATCATTAGTATATTTTATTTTATATAGAAAATGTGGAATAGTTTTTTAAGAAATTTGTAATGCCCCAAAAATAATTACAATAATTCAGCTCCCAACACCAGTACAAAGTGATATAAATACAATAATAAACTTTCATTAATCAGAGTTAATATTCAAAAGGTGACACATGTGATATATATTCACATATCGTCCATCCTAAATCTACAACATGTGTTACAAGACGAAATAAATGATGAAAGCTAAACAGATATTCATATACCCTAATGGCTTACGTCTTTCCAGGACCGTGCTTGGTTACAACAAAATGAGTCATAAGCTCAGTACAAATAAGCCCTAGGCTTGTACAAAATGTAAATACAAAACTGACAAAAGTGAGCCTTCAGCTCCACAATCCTCCAAAGCTAAGTCCTTGGCAGAGGTATATCACCAGCACCTGAAAATATTTTTCCCAAGTAGGGTAAGCCAAAACCCAGTAGAGACAATCTAACACAATATATGAATTTTAACAAAGATATAAGTATAATGTGCACATACAACGCCTGAAATAAAATCATTCACATTCTCCAAGATCATAATATGTCGCGTTTTATATTTCAATCCATTTTATCCCAATTCATTTTACCTCAACTCATGAGTCAAATTCATTGTTATCCAGACCACCCAATTGAATCTATAACTCAGTGGTTCTCTAATCAATACAACCATTGCACAAACACATCACTTTGCCATTTTATAGAAATTTCGTCCGCGGGAATCGGCACCCATATATACGCGCGATTTTCGGGACTTTCACCCTAGACACACATGCCAACTTTAGTCAATAGAGTCCATCTCATTTCTTCTCTCAAACATGGAGTACATCCCCTTTCTCCTCCCAAATATCATACATATACAATGTATTTAAAACACAATCATATTCAATAACGACAATTAAGATATTAGTTTCAATTCACCTAATCCTCATGCAAATTCTACAACAATCATAGCTATCCTCCACCGATAGCCCAAAACAGATATTTCTAAACAGATATACAATCTCTAAGACATATAAATTATCCAAATTTCCATAGGTGAGAGATAATATACAACCAACACCACCATTTACATAAACATTCATCCAATTTAATATTCTCAATACCAATTTCATTATTTATACAAAAAAATTATTTGAAACATTTTAGAGCAAAACCTCATTCTCTTCCAAATCCAACCCATGTGCCAATATCAGCAAATTTCACAAACACATCTTCATATCTATACCCATAACCATTTTCAATACCTTCATTTGAAAACCCCTCTGTTGATTTTAAACCAAAACCCTAGGCTTGTCTAAAATCCTCCAAAACCCAACATTATTTACACAATCAACAAATAACTAAATTAAAAATTATAGGAGAGTGTAGAAAGTCCTTACCTCAAGCTTAGAAGACGAGCAAAGCAAGGAGAAAACTTCAAAGACAACGAAACTGACTTTTGTTCGGATCAAAATGGAGCTCTTGAGATGCTCTACCCTTTTCCCAAAGACACTAGGGTAGAGAAACCAATGGATCTAGGTGAAAATGTAGAGAGAATGTAAGTTTTAGAGAGAAGCTCTAGATATAGGGTCTTTGAAGGAAAAGAGATGAAAAAATGATGTAGAAGGAGACTGTTGCAAGTTGATATACGCACAATCTGCTCGAGCATAAGAAATGATACTCGAGCATACAATAAGTTGTTCCACTCAAGCGCAAGAAGTAACACTTGAGCGCAGAATACACACTGCTAGTAGTTTTGCAGACAGCAGATCAATGCTCGAGCGCAAGAAGGGCCACTCAAGCTGAACCCGCTCGAGCGCAAAAAGATCAGCTCGAGCGTAGAATACACTCTCCCAGTATTTTGGCAGACCTGCAAAAATACTGAGATTTCACAAAACCCGCTCGAGCACAAGAAGTGCCGCTCGAGCGGAGGAGCAAAAATCTGGGCAACAAAAATTTGGAAACTAAGCAACCAACCTATCCCAAACGCAATCATAACAACCCAATAGCCAAACTCAAGTAAGAATAAAGGGGAAAAGACATGAACAATATTCAAAAACCACAAAAATCGAGTCTAGACAATCAAATGGGTCCGGTCAAAACCAGAATCGCTATAAAACTAGAATTATATTGTACCTTAATATTTCGATCAATATAGGAATTTCATAATTGTTTTCACGATATTTATAAATCCATACTTACAAGTGTTTGCAGGGTCACTTCCATGAACCTGTCAACGTACACAATTTATTATGTTATCTGTTAGTAATTAGCATATGACAAAAATTAATTGAAACTTTTTATTTGATGTACTTATTTTCTGCATCATTGAATTGCTGCAATAATATTTGGGCCTCATTTGATTTCTTCCTTATAAGTTGACTAAAATGTGTGTATGAGATACATTGTTTTTCTTGAACATCACAACAGATAAGACTATTCCTCATTCAGCTCGTCTAACTTTGCTTGAAAAGCATGTTTCAATAGATCTTCTGTAATTTTTGTTTCACCATCTTCTTGTTTTTCTTCTTGCCCACCATTATAACTCATTGTAATAAAAATGTTTTGATAAGAAAGAGTTTGAGGCGATATCATATTGTTTTAAATTTTAAAAATAAATTTTCCTCAATAATGTAATTTTTTCTATGAAAGGAAAAAAAAAGTACAATTATTGTCGTGGTAGAGGTGTTTTGCAAAGTCTTGGTTTGTTATTAAAAGTGTTCGTTATGGACACTTATTCATCTTACATATATTGAACATAAGTTGATAGGAGAACAACACACAATTCCGTACTTTTTTCCTAACAAATCTAACTATATTACCACAGCGATACATATTAGAAAATTAAAGTATCTGATCGTAATATAATATTATGGATTGACAATGTATGAATACAATAAAATATATAAATTTACATTTATATGTTTTTTTAATATATTAATATATGTACACATTGACATATATAAGATATCACAAAATTAATATGTGAAACCTTTTGCAACAATATAAGACAAGTAACAATGAGAAGTTAATTATTCATAATAAAACAGTTGGTCATAATGTAGATGTTTAGCGTTACATTTTTGTGATTTTTGGGTGTATGCATTATTTTTAATTAGATTATTAAATTCACATAAAATTGAAAGGAATTTGTAAATAATTTATGTAAAATTAGAAATTAGTGAAGAAATTTTTTTTTTTAAAAAAAAACAGAAATTTAGAGAAATTTGTATTTTCTTTTGTTTTGAATTTTTAATTTTTCTTTGGCACTACTTCTGTTTTTTTTTTTTTAACCTTTTTATTTTCTTTTTAGATTCTCTTAATTTAATAATATTTTTTAATTTTACTTTAGATTTAGATTCAGTTAATCTAAATACATTTAGAAAATAATTATTAATATTAAATAATAAGAATAATAATAATAACAAAAAAAATAGAAATTTATAAATTTCTTAACAATATTTTACTTTTTAATTCTATTTAGATTATTAAATATTAAATATTCATGTAAAAGTACAATTTAAATATAAAATATGAAGAAATTGCAGTATCTTTAATCATCAAAAGTGAGAAAATATGAAAATGAACAACAACAACAACAAAAAAAATGAAAATCAAAGACTGGAAAACAGATTTAAAAAATAAAACCAATGAAAGTGGTTCTTATTTAGAATTTTGATATCATATCTTAGTTATTAAAGTACCATGTAAAATATTACAATTCAAAAAATTCAATCTAAACAAGAAAGTGTATGAAGATAATCTGTGAATTTTTGAGATGCAGTACAAATCTTTGTTTTAAAAACGTACGCACTTTACTCTGTACAGATTTGAACGGATGCATACAACTTTAAGATTCAACTAAAATTATTCACAGCAATTTGATCTATGATAGACAATTGTAAATATTATGTATATCAATATAGAAGTTGTGGAAGGTAGAAAGATTCTCCACATGGAATGCAAGACGAGATGATCATTCATTTACTCTGCAAAGAGAAACCAATTGGTCAATGATCTCTCCTAACCAAATTTGGTTGGGAGGACCCTCCGACAATCAAGTCAGAAATATGATTGGCCATATAATATTTATTTATGAAGGTAAATTTTGTATTTTCCCTCTGTTACCTCTTGTTTTTCCTTACTCTTCTTTTTATAGTGTTATTGTCCTGGCCTTGATTGTTAGATTGGCATCTTCATCTAAGGGCTTTGGTTACTTCCAGACTTTGGTTGGGCAAATGACCAGGTTGCTTTGATCCTTTGCCATTGGATTACCTTGTTGTGTGTGGCTTAGATTATGTCAGGCTTCTAAGGGCCAACTTGATTGTTGGATTGACATTTTGATCTACGAGCTCTGGTTACTGCCAGACTTTTGTTGGGCAAGTGGCCAGGTTGCTTTAATCCTTTGCCGTTAGATTACCTTGTTGTGTTTGGCTTAGATTATGTCAAGCTTCTAAGGGCCAACTTGTCGATTGCCCTATCCGTCTGATCAGGTTTATCAGATGGTCATTTCGTTTGTGTGGACCAGGCCTATGCACCTATCTCTAACGATTATAATCCTTACCGTCGATTGTGAATGAATTTAACGGCACCCCTGCATTCTACAGATCTCCTTTTAGAAGACAATTTTACTTAGGCTTTACCTCTTTTGTTAGACTTGTCAATGATTTGGGTCTTTCTCTTGATTCGGGTTGCTGGGCTGCGCTTGAATTTTAGACCTTAGGCTAACACGTCTGGGCTTTGGGCCAATGTTTTTACCCTTCCATAATTGCCCCTCTTCATCAATCTTTTGTGGCGGATTACCGAAGACATCGTAGCCGACCTAATTGGAATCTAGATCGCCGCCTTCATAAGTGACACACATCTCTTCTGTCACTTTAAATTTAATGATGATGCCCGTCATTTCGTCTTTCAATGCACCGTTTTCCCTCTAACACAATAATTAAAGGGTTGTCCCATGTCCTTCACCATTTCTGTAACGCCCCGAAATAATCTAACATAAAACAACCACATCAACTAACATTCGCTAAATAAAGACAATAAATTTTTTTTTTCCATCTTTGCATGATTAATGAATGAGCTTATACAAAAGTTCACATGCGGATATACATTCAATGGTATTAAAAACACATGAATCCATAGCATGTGAAGCATCTAGTCTCAAGTAATTAAAGTGCCCTTAAGGGCTTACATCTTCCAAGGCATAAGCCCGGTTACACAAAATAGTCTCTCGGACCCATACACTTTTAGCCCTTGGCTAGCAAAATAAATACAACAAATAGAGTCGCCCGCTCTTCACAAAAATACATATGTCCACGCCCTCATCTCGGCAGGACCACCACATCTTTACCTGCACCAAATCCCATAAAGGTGAGCATAAAGCCCAGTAGAGAATTTCTTACAAAGTATATACAATTATGCAAACTCTCAATGTAAAATGCAAATGTCAATGCCATGCAATGCCATTATAAAGAAAACTTCATATCATGTTCTTCTTGATGATCATCATGTTTCAATAAAAGTTTGCAATCTCAACAATTTCCAAAAAAAAACTTCTGATTTTAATCAATAGGGGCGGTAAATACGACTCAGGTAATCCCTAGGTTAGTGTTTGCAAGTAGGCTCAACAAGCACTACCAATAACCCCACTTTACCGGTTGCTAACCGGAAGGGAAATGGTATCTCCTCCGCATGTGTTTTCGGTCTTTCACCCCGGACACTCAGGCTAACTTATCAATTCATCTACACCCCCTAACCAGACTTACCAACGTATTTACCCTATAACATTTCCATAGTTTTCAATTAGAATATTTCATTCTCAATGGAAGTTACAATTTTTCAAACCAATCCTCATGATATGCAAGATGTTCTTAATGCCAATGCTACAATCAACCACACTATGTGTCATGACCCGAACCCGCCTCTATAGATTAAGGTCATAACCGGCCAATAATCATGAGATTACCTACGGCCTCAAACCAAAACAAGCGTATAGCAACAGAATGAAGGGGCCAAAACGGAAGCAAACTTAAAAATTTTATCCAATGAGCTATGCTTACATGGCATGTCAAAACATTTCACATATACTTAGTAATAACTCACACCACATACCAATAGTTAACATTTTGTATACCCAGGATCATTCAAACGCATAGTCAGCCATGCCAAAAACTTATACACATAAATGGTCTATCATGACCAATAGAAATAGCAAAAGAAATACAAAAGATCATAAATAAAGCCTCTTGCATGAGGCACCTAGGCTGACTTCACAAAACTTGGGTTCCTTTCTTAAATTCCACTAAGGCTGGGGTTGAACGTCCCTTTGCTCACCTATATACATATAGATAAGAGTGAGCTAACGCCCAGTGAATAATATCAAAATAAAGAGGTTAATGAATGCGGTTCGTTCATAAATGAGTCATACTTATAATGTACACATTTGAACCACTATTCTCATTCACACCAGATTTACAAATCTCAACAAAGCAAAACGACCTTGGGTCCAACACATCATATCCATATGCAAAACGACCTCAGGCCCAATTATTATATAAAATAATACGACCTCGGGTCCATTTATACGAAACGACCTTTGATCCAGCCAACTCTTTATTCAAAACGACCTTTGGTCTAATTCAAACATATCAAATGGCCTCAAGCCCAATTCGAATATATTAAACATATCAACGGCAAACGGCCCTATACAAAATTAGACATATAGAATACTCATTCATATTTCAAATCAACAAATCCATGAAGCTTATACAAAAGTAGCATTTGGAAAGTAACATACTTGAAAATATCTTTACTAAGATATTACTCACAGTGATCTACCGGTGGATTTGCTCTCGTGCTTGACCCTACACATTTCATGAACATAATGGGTCACAAACGATTCAATCCGTTCTTAATTCATACATCCCTCTTAGGCTTCTTTCTTATTCTTTTAACTCATTTACAACGCTTAATATATGCCTAAGAGTACTTAGAAATAAAAGAGAACGGAAAATGAAACACAAAACATCCTTACAAATTTTCTGAAACAGGGCTCCCCACTCGAGCGTGGATTTCGCCTCTTGAGCGGACCCCCATGATCTGCAAAAGTACTGGTTGCCTTATTTTCACGCTCGAGCGTGAATTCGGGTGCTCGAGCTGAAAATCACACTACATGGCTCCCCGCTCGAGCGTGAATCTCCCCGCTCGAGCGGACATCCATGTCCGCAAAAGTTCTGGGAACTAGCATTTCATGCTCGAGCGGCGCTTTCCCCGCTCGAGTGGACATGCCAATTTATGGGTTTTCCAGAATCGTTCTTCAAGTGCAACCTTGATATTCAAAGGTGTTATTCATGTTTTTGGTCCAAAAACGTGGAAACACAATATATAGCATAAGGATGCAAGCAATATGAGGCCAATTATTCCAAATCCATAATCATACTCTCAAATTAATCAACATTTCTCTTGTATGGTTGAAACCCATGCATTCAAACTTCATATAATCTTCATATTCCCATTAATCAAACATGCATGTCAATTTTGACTCCAATTCTAGTACAAATAACACTTATAATCATGAAACTCATGGAGATTATACATGCATGTGAGATTTGGTGCCTAATTCTTCTTGTTTAACATGAACCATGCTCAAATATGTAGTTTCATAGCAATTCTATGCATGCATGTACATATAAGCATTCAATTCAAAAAATTCATCTCAATTTATGTTCTTGACCACCATCAAACCTTGAATTCACAATATTATAAACTTAATTCATAAATCTTTGCTCAAATACTCACTTATGAGCTTCAATTCTTCCAAATTATAGCAAATTCTTGAGCCTAGCTGTAATAACCCCGACCTCCGATTAATGCTAAAACATGATTAATTATGCCTAACAGTAATTTAGAAGGAATCTGGGATTAATTTGCGTATGTATTGCATTAATTCTGTGTTTCTATCTGTTTGCCATAAACTGATCTGTTCATGTTTAAACTTTGAACTGCGAATTGAAAGCCCTATCGGCGCCCGATTTCGAAATTGATTAGTGCTTCTTGTTAATTAGAATTTATGAGATTTTATGGCATGTTTAATTAAAATTTGATTTGGTATGGTTAAATTAGATTAATTAATGTTAAATTACATTAGTTTGGCTTTATTACCATAATGCCACTAGGTGGGCTTTGCTAGATTAAATGTTTAGTCTTGAATTACACTTAGAAGCATAACATCTCCTTAGCCATTTCTTGGAGTCAAAACATGAGCAAGAGAGCTAGAGAGAGAAGAAGTTTGATTTCAACAAAATTCCTTGGAGAATTGGAAGAATTGATGAGTAGTATGCATATTTGAGCTTCTAGGCTTGGAATTGAAGACTTAAGGTAGGAGAATTACCTTCTTGATTGTGAATTCAAGTCATTTCTTGCATGATTCATGTGACATTAGTGATCTAAGACAAGAATTGAATTAAACATGTTGAATTAGAGCTTAAATCATGCATGCATGTCCATATCATAACAATTTGAAGTGTTTTCATGGAAATTCTTGCATGCAAGGCCATATTCTAGTTCTAGTCCATGAGTTCATCATGATTTTGAGTGTAATCTTGCATTTGGTTACATTTTTGGAGCATTGAATTCAAATAAACACTTGCATGTTTTGTTCTTTAATATTTCTTGGAAGTTTGTTTGAAATTGTGTTTAATTGACTCACCTTTGGGCTTTGATTTCTCAAATTGATCTTTAAAACATGTTATACTATGAGTTTAACGTGTTTTTCCAGAAAATGGGCCCAAGAGGTTGAGATTTGGGTAGTTGAATGCTTGGTTTGAGCTTGGGAGGCAAATCTGGAAATTCCAGAATTTGGCTTCCTCGCTCGAGCGAAGGATTCCATGCTCGAGCAACCATCGTTTGTTCAGAGCTCCGCTCGAGCGAAGAAATGGTGGCTCGATCGTAAATTGTGAGCTCTTAGGTTTTTAGTGCATGCAGACGCATGCTCGAGCGACGAGACCTACGCTCAAGCGAAGGGTGTGTCTCACGCTCGAGCGAGCATCGGGCGTGCATCGAGCGTAAAATTTCAACAACCAGTACTTTTGCATTTTTACAGACCGCTCGAGTGAAGGAGTCTACGCTCGAGCGACCCCTCTGTTTTGGCAATCTCGCTTGAGCGAAGAAAGCTACGCTCGAGCGAGACCCCTGTTTTCAGCAAATTTTGAAAAATATTTTCCATGGCATCTTTGCATCTTCATTCCATCCTATGCATTCCTAGGCCATGTTTAAGGCTCTATAGTGAGGCTTTAAGGTTAGAAACACATTAAGAACCAACGACGTAAGTTTTGTGTGATTAGAATGTGTGTTTCAAGTGTGTGTCCGTTATGTGTATGTAGGTCACGTGCCGCGTGTCGTGTGATCAATCTGCTCCGTCTGTCTGTTTCAAGGCCAATGTGAGTAATAATTTAGTAAAGTTATGTTCAAACTGTATCTACTTTCTGTGTGATAAAACAAGATATGTTTTCCGAAATGATATGTTCTGTATAATAAATGATTGTTCAATTTCTGATATGTATTTCGTGACATCCTTAGCATCATGTGATATCTGTTAGTTGTTATCCGGTATCGGAGGTTCCTTCATGGAACTTATTTCTGTCTGCACTCTGTTACCCGTACCGAAGGCCCTGTCATGGGGGCTCAGCTTCTGTTCTGTTCTGTTACCCAGACCTGGAGGTTCCTTTATGGAACTGGTTATTCGTAACCTCAGGCGTATGCGTTCTGTTCTGTTCTGTTCTATTAATGCTAATGGATGTATCACATAAATTAGTCATGACTTATGATTTCTGTCTATATATATGATCTGGACAAATGATGAATTTGATGCAAATCTGGATTGTGATTTCCGAACCTGTACGAACTCATTCATTGAAACCCTTTACTCTGTTATTATTCACTGGGCTTTCGCTCACAGTTTATATTATGTATGTTGGTGAGACGGCACATGACCAGGGCCAGAGTTGACGGCCTTCTGTTCTGTTTTTGTTAGCCATCCGTTGTGCGTCCCGAGGAGGTTCCGATCGAAGCCTAATGCTATGGCTGTTTTTGTCTTTCATGCTAGTCTCTGTATATGTTTTGTAAAGACAGGTCTTGGGTTGTACATGTTGTAAATATTGTGTACATGGACTGGCATGTTTTTGCATATATACATATAAGTTTTGAAATGTTCCGTCCCATGTACGTTATCACAGCTCATTGGACCTTGTTTATCTTGTATTATTACTTCCGCAGCCCCTTACTATTTCCTAATCTGTTCAGAGGCCTTTGGTAATCCACAGATTACTGGCCGGTTACGATGCTAAACCTATAGGGGCGGGTTTGGGTCGTGACACTAGCCTCTCAAAGCTTGAGCTCCTTAGCAAGATCTTCAAGATTGGCCCTTCTCTCTCTCTAAACTCGGTTCTCTCTCTCTCTCTAAGGTGTGATTTCAGCCAAATGAGTTCAAAGAGAGGAACTAAGTGTATATAAGCCTATTTATAGGCTCTCTTAATCACACTTCATTAACACTAATTAATTGAGCACCATTTCATCAGTTTAATCTAATTAATCTAATCCAAATCAATTTTCAATTAAATTTCACCATAGACTCTAAAAATTACGCTAATCACAATGGCGTAATCAATCTCAGGTTCTGTGGCCGATAGGGCCTTCAATTTAAATTCTAAAGCAGATAATCAAACAGATTTTCCTACGGTGAACAAATAGAAATTCAAAACAACATATATTCATATAAATGGTACTCAAAATCATATCAAACACATAATCACAATCATAATCAAGATTAATTAGAATAACACGGACCAGGGTTATCACACTATGGGTTCTTTCAACATTTGATTATTTCAAACCATAACAACATGTAAATGTCATCTTCAAGTCCCAAAATCTTTCATATGCAAGAAATTCCTTATCAATGTATATATATATATATATATATATATGTATAGACATTTGTATACAACAAAACATTTCTTATCCTCTTTGTCTACCATGGCACAATTCACAACAATATCAAAACAAATATATTTCTCTTTTCCCCTCTCCAATGTTATTTCGCAAAATAACCGTAAGCCATCAATACACAACAACAATTTCTCATCATGCATAATTCTTGTTGATTTGATCCCTTCAAGACCCCATTTGGTATTTTCAAACATAAATCTCCAAGATTTTACAATTCTCACGTTCCATGGTGCACAACCATTTTTTTTCCCTTCACAACAATACATGTTCAAGTGTTTAGCAATGATATTAAAATAACATCTCATTTCTCACATGTCAAGTAGATTGCTATTTGGCTAAACATATGATGAAATTTACTCTCATCCATTCTCTTGACACAAGACAATAAAGAAAATCCATAGGCATTTTTCATATTTTTTCCAAAATCCCCCAAATTCTAGGGTTTTTCATTAAAGACAAAACATTTCCCATTTCCTTAGTGAAACCCTTTCAAAACCATTTTCCTTGAGTTTAATAAAAGGAAAAACCCCCAGGATTAACAAAAGAGTTGGGATTTTGAACCCACTCTTAAAACTCTCTACATTTTAGGTCTCAAAATAGAAATCAACATAAGACTTCAAGAAAGCTTGTAAATCAACATTAATATAGCAAACATGTATATATAACTCAAGAAATACCTACCTCAAGGATTGATGAAGAAAAGAGAGGAAACCCTAGAAATCCAAGATGAGAGAGCTTTGATTTCCACCACACCAAGTGAAGCTCTAGCTTTTGATCTCCAAAGGTTGAGAGGGAGAGATGATGATGATGATGAATCTAGATCCAAGGGATTGCAAAATCAAAGAGTTTTAGTGTTGAGGAGGTTTTCTAGAGAGAAAGAGGAGAAAAATAGGGTTTAGAGTGAGAGGGAAATGCCTAAAAAGTGATACACACACGGCCAAAAAGAGAGAAAAAAACAGAAATTCGGACTGCCCAGAGTGCCGCACGTGCGGAGCGTCTTTCCCCGCACGTGCAGCCCTCATCCCCGCACGTGCAGTGGTCCCCGCACCTCAATCCGCACGTACCTTTTAGGTAGTGTGCAACCCTCAGAACCTCACCTCTCCCCGCACGTGCGACCTCACCCCCCGCACGTGCGGCCCCACCCCGCACGTGCAGCCCAGGGCCCTGTACGTGCGGCCCTGGCCTAGCAGCCCAGAAATTTCTGGTTCGATCCTCGGGCACTCCGGACCTGACCCCGCACTCTCCGAAACAAGTGAAGAATCAACACCGAATAAACAAGAACAAGAAATTATTTGAGAAAGGCTTCCGGACATCGCAAACCCAATGAAAACAAAAAGTGAAGGGACACAAAAATGAAACTGATCATCACAATTTCACTCATTGTCCTCTCTGTCTTAGAACCCTATATGCATCGTCCTTCGCCTGAAGTCTCAGTCTGTAATCCTTGTAAGTTTTTTCCTTTCATTTGCTTTTTTCGATTTTGAATTTCTTTTCGCTTCTCCTTCTGTTGTTCTTCCTTTATTTTTACTATGAATTGTTTGAGAAGTTTCTTTGAGTTTGAGGAAATCATCACGGAGTTTACAACTCTATATAGCATTCTCGATGATGTTATCGTTCATCTTCTTTCTTATGACGATAGCATCTCAGAGGGTTTAGAGAAGTGAATTCCTTTCCCTTTAATAAACATAGTCGAGGGAGGAGTTCGATTTCCCCTACATCTTCTCCTTAGAGAGGTGCTTCACTTTTGTGAGGTACCCCTTCCCAGCTCTCACCCAATTTTTTAAAGATTTTTATAGGTGTCATCACTTTGAATAATCTTTTAGAGATCAATTTAGGCCTTTCCAAGATTAGGTATTGTTATAATTACGTCTTTACTACCAAGGAAAAGTCAAAATTTTACTTCAAGCCCAGATCGGCGAAGCATCAACTTGTTCAAATACTTCCTGATTCTAGCAAGGGTGTTAATGATGTATTTGTTATAGTAGAGGGGAATTGGGAATTTCCACCTGTCCCTGATCGGATCCGATCTATTCCAAATGTCACTAGTCGACCACGTTATCTTCTGTCTTTTTATTTGCCTATGATGTCTTTTTTTTTTTTTTTTGATTTCTATTTATTAATGCTTTTCTGTTATTTTTTGTAGCTCCCAAAGTTTTTTCTCATCCAAGCGAGTGGGAGGATCAAGTAAACTTCCCTTTTTTGCAATGAGCATGGTCATACAGAGGGTCACCAGAACAACAAGGTCAAGGTCAGGAAGCTCACGTACTGTTTTCCTATGTTCCCTATTACAGCACCATAGATCTCGACATATGGTATAGACCTTGGTGCCAACAGCGGCTTTGATTCCTACATCCTCCCTCACCTTCTAGCGAATATCGAGGAAGTAACACCCGAATACGAACAAACACAAGAAAAATCTTCTAGTTCGGAGCTAGAATTTCGGACATCATGCCCCCGATGAAATTCCTAGAGATAGCTGCTGCTAGAAAGCATCAGAGAGATGGTGAATTAGCCTCCGCTTCACAGGCTATCTCTTGTGCCTCTAATTGGCCCCAACGATCCCCGATCATGGTGGTAGACGATTCTTCTCCTTCTCCTGTTATGGGTGCTACTGAAAGCACCTTCCTTCAACCGCTGAGTTAGAGATCGGGAAAGTATCTCGCCAACCAATCAGCAGAGGTCCGTAAGAAGATCCGGTCAGATTCCTTTACTGTCGCTGCTGCTGCTGCCACTGCCACTGCTTCGTCTCCGGCTTCTGCCTTAAAGGTAGGAGCCACTGGCTCCCTGATCATCCTTATGTCTGCCTTCAAGGATCGGCAGATAACAAACTTTGACATGACCATGGACAATGCCGAAGTGGCCTCTGCGATCATCCGAAGCTCCATTTTTCCTGCCGATGCTGCTCGACTGGCCACATAGTTGGATGTGGCTATTTTCCCACAAGTCTTACACTTTTCTTTAGTGGTAAGTGCCTTATCACCTTACTGTGAGGTTTTATTTCTTTTCAGAAATTTCCACTTGCCTTATGTTTTTGTTTTTTTATAGGGTCTGTTCTCTGCATATGAGGTCATAGTTCGCCATGACAAAATAATCAGGGTAGCGGACAAGCTGAACACAATAAGTGATAGGCAAAACGAGAGAATGAAGGAGCTAGAGCTTCGCTAGCTGCTTCAGATGGGAAAGTGGCGGAGGTGGAGAAAAAGTTACAGATGATGGACTCTGTGCTAAAGTCTTCGGCACAGGAGATTAGCGGCTTGAAGGAAGAGAAAGAGCAACTTTCGTCTGCTCTTGTTGCCTCGAAGTCAAATCTTTTGGACGCGGCCAAGGCGGCCAAGGATGAGGGATGCAATGAAGCCACTGCCATTTACGAAATACAGTTTGCTAAACTAGAGACCATGTTGTTTGAAGACCGATAGACATCTACGCTTTAGGTTGTTAATGTGCTAGTGGATTAGGTTTTCTTAGGAGAACCCTCATAGGTCTATTCCTTGCCATGAAGCAAGAGATCGGTATTGTTTTTAGCCAATGTACTGTCCCTGGGATTGGTTTTCTTAGAAGAACCCTTAGAGGTCCATTCCTTGTTGTTAAGAAAAAGATCGACACCGTTTCTAGCTGATGCACTATCACTAGGGGATAAGTTTTCTTAGGAGAACCCTCATTGGTCCATTCCTTGCTCCGAAGTAAGAGATCAACATTGCTTTTAGCCAATGTACTATCCTTGGGATAAGTTTTCTTAGGAGAACCCTCATAGGTCCATTCCTTGCTCGCAAGCAAGAGATCAGCACCGTTTTTGGCCGATGTACTATCCCTGAGATAGGTTTTCTCAGGAGAACCCTTATAGGTCCATTCCTTGCTTGCAAGTAAGAGATCGGCACCATTTCTAGCCGATGTACTATCCCAGGGATAGGTTTTTTTAGAATAACACTGATAGGTTCATTCCTTGCCCCCAAACAAGAGTTCAACACTCTCTAGCCGATGTACTATCCCTAGGGGATAGGTTTTCTTAGGAAAACCCTCATAGGTCCATTCCTTTGCCCGAAATAAGAGATCGACATTGTTTTTGGCAAATGTACTATCCCTAGGATAGGTTTTTTTAGGAGAACCCTCATAGGTCCATTCTTTTCCCTGAAGCAAGAGATCGACATCATTTTTAGCCGATGTACTATCCCTAGAATAGGTTCTCTTAGGAGAACCCTCATAGGTCCATTCCTGTCTCCCAAGTAAGAGATCGACACCGTTTCTGGTCGATGTACTATCCCTAGGGAATAGGTTTTCTTAGGATAATCCTCATAGGTCCATTCATTGCCCCGAAGCAAGATATTGACATTATTTTTAGCTGATGTACTATCCTTGGGATAGGTTTTCTTAGGAGAATCTCATAGGTCCATTCCTTGCTTCCAAGCAAGAGACCGGCACCATTTTTTGCCAATGTACCATCCCTGGGATAGATTTTCTTAGGAGAAGCCTCATAGGTCCATTCCTTGCTCCCAAGTAATAGACTAACACTGTTTTGAGCTGATGTACTATCCCTAGGATAGGTTTTCTTAGGAGAACCCTCATAGGTCTATTTCTTGCTTCCAAGCAAGAGATCGGCACCGTGTTTAGCCAATGTACTATCCCTAGGATAGGTTTTCTTAGGGTTTTGGGGGCTCCAATTTTCTATGTGCTTACGTCACCTAGGAACATGTCAATGATTCGAAACGTCCATCAGTACTTGACATTAAATGTTAGGAACGTTATTCGAACGAAGTGACATGCGCGTCAGAAGGGTGTGCAGTTTTTCATCCTTTACACATATAGAGATACAAATTATTAGCATGGATATTTGGGATATTTGCTTCGACAGCATTTTCAACATACACAACTTCTGGTGCAAACACTTGTTCTCGTGCCATCGTTCAACAAAACACCTTCCTTGGGTCTCATCTTTCGTTTATTGTAAGTTTTTTTGGTTTCTCCTTTAGCTGTTTTAGCTTCCATAGATCTGGGTAGAGATGGGGAAACGCCTATTTGCTCAATAGTCCAGAGGGTATAGCTCACTTTCAAACAACCTGTGATATTCCTGATATTGTAAACATAGAACCTCCCTGCCCAAATGATAATTTCTTGTTTCCTAGTGACGATAGGGTTCCTTGGTTAGTTTCAGTTATAGTAGATAGTGGGGTTAGGTTTTTTCTTCATCCTCGTCTTCGCGAGATCCTATCACATTTTGGAGTTCCCTTTTTTCTGTTCAATACAAACTTTTTCAAAATTGTGAATGGGATGCTTTCTTTAAACAATAGGCTAAACCTAGATTTAGGATTGAATGAGCTGTAATATTGTTATAGCCTCTATTAATTCCCTTCGGGGGCATTTTTTCAGCTACTTCTTGGAACTTATGCCGTAGAAGCGGAAAATGTAGTTATGGTGTCAAGGGATTGGGAATTTTCATTGCTCTTTTTTGTTGATGGGGCTGTTATTGTGCCCCGAGTGTTAGGTGTAGGTGAGCATCATCTCAAAGAATCTTATAATTTATTGCGTTGCAGTTAGGTTTGTTGTACTAACCAAAAACTTGTGTGTCCACAGATCATCGCTCCATAAATAGAGATCGGCATAACGAGTCGTAGGGAGTGAATTTACCAGCTCTGCAAACGGTTTGGAGGTGCACCACCACGGCTTCCTTATCGGTCGAAGTGTTAATAGATCAGTTCTTTCCCTAAGTGGCTATTTTTTCGCGACCCCCTCATGCCCCCAGCCTTGCTGCGGAGGGGCCCGAAGAGCCTCAGGAGGAAGAGTCATTACTACCCCTCCTATTAAAAGTAGTGCACAAAAAAGGGAAAGGCGATTGGCAACTAGAAGCAATTCTTATGCCGACAGAGTCATCAAAGTCTTCGGCACCAGAAATGGCAGGGAGACATCATCTGACGAGGCAATCAGAAGCAGCGCAGATAACCCATCAGGAAGCTGGCATGCAAGGTCGATGCAGATTGGTAGACCATCCACTAGAAGAAGCATCATCGCCAAGTCTCCGACGTATCCGGTCAGGTGAAGAGTAGACGAAGGATGTTGGGGAGGAATCGATCGAGTATATATTCCAACTGATGATAGGAGATCGATCGCTGAACACAAGAGATTCCGTGTTTACAGACACCGAGGTGGCCTTAGTTATAGCACGGGATATGTAGATTCTGGAAGACATCTGCTATTTGGAGGGGTAGCCTAACTAACAAATTCTAGGTTATAGAATCCAATATTTAGTAATGGTAACTGGCCTCTTCCTAATTTTGGCCATAGTTGTAGTGGTGATATGATAATCAATCTTTTATGATGCAGACGATTAATCAATTTATGGAGACAGGGGTCAAGTTGACCATAGAGAGAGATCGACAGGACGAAGAGAGATGAAAAATTAAAGAAGAGAGAAGATTGATTACCGAAGAGAGGAAGTAGATGGTGACCAAAAAAGATCGCTTTCAAGAAGATCTAGTGCGGGCAGATAGTAGGGTTGCGGCGGTAGAGTCCGATCAGCTATCGACCGAAGAGAACTTTAAGGCTAAGACCCATCAACTTGATAAGCTGAGGTCGGATCATGAGGCACTAGAACTTTTTCTTCAAAGAGGGATGGAGGGTAGCGATGAAGAAAATTGGGGTAGCTGAATCTTCTGCATCATACTCTCAAGTACCCCTTCCGAACCCTAACATCCTTATTCCGGCCGAGCTGGACAATTTGTGATGTCTTAGCTAGTCTTCAATTGCTTTCCCTATTTTTTTTTTTTTTGATCGGCTATTTGAATTATTGTAAAATGTCATTCATACTAGTTGTAAAGTTTTTGGTAGCTATTGAAACAACAATAACTTTCTAAATAAGTAACGCAACCTTGTGTTTATTCATTATGCTCTTTGTCCAAGCATTATTACATAATAGATACAAGATTAATGATAATACTTTTTCAAATGCATCGCAGTTCAAGGCCTCGGGAAAACATTTCCCCGTTGGTCGGCGATTTCATACGCCCTTCCCTTTCCAAATCCGTGATTTGATATGGATCATCCCAATTCAGCCCTAGTTTCCCTTTCGCCACCTTGCGGTCGCTCGAAAGGAATTTCTTTAGGACTTGTTCACTGATTGTATACAGCCGATGTTTTACTTGGTTGTTACAGGCTAGAGTTATTTCTTGTTGGTATCTTGCCAACCGAAGTGACGTATTCTCGCGTCTTTCCTCGATTACATCAAGATCCATTAAAATCATATTTTTGTTTGTGCCATTTTCTACCAAGTTAGCTCTTCTTGTCGGAAAATCAATTTCTAATGGTGACAGCCTCCATTTCGAATACAATGAAGAATGATGTCTATCCAGTTGCGCGTCGAGGAGTAGTTTGGTATGCCTAAAGGACCATCGGGAGTTATTTGACCCATCTCCTAATCACTTCTTGATCCCATTTAAGATAATTTTGTTCGAAACTTCTACTTGCCCATTGCTCTGAGGATAAACCGGTGTAGAGTAATAAGTTTTGATTCCATATTGGTCACACAACTCTTTGTATAATCTATAGTCAAATTGTGTGCCGTTGTTAGATATGAATGCTCTTGGAATACCACACCTTGTAATTATGTTGCGCCAAAGAAATTGCCTGATGTCCACAGCTATGATATTGGCCAATGGTTTGACCTCTATCCATTTCATGAAATAATCTGTGGCTACAACTAACCACTTTAAATTTCCTAGGTCTCTGGGCATTAGTCCAACCAGATCCAACCCCCATTGTGCAAATGGCAAAGGAGTCGCAACTAGGTTGAGTTCCTTAGATGGTTGTCACATGGTCGGCGCATATCTCTGGCATGTTGAGCATTGTTATACAAATTATTGGGTAACTTTCTGCATATAGGGCCACCAATATCCCTAGGTAAGGATCCGATGTGCCAACAATCTACCTCTAGTGTGAGCTCCATATAATCCTTCATAAATGTCTTCCAAAATGCTTGCTACCTAATTTGGGTGGATGCACCTGAGGTAAAGGCCATAATATGATTTTTTGAACAGTTGGTTCGAGCCATTCATCTAATAACACGTAGCCTGGAGTTGAATCTAATGCGCTTTCTTTCTGTCGCCTGGTAGTATTCTTTCAAATAGATAGTGGATGAGAGGGGTCATCCAGCTTTTAACTCGTTGGATGTGCCACACATTTTCCTCTGCAATACTGGAGGAGATGATGGTTCCGACCTCAATTGTTCAGCTATTCGTTTGATCAATTGTCATGGCTAGGCTAGCTAATGCGTCTACATGACTATTTGGATCTCATCCTATGTGCTAAATCTCGAACAAAGAAAACTGCTCTACTGCATATTTGGCCCCAGCCAAATATTTCGTCATTCTTTCATCGCGTGGTGCATATTCCTCGTTCATCTATTTTATAACCAACTATGAATCGCATTGAACGTTGATAGAGTCTGCCTCTAACAACTTTGCAATGGTGAATCCATTAATGAGAGTCTCATATTCACACCCATTGCTGGTGGTCGAGAAGGCTAGCCGAGTAAAAAATTCTATTATCTCTTTGTCGGGCGCGATTATCACAAACCCTATTCTTGCTCCTCTGTTGTTAGAGGCCCCATCACAATGCATGGTCTATGATTTTCCAAACGAGGCCCTGATTGCAGCAAAATCTGAAGTGGATATCATATTGCCCAAGTTTGACAACCCATTTGGAAATTCTTCTCGATGAATTTGGCTTGTGGAGGACCCGTATAAGTGGATTTTTAGAATAAACAATGATGGGATGGGCCAAGAAATAATGTCACAATTTCTTGGATGTCACGACAAGTGCTAAAAGGAGTTTTTCTAAGGGTAAATACTTGGTTTCTGCTTCGAGCAATTTTTAGCTTATGTAGAAGACCGGTGATTGCCCATTTGATGATTCCCTAATGAGAGCCAAACTTACAGCATAGTCGGATATAGCTAGGTATACATACAGTGTTTTCCCTACCTCGAGGCTTGTGGGTAGGGTGGTTTGGCTAGATAGGCTTTCAATTCTTGTAGTGCAAGATTGCACTCTTGGGTCTACTCAAACCGAGATTTTTTCTTTGTTAATTGGAAGAATGGTTGGCACCGGTCTGATGATTGGCTGATGAATCTGTTGAGTGTCGCTATCATCCCAGTGAGTGTTTGGATCCTTTTTACTGATGTGAAAGGAGCTAATCAAACAGTGCTTGGATCTGGTCAGGGTTGGCCTTCATTCCTCGATGAGTAACAATATACCTGAAAAATTTCCCAAATCCAACGCCAAAGGGACATTTTGATGTATTGAGCTTTATTTTGTATTTTCGAAGTACCCTAAATGCTTTTTGGAGATCGGCTAGGTGATTCTTGGTGTCTTGCGATTTGACCACCATATCATCAATGTAGACTTCAAAGTTTCGATCGATCTGTTTACTGAACATCTTTGTAACCAACCATTGATATGTAGCCCCTACATTTTTCAATCTGAATAGCATTATCTTTTAACAAAACAACCCTAAGGAAGTGATGAATGACGTTTATTCCTAGTCGTCCGGATGCATAGCTATCTAATGATAGCCCATGTATGCATCTAGAAAACTGATCCTCTCATGCTTGGACGTTGTATTTACCAGCTGGTCAATTTGGGTAAAGAAAAGTTGTTTTTGGGGCATGCCTTATTTAGATCGGTGAAATCCACACAAATTTCCCATTTTCCGTTCTTCTTCTTAACAACAATAGGGTTAGACAGCCACTCTGGGTATTCTACTTCGTGAATGGTGTCAGCTTCAAGTAACTTTGTGACTTCCTCTTTTACAGCTTTCGCATGTTGAGGTGCCGATCTTGTACTTCGCTATACCACCGGCTTTGAGCCTCGATTTATGTTAAGCTTGTGGCACATCACACTTGGGTTGATTCCCTCCATCATATGAAGTCCACGCGAAAACGTCCTTGTAACGAGGTAAGAAGTAGATTAATTATTCCTTTTCTTTTGAGGCGAGGCCTTTTCCTACAAAGAAGAACCTCTCATTGTTTGTGGGGTCAATCAATATTTTTTTAAGTTCTTCAGTGCTTTTATCTCCAGGTTAGGCGCCAACCTTCTCTTCCTTAGCCTCGGACTCACGCGTTTAGACTTCTTGAATCACTTGTTTCATGGTAAATCATGCATTGTTTCGCCACTTTCTGATCTACTTTTATTTTCCTTATACCGTCCCCTTTCGAGAAGCATACAACCTGGTGGAATGTGGGTGTGATTGTCCCCATTTGGTGGAGCCATGTTCGGCCCATTATGGCATTATATGGGAAGGGCACATTTACCACTTGAAATTTAACTCGTTGAACTATTGCTTCGGCTTTTACTGGTAAAAAGATTTTTCCTAAGGAAAAAAATGGGTTTGAATTGAAACCATAGAGTGGTGAATCAACCAGGAGTAGGGTTTCGAAGGATAGCCCTATTTATTTGAAGAGCTCATAGTACATGATTTCCGAAGAACTTCCCTAGTCTATCAATATCCTTTTAACTACAAATCCCTCGATCTGTAAGGTTACTACCAGAGCATCATTGTGGGGCTGATGAACCCATTTCAGATCTTCATTAGAAAATGTGACCCTCAATTTGGAACAACACATTCTTTTGGTAGGGACTTCGGATAAAGTCATTATTTCTCCTTGATGTGCCGACCTCCTTGTTGTCTATCATTTCTCAAGAATTGAATATATCATATTAATAACTACCATTGGTTGCACGTCGCCACCTTGGTCCTTTTCTTTCTCTTTTCGATCAAGGGAGTGGTTGATATAGGATCGTAAATGCCTGTTTTGAGCCAACACTTCTAGAAATTGCTTCAATGCCTTAATCTTCTGTAAGATGTCCATAGTCCTTGTGGTAGGAACACCGTAACCTACAATTTCAAAGAGATGGGTCTTTAATCATCTTTGGAGACCAAGAGAAATAGGGCGCATTATGGATCTTTGCCATCAAACAATATATTGGTTCAGTGAATGTGGCGACGATCGCTTAGAAAGCCTCTTTTCTTGTCTTTGATTGTTCGGCGATGGCATTTAATTCCTTTCTTTTGATGTCAGGAGACTTCTTCTCTTCCTTTCTTAGAGCTCTTGGCAGGAGCCGAGCAGGTTTTGGCTCTTCAATCCTTCGTAGGTCGTCTTCGATTTTGTGGTGTTGTTCCATTCACCTCATTAGACCACCCATATCAGTAGGTGGATTTTTTTGTTAAGGACTGTCGAAGCTTACTTGTGGGCTGTAACACAAATTTGAATGAGGCTACTGCTAACTGTTCGTTGCAATTATCAATCTCGTTGTAGGCCGCCCAATACCTATTGGCATACTTTCGTAGGCTCTCTGTGTCATCTTTCTTCATTGTGAGGAGTATATCTACTTCTTTCTGTGGTCAGCTTTTGGTGATGAAGCGTGAGATAAACATTTGCTACAACTGCTACCAGCTATTGATTGATCGGGCTTCCAATTTATAGTACCATTGAAGTGCCATTTCTCATAAGCTCAAGGAGAACATTCGATACATGATTGGACCATTATTGCTCCATAATGTCATGGCTTGAGTATAATGCTGAATGTGGCTAGTCGGATCCCCTTTATTATCGTATAGGTTGAATTTCAGTGGGGTAAACCTCTTTGGCGGGTTAGCACGTTCTATTGCCCGAGAGAATGGCGAAGCTAGTTCTTTTGTGAAGAGCTTTCTTCGAACGGGCTTAGGATTGCCCCCCGTCTGTCCATCAAGCCAGCTCTGCAAGTCATTCTTCTGGTAACCCTGGAAGTCCTCATTTCTGGTGATCTGACATTTTCTCTGCATTCGATCTGGGTGGCTACTAGTCGTTTGGCTAGCGGTTGCATGAGGACTAATCTTCTTCCAATTATCAACAGTCCTTACTCGTGCGTCAAGTTTACTTCAGGCCAAGCGTAATTCTTCTTTGAGAGCTTCGACTTGTGCCACCAACCGATCTATGAGTGGAGTTTGTTGGTCATTATCTAGCGGGGGGATTATCTTTTCTGACTCTTAGGGTGCTACCTCAGAATCGTGGCTGAAGTTTAGGCTAGCCATGTTTCCGATCAGTGTGTTTCGATAATCGCTTGGTATCTCTTCTAGAGAATGATGGGTACTCATCTTTGTTATTTCCACAAACGATGCCAATTATGGAAGGTAGAAAGATTCTCTACAAGGAATGCAAGACGAGATGATCCTTCTTTGTGGGCTGCAATCCCAATTTGAATGAGGCTACTGCTAACTATTCGTTGTTATTATCAATCTCGTTGCAGGCCATCCAATACCTACTGGCATACTCTCTTAGGCTCTTCGTGTTGTCTTTCTTCATTGTGAGAATTACATCTACTTCTTTTAGTGGTCGGCTGTTGATGATGAAACGAGAGATGAACGCTTGCTACAACTACTACCAATCATTGATTGGTCGGGCTTCCAGTTTATAGTACCATCGAAATGCCATTTCTCCTATGCTCGAGAAGAGCATTCGACACATGATTAGACCATCATTGCTCCATAATGTCATGGCTTGAGTATAATGCTGAATGTGGCTAGTCGGATCCCTTTTACCATCGTATAGGTTGAATTTCGGTAGGGTAAACCTCTTTGGCGGGTCAATACATTCTATTGCCCGAGAGATGGCGAAGCTAGTTCTTCTGTGAAGAGCTTTCTTCGAGCAGGTTTAGGATCGCCCCCCGCCCGTCTATTAAGCCAACTTCGCAAGTCATTCTTTTGGTTACCCTGAGAGTCCTCCCTTCTGGTGATCTGACATTTTCTCTGCGTCCGATCGGGGTGGCTGCTAGCCATTTGGCTGGCGGTTGCATGAGGACTGGTCTTCTTCCGATTATCGTCAGTCCTTACTCATGCGTCAGGCTTCGACTTGTGCCACCAATTGATCTATGAGCGGAGTTTGTTGGTCATTATCTGGTGAGGAGATTATCTTTTCTGAGTCTTCAGGTGCTACCTCGGAATCATGGCCGAAGTTTAGGCTAGCCATGATCCCGATTGGTGCGTTTCAATGATCGCTTAGTATCTCTTCTAGAGAATGATGGGTACTCATCTTTGTTGTTTCCACAGACTACGCCACTTATGGAAGGTAGAAGATTCTCTATAGGGAATGCAAAACGAGATGATCCTTTCTTTACTCTGTAAAGAGACCATATCTGGTTGGGAGGACCCTCCGACGATCAAGTCAGAAATATGATCGGCCATATAATATTTATTTATGAAGGTAGATTTGCTATTTTCTCTTTGTTACCTCTTTTTTTTTCCCTTACTCTTCCTTTTATAGTGTTATTGTCCTGGCCTTGATCGTTGGATTGGCATCTTCATCTAAGGGCTCTGGTTATTTCCAGACTTGGTGAGGCAAGTGGCCAGGTTGCTTTGATCATTTGTCATTAGATTACCTTGTTGTATATGGCTTACATTATGTCAGGCTTTTAAGGGCCAACTTGCCGATTGCCCCATCCATCCGATCAAGTTCATCGGATGGTCATTTTGTTTGTGTGGGACAGGCCTATGCACCTATCTCTAACTATTGTGATCCTTACCGTCGATTGTGAATGAATCTAACGGCATCCCTGCATTCTACAGATCTCCTTCTAAAAGGCGATTTTACTCATGCTTTAGTCACGTGACACTGTCCCCTCTTCTATCAGATGTATCAATGATTTGGGCCCTTCGCTTGATTCGAGTTGTTGGGCTACACTTGAATTTTGGACCGTGGGCTAACAAGTTTGGGCTTTGGGCCAGTGTTTTTACCCCTTCAAAAATAAGAAAGAGTAATTATTTTTTGTTGTTCAATCATCATCAATGTAAAAAATAAGAAGATTTTTTTTTTTTTTTTTTTTTAAGAAGGAAGACAGTTTGTTTATATTTATATAAAACTCTTGAAAGCAGATATATTATTTTTGAGTATTCAACTCCAAAAATAAAGAGATGATTTATATAGGATCTTTCATGACTTTTAGAAAATATAAAAAATTTAATAGGGTAAAATTAAAATTTAAAAAAGTAAAAAACATGATAAGTTTTTCACATTTTTTAAAATAGTAGTAGATTTTTATTATTTTAGAAAGATGATAAAAAGTAACTTTTTGACTTTTAATCAAACTTTTAGCTTTATTAGACAAATGATTTGGAAGGTTGGTAAAAAGTTACTTTTGACTTTTTTGATTAATATTTATTTATGATGTCAAATCACAATAAAATGACTAAACTACCCCCATTCAATTTAAAATATTTACAACTTCACCCATGTATAACATTTTGATCCATGAGGAGTAGAATTGTAATTTCGCCAGTGGCTGAAAACCAACTTCCTAAATGAAAAAAATACAAAAAAAACTAACTTTTAACTTTTACTATAAACCTAAAAAAATGACTAAAAACCAAGTTTTCAAAACACCAATCATGAAGTTATTTGATGGCCAATTTATTATTCAATTATGTTGTTTAAATTGGTTGGGCAGTAAGAAATTGTTGATTTAAGACTAGTTTGTCCACTTTTGAATACAACCATATACACCCCCACCCAAAATATATATCAATTTCTTGTGATAAATACAAAACACATTGAGATCTCATGATTTATCATTGCTTCACCTACCCCCCACCTACCCCAAAGAGATTAGGAGAAGTGGTGGTTGGTGGTGAGCATGACCTTTGTAAGCTTTAACAACCCCTTAACATTTTTGTATTCTTGTTGTATGTATAGATTCATTGATGAAATGGTCCTTTTTTTTTAAAATTTTTTAATCCTTTCAAAAAGCTTCAATCTGCCTGGTCAAAATTGCTTAGTCAAGAAGATGTTCAACAATCATTGGAAAATAAGTTTTTTATTAGCTCAGGTTGCATCTCAGATGAACACAATAATAGAAGTTGATTTTTTTTTTTTTTTTTTCTCTTTGGTTGGTTTCGAGCAATATATCAACCAATTTATAATTATTATTAGGGTAAATTACAAATACACCCTATAAGATTTGATTAAAATACGAATCACTCCTATAGTTTTAAAAATTACATTTCATCCTCTGAGATTTTTAATTTCATAACAAATCGCCCATTTTATTAATAAATCATAAAGTCAATTAACAGTTTTTAATGATATTAAAAATATATTTTAATTAATAATTTAGGTAATTTTATTATTATATAGGAGAGCAATTATGAATTTCATTTTTTTTAGTTAATTCTGTTAAATAAAAAATTCTAATAAGGGGATATTTGTAATTTTTTAAACTAGAGGAGGCAATCTATATTTTAAGCAAACTTCAAGGCTGTATTTGTAATTTATCCTTATTATTATTTTTTTTTTAGGACCAAGTCGTGTATAGATCCATCAATATATGGGTGTTCGAGAAAAATAATAATAAAAGACAAAATAAACTAAAATAATTAATAAGATAAGGAAATTATAATCATTTTATTTATTTTTAATAACCATTGAATCAACTACAAAAGGGAAAATAAATAAATAAATGGGTCAATTTTCATCCCAAACACAAATTTTTAACCAAGCTAAAAAAATCAAAAAACTAAAATAACCAATTTTGTAAAGGAGCCCATGGTTCTAGTCTATGGATCTACGTGTATATGTAAAGATGATGTTTAAAAAACTTAAATTATTGCAAGTTTTTTTAAAAATAGATACTCTTGACCTTGTAGCCTTGTCCTATAATTGTACATATCGACTGAATGAGCTTTAAATCAATTTTTTTTTTCCTTCTTTCTTTTTTCTTTTTTTGGTACAATGAATTTTAAATCATTGATTTTAGAGGTTCAAGCCAATGATTGAATATTAAGAATTACAAGATGGGAGTTATTAGCTGCCATAAAAAAATGTTACACTTAAAAATTGTTAAAAAAAAAATTCTTAAAAATTGATGCAGCATTTAATAATAAAATTTTCATTTTTATAATAAGACCAACAAAAAAAAAGTCATATTATTTTATAAAAGTAGTTTTGCAAGTTTTGTTAAGTTTTTCAGTTTTTCTTTCTTTTTTTATTTTTATTTCTCTTTCACAAATTTAAGATCTAAACATTGTTTGATACTTCACCAGCCGATTTAATATGTATTTATTGTTAATAATTAAATATTTAAAATGGATTAAAAACCCTAATTTTGCATCAATATTTATTTTTGTATATTCAATTTTTAAAATATTTATCCAAGTTCATATATATAATTGTTTTTTTCTTTTTTTGAGAACCGATATATTTAGTTCTCTAATAAGACCATAAAATCATTTTTTTTAAATATCGATCTTTTTTAGGCCGAGAAAAATAGAAAAAAGTCTATGCAATGTAATAAAAATATAAGAGAAATGATCCTACATGTTTGTTAATGAAAATAGAATGAAAATAAACAAGGAGCAAAATACTCGTACAAAATATTTTACTTGAAAGTGAACCTGTACTTAAAAAATGAGAAACATATGAAGAGGAAGCTAGTGGGTACACCAAAAACACAAGATTCTGTGACAACATCCTACCAACTAAAACATGAAACATAATTACAGTTGGGGTTGGTATGTCTTCCGCTTAGGTGATGTGGATAATTATAATAGTTTTTTTTTTTAGAAAAAAAAAAAAGAACAAAAAAAAAGCAGGAAAGTAAGTAATATGTTTGAACCACCAATATGCTATTTCTTTTTCTTTTTTTTTTTTTTTTTGACAAATGATAACAAGGGCTCTATGGGTATTATTTAATATTTGAAAGTGTGTAAAAAATATCTTGAAAGTATGTGAAAATTTTAAGAAGTATATTGATTTTCATAAAAGTATATCAAATTTAGTGAAAAGTATATTGTGTTATTCAATTTTTTTGTTTTTACTTGTGTCTTACTGAAAAGTACATTGAAAATATTTATTAATTTCAATAAAAATATATTGAATTAAATGGCTTTATTGAGTTTTCTTTTTCTTTTTTCTTTTTTCTTTTTTTGGGGTGGTACACTTTAAATAAACTATATATAATAAGTACAATTCTTAAAAGTGGGAAAAAAGATTAAACTGAAAGATAAACTTTACAATGGTAAATCAATCGAAGAGTTCCTATGAGGGTATTTGTCATGCACAATATTTGGACTACAATGGAAGCACAATAATGAAAGAGTTGGAAGTGAAAAAATAACTCTGACAACATCACCTATTTATAGATGTTGAATGCATCTATTCCTAAAGGTTAAGATCATTTGAACAGGTGCCTTCATTCACAGAGTTGTGTTCTTTAGGATTTGAATTTGAATCAATTCTAACAGCTTCATCTTGTGCGGGAAGGTTCTCTAACCAAAGCAAGGTTTGATTAGGTGTGAGAGAGTCCACCAAATTATGGTGTGATCATCTCTCATACCTTCATC
Organism: Camellia japonica; assembly: GCA_030407325.1. NCBI lineage: Eukaryota > Viridiplantae > Streptophyta > Magnoliopsida > Ericales > Theaceae > Camellia > Camellia japonica. The sequence goes on from JAPPVO010000032.1 coordinate 116,487,949, forward strand.
TCCCACTTGATCACACTATAATAATGTGACAGAACTTGTGTTGGACATGTTTACCTTGGTACCAGAATTTTGCCTCATGCCAAACATGATGACTTAGGTGATAACCAGGTGATACGTCGTTAATGTGAACATAAGTGGTACTTAAGTTCACATATGGGGCAGGAAATAGGAATGAGCATAACACTTGTGACATATTTTGAAAATTTTACAAGTTGAAGTTATCTAAGGTAATTGAATGAAGGGATACTCGAGGTATTTCCACCAAGACAAACAACCAGGTTGTTAGATTTGGGAGGTTCAGTCTTGCCAGAAGACAGTTAGTACATATGACGAAACAGCACTTGTAAAAATTTGATGAGAAATGTTTATAAATTCAACTGAGATAATTAACATGAGTTGCTATATGAGATAAGTCAATCCGAGATTATTGTAGTGTACTGTACCCGAAGTGTTGTTATCCGAGATGATTAATCAGTTCTAAAGTATGAAAAAATATATATATACAAGGCATAAACAAAAGGCAGTAAGCATACAGAAGAAACATGCAAGAATAGGCACTGATATGTATGACAACGTAAAAAAGGAACTTGTCCAAGAACAGTGAAGAAAGACAAAAATGAAACGAAAGAACTTACAGAGTAAAGCCGAGAAGTAGACGCCAGGATAGAGTTCACTAGAGTCAGACAGTGATGATGACTGGTACCAAACGATGAAAGGCTCGCCGGAGGTGATGAACAAACGGTTGTAGTGAGCTTGAAGGAACGACAATGGGGGGTTTGAGAGAAATTTCACAGAGATGAGTTAATAAAGACTGAGTTAGTGATTTCAAAGTGATACTTGGTGAAATCTTCACAAAATATTGGTGAGATAAAGGTATCTGAGATAACACTTACACTTGAGATGATATGATCCGAGATGATGGTTTTATCCGAGATGTTGACCTGTTCCTTATATTGATCTCGGACAAAGTCTTAGCCTTCTTGATAGACCTTGGCATCTGTTCCTTGCTGGTTAGCGCCTCTACTAGTTTCTTCTCAACTTCAACAGCTTTCCTTTCAGCGACCTTAGCAATGGCCTTAGCTTTGGCAGCAGTAACTTCGTCCTTTCGCTTCATGTACTTCTCTTTCGAGATGTTGAGTTGCTGAAGGCATGAGCATATTGGATTGACTATAAGGAGATGGAGTGGATTGCATAGTTATGACTTCAAATATGTCAGCAAGAAGGTCTTCTATGACAAGAGTTCGGTGAGACATGTCGTCATTGGTTATGGCGATGGTTACTCATTAGTATGCAGCAGATAGAGCGATTGAAGGTTTGTCAAGATCGTAGGCTAGGAGCTTAGGACCTTAGTGTTTCCTGATCCTAGTTCTGACAGTGATTATCGCTATGTCGGCATTTGCACTACCATTGAGATGGTGGGTTGATGCGTGAAGCAATTGATGAATTGCTTGGCTGGTAGTTTGGTTCAGCTGGTAGAGTTTGAACCTTGGGCACGAATGGAGTATTCATAGCAATGAAAGCTTCAAGAATAACAATGATGATTTGCAGAGGCAAAAAGAGATAGTTTGGGGACACAGATAGAGACGAAATGGGAAAGTGAAAAGGTTTTGTCGGAATTGGAAGAAGATGGCAAAAAGTTATGATTTTGAGTCCTTGGAAAACATGCCGATGTTGACGTTAGGTGGCGGGGGGCAGAACTAAAATGAAAGTAAGATAATGAAAGAGTTGGAAGTGAAAAAATAACTCTGACAACATCACCTATTTATAGATGTTGAATGCATCTATTCCTAAAGGTTAAGATCATTCGAACATGTGCCTTCATTCACATTGTTATGTCCTTTAGGATTTGAATTTGAATCAATTCTAACATCTTCATCTTGTGCGGGAAAGTTCTCCAACCAAAGCAAGGTTTGATTAGTTGTGAGAGAGACCACCAAATTATGGTGTGATCATCTTTCATACCTTTATAGACAAGAGAGTGGAACTCTTAATTTTGTTTGATAAACCAAGTGAAAAAGAAATCAAAAGAATATGATTTCTCACAATAGATGAGGAAAAAAAATGAAATAATCTTACATTTTTAACATTTTATTTGAATAAATTAGTAAATAAATAAATTCATATGTCATTTTTTTTTAGTATTTTGTATTTAGATGAGTAATTTAAGTATTTTAAATATATGTTTATATATACAGCAACTTTTTGTTTTTCACCAATTTTGGTGAGAACAATAAGTTTTAAGAGAATTACTTTTCTTATTGTTTCTCCTTAATTCTTATTTCTAATCTTTTCAAATTTAAACCAGTATTGAGAATTATCTTTTTCTTCATTTTTTATTTACCAAACTTTTCAATCCAAACGAGCTGTAAATGATAATGACACTGGTTACAATCACAAATGAACATTGTAATATGACAAAATGACCTCGACAAAGACAACTAAAGTCTATAGTGCTACCTCTCTAAAAAAAAGAGTCTATAGTGCTTCAATATTCATTGTAAGAGCATCTCCAACAACCTAGCTATTTTGACATTTTTGCTATCTAGAAGGCATCAACACTGAAGAAACCAAAAAAAAAAAAAAAGTACATTTTTTTTTTTTATTGGCAAAGAAAATCTTTATTAATGAAAACATACAAGGTATGATAGATTACATCAATAAAGAAGAGCTTGAAGCTAAAACAAAGCTCCAAGCGCCAGTTGGTGAGGAACCAACAAAAAAGAGAGCAAAAGATGCTGCCACAACAGGAGAGAAAGATGAAAAAAAAAACACAAAAACCAGATAAAAGCAGCAGAGCTCCCAACAGCATAACAGCACACATTTCCTGATTTGCCTCAAAATAAAATGAAAACCAGCATTCAGCCCATTCAACCCGCAGACCTGCAAACAGCCCAATCAACGACCTAACACATCAACATTTAGCCCATTCAAGCAGCAGACCAACATACAACCAAAGCATACCAACACAGCAGCAACCAGACCAGTACAACAAAGCTACATAGCAGCAAACCATGTAGTCCTCAACATCAGTTGCAGTCCACCAAAAAACACCCAACAGAAAACCATTGCAAATGATGCCATGATCTCCATTCAAATAAACCAAACATTCAAAACAACAATCAATGGCTGCAATTGTATATCTGCAATTTCTTACCAGTAACCAACCAATTAATCACCATGATCACCAAGATAACACTAATCAAACCACAAATTAGTCACCAAGACTAAGAAGCCACAGAACTTCACAGCAGAAAACCAGAATATGATGTGCTAATATGCAGATAATCACTAAGCAATCAATCAATGATAACTCCTCAGCTTTATACACCAAAACCTGATGTGCTGATAACCTGTTGTGCTGCAAAAAGCCACCAAAATTCCATTTCTATATTGCCTTCCATTTCTATAAGCCACCAGTGAAAGCAGCTGCTGAAACTCCTAAGCCAAGTACCTTTTAACCTGGTGCAGATTATGCACCAGATCATGGACAGAGTAATTCAAAGCTGGGACAGAGGACTTAACCCACAAGGCAATTCGTACCTTAATGGTTTCACACAAAACTACAAAATTAGGCTCCACCCCATTAAACACACAGTCATTCCTCTGTTTCCATATGGACCAGAAAATAGCATATGGGATTACACTCCACAGCTTCTTTTCAAGTTGCCTCATTCTACATCCAGACCACCACTAAAGGATACTCTATACTGAACCTGGTGAAGCCCTTTGAACTTAGTTCTTGGGATCTCCAGTCATTTAAGTATGGTTACCATTAGGATGACTCTTATGTAATACGCTTTAATCCCATTCCTTTTGATGAACTGTATATTTGCATTTTTGCCAAACCTTTCGTTAACGGATCCGCAATATTTTCGTTAGAATTTATATAATCTATTGAGATTATTCCACTTGAGAGAAATTGCCTTACGGTATTGTGTCGACGATGAATATGTCGTGACTTACCATTATACATATGACTTTATGCCCTACCTATTACAAATTGACTATCACAATGAACACAAATAACTAGCACAAGTTTTGGCCACATTGGAATGTCTTCTAAGAAGCAGCGAATCCATTATGCTTCTTCTCATGCTTTGTCTAAAGCAATGAACTTAGATTCCATTGTGGATCGTGCGATGCATGTTTGTTTCGTGGATTTTCAAGAAACAGCAGCACCCCCCAAAGTAAAGACATATCCACTAGTAGATTTTGAATCTTTAGTATCGGATATCCAATTGGCATCACAATGACCTTCAAGTAATGCAGGATATCGAGTAAAGTTCAAACCATAATTACGGGTAAATCTTAGATATCTAAGAACCCGAATGATCACTTTCCAATGGTCTTCTCTGGAGTTACTAATGTACCTACTCAATATACTGACAACATAAGCTATATCAGGACGCGTGCAATTCATTAGGTACATTAGGCTTCCAATGTTTTGGGAGTATTTTAACTAATGCATATCCATCAGATGTTTTAGTAACTTTCATTCCTAATATAACATCTACGACCCCCATATCTTTCATATCAAATCTTTTGTTCAGCATTTGCTTGGTTGATTTGATCATGTTTTGACTAGATTGGAAATAGAGTAGAAGGAAGGAAACAAAATAAGAACAGAAAAATATTTACAAAAACTATTTTACAAAAACTATTTTCCGAGAATGATCAAGTCCAGCATTTTGCACTGTCTCCTTAAGACAGATTCATCCTCTCTAGGGTGCTCACAGATTATGGACATCAATCTCCTAGGATGAAATGATCTACAACGAACAGTAGTAGCACTACAAACTATTCGCACAATGAACACACTATGTGTATATATTCTCTCTCAAGGAAAAGAAATGTAGAAATATGCAGGAACTTTTAGTAAATGAAGAATGAAAATCTGATTGAAAAATCCAAATGAGGGACTAGCTATTTATAGATATAGAAGGTGGTTGTTTAGGTGAAGAATACACAGGTATAAACCCGTTCGAGTTGAAGCTACAGGTATGATACCTGTACAGAAAGGACTAAAGAGGTGCAAAGGCCTAACTGTCATAATTTAAATTTTCCAAACCGAAATTTGAATTCAAACGGTCAGAATTTATTTTCCAAAAGTAAAAAATAAATTTCAAAAGTTTTTCGCCCAAAAAGTTTAGTATTGGGCCGAATAAGCCCAACCCAACCTGACACCACGCACCCGCGCCCAAGCCTAGCTCGCCCGACTGACCGAACGGCAGCGTACACGTGTGTTTGTTTTGGGTCCAATGGGTCTAGCCCACTTTCCCCATAACCTCCCCCTTTTCAAAACTTGAGTGCCCAGTAGGGCCTATCCCAAGGTCCAATCTTAAGACTTATAAACCCATACAATGTTATCCTAGCCAACCAATGTGGGACAAGCTTTTCTTTCTTCAATTTGGGAAACCCACCAAAACACCATTTCCATGGAGCTTAGTTTGGAGTCAATTTCCCATTCACTTGATAATGGTTTTGAATAACTAAATATACTACATGAATCATAACACGACATAGAACGCGTTACCATCAATACCCGTCATAACCGGTACCTATGTCCTATTTATATTGTAGCCCAAAGTTGACTAAAAATTCTGATTTTGTGCAAAATTTTCTTAAATATTGCTAACAATCTTGTCACTCGGGGGGAGCAGGAGCCAATTGATGCATCATCTTTTTCGACGTTGACCAATCTTTCCTTCCCCTTTCCCCGACTGATCCAGTTCTCCACTTACCATTTTTCTCCCTTTTCTTTTCCCCTATTTTTCCTTTCGGTAGTGTTCTTAGGTGTTGCAGATCTGAACTCTCTCTTTTTTTTTACAACAGACCCTAGTTTCCTTTTTTCCCGTCCTTGTATTACCGACTCGCCCCTTGGCCTCTAATGGTATTTTTGGCTTGTTTTTGTAGGGAGTTTTTTGGGTGCGTTTGCCGCTGGTTATCTTATTTTTTTATGTTGGCTGTTTTTCTTACACTAGTTCCTTGTGTCTATTAGTTTTTTCTCTAGCTTTTATGAGTTAGGTTTCTTTCTTTGTTTGTGTCGAATTCGACTTTTCAATTAGTTAAAATATTATTTTCATTTCGCTAATATTGTTGGAAGGATAATGCTATAATCATATGTAAGTTATGACATTTATAAATTTAATTACTATAAATATCATAACTCAATTCTATAAGAGTTATAATTATTTAAAAAATGAGTTATACCTAAACGTCACATAAGCTATAATCAAACAACTTTTAAATCATAACTAAAATAATATCATAACTAATGTCACAATGTGTCATAACTAACAATACAATCAAAGATACTAATCGTAACTAAAGATACAACTTAAAGAGGATTTGTACATAAAATTTTCATTGTTGAAAATGCTCAAATTGAATAAGTAATTTATGACGTAACATGGAAGGACAAGTAAATTGGTACCCCTTTAACATTATAGCATTTTCCCAATAGCAAGAAATTAAATTAGTTATAAGCTCATAAAATGATACCAAATATTTACAGAATACATATTTCAAACCACAATCAAGCCTTTGGCCGAGTTCAAGAGAAGAATTTGATATTTGTGATGTTTATTTATTTTATTTTTTTCATTATGAAAATTATATGTAATTAATAGTAATTGTTGGATTTAGGGATTGTTGGCTTCACTACAACAAAATGCACTTTTGGTGACCAAATTTGGCGACTAAAAAAAATTTAGTCACCAAAAGTTGTAGAATTGGCGACCAAAAATTTTTTTAGTCCGCAAAAGTATAATATTTAGCTAATAATTTTTTTTAGTAGGAGTATATTGATTATTGGCGACTAAAAAAAAATTTAGTCACCAAAAATGCCACAATTGGCTACTAAAAAATGTTTTAGTCGCTGTATAATTAGTTTTGGCTACTAAAATTAGCTAATCGTCGAATAAAAAATAAAAATTTTGGTTGCCAAAAAGTGTGTTTTCAGCGACTAAAAATTGTTTTAGTCGTTGTACGATTAGTTTTAGCTACTAAAATTATTTAGTCGTCGAATGTAAAACAAAATTTTACTTTTTATCTTTGGCGACCAAACTTTTGGTCGCCAAAAGTGTATTTTCAGCGACTAAAAAATGTTTTAGTCGCTGTATGATTATTTTGGCTATCAAAATTATTTAGTCGTCGAATGTAAAACAAAAATTTACTTTTTATCTTTGGCGACCAAACATTTGGTCGCCAAAAGTGTGTTTTCAATGACTAAAAAATGTTTTAGTCACCAAAGAACTAAAATATTTAGAGGGAGATATTTTAAATTTTGGAGGGTTTATAAAATTAATTGGCGACTAAAAAATTTTTGGTCGCTAATTGTGTAAAATGATATATATTTTCAACGCCTGCCTTTCTTTATTTTCAACTCTCTCTCTCTCTCTCTCTCTCTCTCTCTCTTCTCTTCTCTTCTCTTCACCTATGGTGGATCTCTCTCATCACCCATAATCTTCTTCAAGGTGTTGTAGTATAGAGAAAGAGAAGGGTGTTGCTTCAACATCAGTCTACTGCCATAGTAACTCTACGACTGTCCACCACCATTGAAGAGGAAGATCAGCAAACAACAACAACCCAATGCAGCATTGACACCCACCCTCGTTCTTCGTTGCTGATGCTGAATTCTTCAAATCAGAGGTATTTTTCTTCAATTCTTTGTACTCTGAATTCCCCAAATCAGAGCTTTTTTGGACTTGCAATTCAGTAACGATTGAATTGTATTATTGTATACGTACATACATAGATTGATGAGACATATATCTATGATGGGTTCACCATCAAAATGTACTAAGTCAAATCGGATACTGAGTCAATCCAATTTGTGTTTCTAAGATTTGGATTTGGGTTTGGGTTTGTGATTTTCATTAACTAGGTTATGACTCCTATTCGAAGCTTAAACTTGAGCAACGATGGAGTTCAAATAAGAAAAGAAAAAATAGAAGAAGAAAAGAAAAGGGAGTGGTCTGATTTTTGTTCCATTGTGTTTGCTTGATGGGAAATTGTCTTTGTTTCTCTATTTTTGAGTTTGGTTTGTGCTGATACATGTGTGGTTTGCCATGAATTTCTATTACATGTCGCACATTCTGCTCACCAATTGTTTGATGCAATGCCTAAATGAAAAATTCACCATAGACCAATTACAACATGTTGAATTTCCGGACAGCCATCATTTTAACAGTCTTCGGTGTTCACTTGAAGGCCATGAGGTAGATTTTTCTTGGATATCAATGGGCTAGGGTTTTGAGGGCTGAATATCTTTGTTCGAGGTTTGTAAATAGAACTACAACAATAATAATTCGCATGCTCTGTGATGTAGGATCATGTATTTTTATCACTAAATTAAGGTTTAATTTTAGGTTTGGCTTATAGATGATTGAGACATGGATTTGGGATACAACTTATGGTTTATAAGGGCTAAATAGTGAGTTTAACGTTTTAAAATCAAATCTAGCAAGAAGCTCTGTAAATGCAATGACACTTTAAGAAAAATAAGAAAGTGAAAGCAAAGGAGGAGAAGAAAACAAGTGAAGCGTAGACAGTCGCACTTGGGGCATTAGGTACTGGCACATAAGAAAGATGCATCACACATCCACAAGTAGATGGCGACATAATACTTCTTCATTTAAATCGTTCAAAATAGACTAACTCTGTTCTCGCTGCTAGTGCAACCAATCTGAAGGTAAAATAGTATAATCTTCATCTTCACACACAATTTGTTGAGATTTTCTATCATTTTTTTTAGCTTCACACACACACATACACACACACACACACACACACATATATATTACAAAACAACTCTGTTGATGGGATATCTATCCTAGGTGGCAATAGATTTAAAGGTTGAGATTACTTTTAGATTTTATGTCTTTTTATTTTCATCGTTGGATATAGCTTGAAAGTTGAAAACCCATTTCAAACCCATTTCACTCTCCCTTCACCGCCCAAAACCCACCCTCTCTTTGATTACTACTTAGTTCTTCGTATTTTGTAGAACAATCTCTGTTTTATTTCCCATTTATCGATTGATTCGTGATCGATTAGAGAGGGTTTTGTTCCACTAATTGTTTTGCTTAATCATTCTTTTTCATTTATATTCACTTGGGTCGTTTATCAATAAGCTTATTGAGTTTATGGGATTTGCTAAAACATTTTTTAGGATCAAATTTGGGTAATTATCTTTATTATTCTATCCTTTCTTTTAGCAGTAACATCATGGTACTCCGATTTGTTGCTCCAATTTTTCTGCTTCAAAGTACTTTTTTGTAAGTGTATATAATATTATTTCCAATGGAAATTAATTTTGAAAGATTGAGTTACTGATCTGAAAAGCTTACTCTACTGTAGTTGTTTTGACTGTTACACATTAGTATAATCAATCAGAAGTTGAATATTATGATAGAATGATGTCCACTTTTCACCATAGACCTTTCCCACCGTGAGAAAAAAATAAAATAGAAAACATTGCAGGTCTTAAGATAATATATATCTTTGTAAATTTTGAGTTACTTTAGAAATAACATTGTGCTAAGTTTTGAAATTAGTATTGTCAATATTGAAATTTATGTCTAATTATGATTTTATTTGGGTTTTTGGTTTATATACATTTTATTTATAGAGAAACTATAAATTGCAAATGTTTTTTTTTTCCTTTCCCGTCTCTATCGCATTTGTTTTAATCCCCATTGGAATAAAAGCTAACAAAATCATAGTGTAGTGCTTTTGTTGTCCCATTGTTCTTCCTACATGTGAGCTCATTTTTTTCAAAATATGATTCAATTGGTATAAGAAAATATGTGTGCTCATTTTTTATCAAGTGCTTTAGAGGAGATAGTAAAAGTATATGATTCAAGTGCTTTACCGAATGTTAATTAGGGAGTCTAATTCATTTTTGTTCAACAATTGTCTTAGTGTTCATTTTATTTGCAATTTTCTAACTATAAGGGTGTGTTTTGTGTGATTGATCTGTTTGATTAGCAATTGCCGTTTTATTTTTTACCAAATGTTACCAAAAGAGTGAGATCAGAGGAACCAAATAATAAGTTTCACCATAGATTAATATCCTTCCTTTCTTTTGGGTGATATTACTGATTTAGCTTCTTCATTTTTTATTGCTACATAATTTTTTGTCTAATTATATTTTCTAGTATTATTTCTAAAAAAATTATTAGGGTTTGGAAGGGATAGAATAGCCATAAAATAGACCCAACAAAACCAAAATGAACATAGATCCATCAAGCCAAAATAGAGAAGTTAATACACAATATTGAGCCAAGATATAAAAAAAGGGCCAAATACAAATCCACTTTTCCAACATGAAGGTTTTTTTTTTTTTTTTTTTTTTTTTTTTTTCTTCTTCTTCTTCTTCTTCTTCTGCCTGTCAAACAGCATTACCCACTCAAAACAATAACTCACTTCTCCCCCCATAATACAAACCCAATTCGTAAATGGTTCAAGCAAATTCATTTTAACAATAAGCTAATTTTATACAAAAATTAAAAACCAAGTACCTAGAAATTCAATGTGAAAATTATCATAAAATTCTTACATTACAATTGCAAAACACCTTAAAAAATTAAAATATGTTTCATAACTTGAGTTTTAATATGCTATTGACCATATCAAATGAATAAATAACTTCCAGCAATAGAATTATGGTTGAATTAACCGAATTATGGTTGAATTAACCAAATTCAGGTCTTCACAATGTAAACAACTAAAACTAAAATAACCTGATTAATGAACCAACTTCTGACAAAGGACCCAAAAAATATATATAACACAGATTGGGATAGATGATTTGCACTAATTTACCCAACATCAAAAACACAAGATTCATATGGCTTGATTAACTAATTTTAATTTGGGAAAATATTGGACAAATGGGAAATGAAGAAACTAATTGCAAATCAATTGGTGGAGTGCAAGTGAGAACTATTCCTAAGGCACGTGTTTCTCGCTTGCATCGGGGGTACATATGTCAAATGTAAAATGTCCAAAATTTTGAGAAATGGTATTGTTAATATTAATGCCTAATTTACTGTTACTTTTGTGCAATTTCTCTTCATTTATGTGGAAGTTAGAATAAAACTTGGTCTAATAACAGTAAATTTTTACTTTTAGGAATGGAATTAAGCAGAGGAAGAACTCCTGGCAAGATGGTGTGTTGGAGACTAATTGCCCTATCCCTCCTAACTCAAATTTCACTTACAAGTTCCAAACCAAGGATCAAATTTGAACCTACACATACTTTCCATCGGCTTTTATGCGTAAAGCTGCTGGAGGGTTTGGAGGACTAAATGTATATGCAAGATCTGTGATCCCTGTACCATATCCTACACCTGCAGCGAATTTTACTTTACTTATTGGTGATTGGTACAAGACCAGCCATAAGGTGAGAAATTTATATTTTAATGTATATAGATGACACAATTCTGCGTTTACGAGTTCATGTTCTTCATGTTTACTTAAGTATTTTAGTTTTTAGTATCTATCTGAAATTTTTTGAAAATAATGGCATTGGCAATGTGCATTTGTTAAATAACTAGGAATACATTATTTTAGATAATGTTTGTGTTCTAAAACCAATTCAACAATTTTTTTTAATGATAATGAAAATATTATCTCAAAGTCTATCTCCTTTTCTAATACTAGTGAATCAATTTACTTTGAAATGTGACTACAAGAACGGTGCCTGCATGAAATTTACATGCCTGTCATGCTCTAATGGTTTTCAATAAACTATAATTAATTTTTCAATTCTTGATGTTTGCAGGCATTGCAGTAATTTTTGAATTCAGGAAAATCTCTTCCCTTTCCTAATGGCATCCTTATAAATGGGAAAACTCAATCTACCTTTAGTGGTGATCAAGGTCCGCCCCATCATTTTATTATTGGAAAATGTTTAAACAATTTCCAAGTATTTTAATCCTGTCGGAAAAGAAAAAAAAGGATTTGATTACAATAGTTCACTTTCTTTTGCTTTTCAGGAAAATCTACATGTTCAGGATTTCAAATGTGGGCTTGTCAACCTCCATTAACTTTTCAAAAGTTCACTATCATCTTCAGAGTTTATACGAATATAATGATTTTTGTATGATTATCTGTTTTGTATGGAATTACTATTTTAAATTGGAATATACTTAGTTTGAATGAAATTTGACATTAAAAGTTATTCCCTTTTGGACGGTTAGAAGTGAAATAAATGTAAATTGTGAAATGATTGATAATATATGTATCTCTAATAAATTTTTAACGAGCCGAACAATCTTATCCACAACCAAGTAACCATTTGATAAGAAAGAAATTTGGGTAATTTACCAAACCCATGTTTAATTTTGGGGAAATAACATATCAATTGAAAGATGAAAAAAAATTATAAATTAATAGTAAATATTATAAATTTTCATTATTAAAATCATAAAATTTTTCATATATTTGTAATTATTTTTGGAAAAATTAGGCTGATTTGTAATTTTCCTTTTCCTTTTAATTTTTGTAGGAGAAATGGGTTGATGACGTGGTGCTTGCGTCCAAGCCCCAATGGGCTCCTGTCATCTCACCAACCTCCATTCCCTCCTTTTAAAATCATTTTTAAGAATCGGCGTTCTTGGACCCCCCACCTTTCCTCTCTCTCACCTACATGCCGCCACCACCACGAGTACAGATATCAATCACACTCATTCACCCTCCTGCCACGTGTCTCCACCTCCACCGCTGATCCCCATGTAAATCCAACGGCCACGTGCATCTCTCAACTAACACACTCATCTATTTAAGCAATCAAAAGTGGCTCACCAAAAACTCAGGAAATTCAAACCCTTCAAAAGGCTTTGCAATTTCCTTTACCTCTTAGCTTAGCTTGTTGGATTCAACATATACATATACATACATAAATTAAAGTTTTTTTTTTTTTTAAAGCTTTCTAATCATTTTATTCTGATCGTTAAGAGTTGTTCCTAATATTGAATCTCTCGTATTTTAATTGTATTATCATTAGATTAATTTTTTTTTTTCCACATTAATTTCCCTATGGAATTTCACAATGGTACAAGTAATGGTCACACTTTATGTGCCCAAGACCCATTGAACTGGGTGATGGCAGCCGAGTCGCTAAAGGGCAGCCACTTCGAGGAGGTGAAGAAGATGGTGGCGGAGTATCGGAAGCCGGTGGTCCGGCTCGGAGGCGAGACCTTGACCATATCACAAGTGGCCGCGATAGCGACAGGTGTCAACACCAGGGTGAAGGTGGAGTTGGCGGAGGCGGCCCGGGCCGGCGTCAAGGCGAGCAGTGATTGGGTGATGGAGAGCATGAATAAGGGGACAGATAGCTATGGGGTGACAACTGGATTTGGTGCAACTTCACATAGAAGGACCAAAGAGGGTGGTGCTCTGCAGAAGGAGCTCATTAGGTAAGAAATCAAACTATCTTGTTTTGCTTATTTTTCTTCATTAATTATTATCTTTTTTTAGATTTGCATACGCTGTTTTCCAATTAAAGAGGGTATTGGTCATTAGGTGGTTTCTTTTAAAGATCTTCCAGCTCTATGATTTGGCGGAGAGTAATCAATAATATTAGTTGGATCTAGACAGACGAGTAATTATCAAGTAGTTTTTTAAATACATCTGGCAAAGTTTATACGGTATTTTATATAATTCATGTAATGAAAAAATTTACAAGTGATACATGGTGATTTACGCTTATTTAACAGTTGAGTGATAAATAATCATTCAGGTACTTTGTATTCAGACTGAAATAATAACTTACAAAAAAGACTCACTTAGGGAATATTTGTTTGATTCGAACAAAAATTAGGGAATTTGCAATAATAAATGCATTAAACTTGCTTTTTCTTTTTTTTTTTTCTTTTTTTTTTTTGTATTTGTGAATAAAAAATATATGTAGGTACTAATTTATCTTAGATTGATATTTAAAGGAAGTTTTTCTATTAAAAAAATTATTAAAATAGAAAAAGTAGGTTAAATTGTTGTTTTTATTTTTTTTATAAATAGGGGTGTTATCACTGACAGTGTTTGGCAGTATGTCAGAAGTCTTCTTAATTGGGGAAATTATAAAAATAAAATAAAACTTAAAAAAAAAAAAAAGTACAAACATATGAAAAAGTATAGTATTTCAATTATTAAAATGCATAATTTTTTTCATGTTTCTGTAATTTATTTTTGTTATACGGTCTCGTTTGGCAATATCACTTTTTAACTAATAAGTCAAAAAATTATTATAAAAAAAAAAAAAAAAAAAAACCAATAACTTATACTAAAAAGTCAAAAATTTCGTTTTCTCCTTACTTTTTGCACATTTTTCGTAAAAAATTTTATAAAAAAATATCTCAAATATACTAGTTTTTTTTACATCATATTTTAGCTAAAAAATCAAAAAAAATCTTTAAAAAAATGTTCCCAAACGAGACCTCTATTTAGTGTATTTTTTTTTTTTTAATTCAAAGGTACGATGGATTAAAAAATAATTATTATTATGAGGTTCAAACTTTTAGGGGTGGTAAATGTTAATGTTAAAATACAAATCACACTCTTCCCCGATTTCAAAATAAAAAAATTACAAACCACACTAAATCCTTTTTTTATTATTATTATAATTAACGATAAGCCAAAAAAAAAAAAAAACAAACAAATAAACAAATAAATAAACATTTATACTATTAATTAGAACATCATGGTATTTACTAAATATTTCATAATTATGAAAATTTGACATTCCAACCACCAACATTTAAATAAAATCAAATTATTAAATGGTTAACTATTAATTCATCTAAAAGTTTAAATTGTTATAAAGGTAGATACTTTTTCAGTAGTGCTACATGTATCAATTGGTATATCAATTAGTGTATCAACATATATTATAGTATTACTATTTTAAAATTATGATCTCACTTATTATACAAATTACAAAGACCTAATACTTTTAAAATTATATGACATCATCCATTAATATACTAATTAATATATATAGCATTATTATTTTATTATTTATATCACTAACACACCCCAATACTTCTTTTATGACGGAGAATCCAACTAATTTGTACCTAGTTGAAAACCTTGTGATTAAATTCCAAATATGCCCTGATACTTAAACTAAGTATTTTAGATTTTAAATTTTTTAACCTTTAAATAAATAAATAAAAACTTAGGAGGAGAGAGGAACAAGCTTGTTTGGCTCCACTTTTCAGAAAATAATTTTCAAAAAATTCCATTTTTTATTTTTTGTATTTTAATGTTTTCAATGATTTTTTTAAATATTTTAAGCAATTGTTTTTAATTTTTAGACACACTTAACATAAATACATTTAAAAAGTATAATATTTGTGAAAAAAATCTTTAAAAAATACAAAAAATACCAAAAAAATATTTAAAAAATACAAATATTCAATACATTTTTTGTATTTTTGTGTATTTATTAGATTTTAAAAATATTTTTTCACAAATATTTTACTATTTAGATACATCTAAGTAAGGTGTATCTAAAAAAGTAAAAAAAAAATTACTTAAAATTTAAAAAATACTCACTAAAAATAAAAAAATAATAATAATTTTTAAAAAATTAAATTTAAAAAACTGAAACTAAACACACTGATTGTATTAGATATGGGCTGTCAAATCCATCATTGTATGCCAATAAATAATAGCCGCTTTCTTAGGACGGAGTCTGGTCCAATAAATGGATGAATAGGCCCAAACTTGTAGTAGGCCTTGACAGTTGCCCAAGTCCTAGGCCACACACTAAAAATAAAAGTCAGTGTTTGGGCCCACATTTGATTGGGAATCACAAAGAATATATGAACAAACAAAATTCACTTCCTCTCAAAAACAAGTAAATAAATAATATTCACTTTGACCAAAAATAATACTTTACAAACATAATTTTGTACAAAATTTTCACTGAATTGTGTGACATTTTGTAATTCTTTCATTTTTAAATCAAAATACTCACCGTTAATAGGTTATAATTTTAAAAATACCACTTTCATTCATTTTAATGATTTAAAGGGATTTTAAAATACTACTTTTATATGAATTGTATTTGTTACTTTTTCTTTTTTTTCTTTTTTTTTTAATTTTTTTTTTTTATTTTTTATATTGACTTCTAATCTTACAAAAATTTTATGGAGAAGCCTCCACCAAACTCATGTGGGGGTAATAAAAATCAAAAATGCTTCAGACTTCCACTGGGGATCGATCCCCAGTGAGGTGTAGCTCCGTGATTGGGCAAAAAAAATTTTTTTTTTTTTTTCAACCAATAGGTACGCGCCACGTCACTGGGCTCTCCAGCACTTCTCAATAAAAATAAAGGAGATGTGTTGATTTGACCATAAAGTAGAATGTCTATGAGTCAAAAGTCCTACAAATGAGCAGTCAATTCTCTAGCACATAAACAAATCCAAGGATGGGAGATAGACACTCACAAATGAGCAAGTCCCACATAATGACCTCTTTTTGAAAGGACATAAAAAGTTAAAAGTTCATTTTTAACTTATTTTAGATTATATGATCTTTCATTTTTTTACATATTTTTTTTTAAAAAAACAAAAATCATAAAAAATTAAAAAGTCAATTTTTAACCAACTTCTCTAAACAAGTGATTGTTTGTATACCATTCAATAATTTGTTTGTGTTAATGGTGGAAATGACTTTATGTCTTCAATTTTGATACATTAGTTGGTTGATTTTTTTCATTCATTGTTATCTTCAAAAAATTATTAATTAGTTCTAAAATATCATATGGTATTATTTGCACAGTATTATTGATAAATATAAAATCTATGTTATTGGCTAGAAATTCTACACAATATTATTTTTTTTTTTTTATTTTTTTTTTTTTTTTTTTTTGCGACTACCCAATAACTATCCCTTTTTTATTCCTTGTGAAACTCTTTGTTCGAGTAATTGGGTAATGTTGGACTCACAAAAGAAGTAATTGGGCCCAACCCATCAAAGAGATTTCTACCACTAGAAGTTTACCAAATCAATCATTCAATTATTCTTCTGCTCAAAAAAAAAAAAAAAAAAAAAAATCATTCAATTATTCTTTTTTTTAAACTAATCATTCAATTATTCTTAACTGTGTTAACGTACAAACCTGTGTTACTGATCAATTTTTATAAAACTCTTTGGTGCAACAGATTCTTGAATGCTGGAATATTTGGAAATGGCACTGAATCATGCCATACTCTTCCTCAGTCAGCAGCAAGGGCCTCAATGCTAGTTAGGGTTAACACCCTCCTCCAAGGATACTCAGGCATCCGGTTTGAGATCTTAGAAGCCATGACTCAGTTGCTAAACCATAACATCACCCCATGCTTGCCCCTCCGGGGCACCATCACCGCGTCGGGTGACCTAGTCCCTCTATCTTACATTGCTGGGCTTTTGACAGGCAGGCCCAATTCCAAGGCCGTTGGGCCCAATGGGGAATATCTCGATGCAGTCGAGGCTTTCCGTCAGGCAGGTATCAATACCGGGTTTTTTGAGTTGCAGCCCAAAGAAGGCCTAGCACTAGTGAATGGGACTGCAGTTGGGTCAGGCCTAGCATCCATGGTTCTTTTCGAAGCCAACATCCTTGCCATCCTCTCTGAAGTTTTGTCAGCCCTATTCGCCGAAGTCATGCAAGGAAAGCCCGAATTCACGGACTATTTGACCCATAAGTTGAAGCATCACCCGGGCCAAATTGAGGCTGCAGCTATTATGGAACACATTTTAGTTGGAAGCGCCTATGTCAAAGAAGCTCAAAAGCTACATGAAATTGATCCTCTCCAAAAGCCCAAACAAGACCGCTATGCCCTCCGGACATCGCCTCAATGGCTAGGCCCACAAATTGAAGTCATTAGAGCGTCAACAAAAATGATCGAAAGAGAGATAAACTCGGTCAACGACAACCCTTTGATTGATGTATCTAGGAATAAGGCCTTGCATGGTGGAAATTTCCAAGGTACCCCAATTGGAGTCTCAATGGACAACACTAGGCTAGCCATTGCTGCAATTGGAAAACTCATGTTTGCACAAATTTCCGAGCTTGTCAATGACTACTACAACAATGGGTTGCCTTCGAATCTATCTGGAGGACGTAATCCTAGCTTGGATTACGGGTTCAAAGGCGCTGAAATCGCAATGGCAGCCTATTGTTCTGAACTTCAATTTTTGGCTAGTCCAGTGACCAACCATGTCCAAAGCGCCGAGCAACACAACCAAGATGTGAACTCTTTGGGCTTAATCTCTTCAAGAAAAACAGCTGAGGCTATTGACATATTGAAACTCATGTCATCCTCATTTTTAGTAGCTCTATGCCAAGCCATAGACTTGAGGCACATAGAAGAGAACCTGAAGAACACAGTCAAGAACACAGTGAGCCAAGTAGCCAAAAGAGTCCTAACAATGGGCTTCAATGGAGAGCTTCACCCATCCAGATTCTGCGAAAAAGACTTGCTCAAAGTTGTCGATAGAGAACACGTTTTCGCATACATCGATGACCCAATTAGCAGTACCTATCCATTGATGCAGAAGCTGAGGCAAGTCCTTGTGGAGCACGCACTTTTGAACGGTGAAAGAGAGAAGAATTCGAGCACTTCAATCTTCCAAAAGATAGGTGCATTTGAGGAAGAACTAAAAGCCCTTTTGCCAAAAGAAGTTGAGAGTGCAAGGTGTGATGTGGAGAGTGGAAAGGCAGTGATTGGAAACAGGATTAAGGAATGTAGGTCATACCCATTGTACAGGTTTGTGAGGGAAGAGTTAGGGACTGGTTTGTTGACCGGTGAGAAAGTCAGGTCGCCGGGGGAGGAGTTTGACAAGGTTTTCACGGCTATCTGTGGAGGGAAGTTGGTTGATCCATTGATGGAGTGTTTGAAGGAATGGAATGGAGCTCCTCTTCCAATTTGCTAGTTAGTTAATTAGGATGTTTTTAATTAAATTGTTAATTAATATTGCCACTATATATAAATTTGTGTATGTGAACATTGCATTTATGGTTCTTTTTTGTAAGTTGTAATCTTTTAAATGTGATCTCAAACTGTTTATAAAGATTGTATTTTTGTTCTTGAATCTTTCTCTGTCATTCTTTTACATTTCTCCTTTACTCGCATATTTAATTTGAGTTATGTTCCTTACGTAAAATATTATGAAGTTGGTTAATTTTTTAAACTCAACTTGATTATGTTTATGCGAATTTTAAAATATTAAACTAATTAAACTAGACTCGATAATAAATAAATAAAGATTCAACACAATTTTAGAACTTACTAAAATTTTGAACTAAACTTAAACAATCAAAGATTCAACACAATTTTAAAACTTATTAAAATTTTGAACTAAACTTAAACGAGTGGCTCTTCCCTTACAAGTTGCACAGTTACTTGTAGTATAACTGAATTTTCAAAGATAGAGAATTGTAAACAATTACTATGGTTGGGCTCTTATATACTGCATTACCCTTGGTGGTTTGCATTTTAATCTATAAATCACATGTATGTGTGATTATTTTTAAATGACAAACAAGTGATATGTACATAGTGAAATCATAAGGGACAAAGTGAAATTCGTTGAAAAATAAAATATTTTAATTCATTATTCATTTTCTTGACCCAACCAAAAAAGAGAAGGATGATTTCGTATATATATTTTTTTAATCCATCTTTTCCCTTTCTCTTTCATTGTCTTTTAATTTTATTTTTTTTTGTATAAATTTAAGATTCAAATATAGATAATCTTGATTCATCGAAAAAAAGGGTCACTATTGACACATTTAAAATAGACAAATATTCGAGAGATACTCTATCTAATACTTTTCCTTCTTTTTTTCCTGAATTTTCCGAGCCACTTGTAAGCTACAGACAGAGTTCGAAAAGGTAAATTGATTAATCCAACATCTAAGATTGGGTTATGAAAACTTCTGGATAGGCATGAAAGGAAACAAAATGCAGATAGCTTGGCGCTTGAGCCTTGATTTAGCTATTATTTTGGGATTAAAAAAAAAGTATAAAATGATAAAATAAGTTAAATAAGTTAATAAGATAAAATATTACATGTAACTCATTATCATTATAACTTTTTCTTTCACAAAAATAAAAAAAAATAAAAAACTAAAAAATCTAAACGAAACGGGACTAAAAAAGCTAAGTTAAAATGATTCAAAAAAAAAAAAAAATTGATTATATTAGGCAATGCCAAACGACTGATGCAGCAATAGTGCAAGTGTCTAATTCCAAGTATCTGCCTAAAATCTCATACTTTAATCTGGGTAACTGTCTGAACAATTAAGAAGATTGGATAAAGACAATTATGAGATTATGACCTTTCTCTGTAATTGCAACTGTCGATGCATTATTGTTGCTATTTTGAAGCCAAAAGTACAAATATTTATTTATTTATTTTTAGGTGGAGGATTGGATTCCCTCTTTTAATCTTCAGGGTATATATAGGTTTCTCCGTCAAAAGAAGATAATTATTCCTTTTAATAATCACAAGTCTAGACACTTAAAAATAGTATGTAGAAATTTACTTAGAAAAAAAAAAAATAATGGTCGAGAGTCACATTCAACTCTTGTATGATGGGATCTAACTTTATAAAATCTTTTAAAATCGTGTGAGGAAAAATGAGAACTTATTGTAATTTTGCATAATAAATACAAAAGTGATTGATTGTGTACAAAACCAAAAAAAGAGGGAAAAAATAAAATAAAATAATACCTCCTTCGTTATAAATCTATAGTAATTGGTGTCCTAAGCGGATGATGCCTCAAAGCTAAGGTCCTTCACCTTTTAAATTTTAGGACATTGGGTCTACCTTCCACAATTTTTCTTTTAAAAACTTTTTGTGACTTCCCACTATTCAACTTTAAGGACCTTCATGAAATTGGAGTTCAAATCGAGGATGCCATCAGATAAGGAATCATTGTGGAAGGTAATGAGCCTATGAGGAAGAATGTTCTTTGCAGTTCCAATGCTACTACCAGTGGTAGCGCAGCTGCGAAATGTTTAGAAGAAAACACTGTTACTAGTCCCATCAAAAACCCTTTTGCTGATAATAACCTAACCACTTCAACTCGGCCCCAAACTTAAAATTTCTATCCTTTGTACATGGATCTGTCTCAAGCATTGAAAATTCTGCTAGAAAAAGGGCACCTAGAGCTCCTAAAACCCCGACTCCTCCCAAGTCATCTTCCATAAAGACATGACCCCACTAAATACTGTGTCTATTATCAACAACACGGTCATGATACAAACCGTTGCATCCACCTCCATCATAAGATTCAAGATCCTATTGACGAAGAGATCATAATTCCACCAAAAAGACCTCATGCCACCACTAACCCATTACCTCCACACTTCACCCTAATCCATACACTGTCATCCATCTACAACCCCAGCATATACATCACCCTAGCCCATTTACCTAGGCTTGCGATGTTCATTCCAAAAAGCACAGACTTGTGTATGATGGATGC
This sequence comes from Camellia japonica, assembly GCA_030407325.1. NCBI lineage: Eukaryota > Viridiplantae > Streptophyta > Magnoliopsida > Ericales > Theaceae > Camellia > Camellia japonica. The sequence goes on from JAPPVO010000032.1 coordinate 116,509,434, forward strand.
ACTTGAACCGCAATCGTCTCAAAACCTAAAACTTGAACTCCACAATAACCCAACGCTAGCCCAACCTAACCAATTCACTAAGACCGATTCGGTTCAAATACACTGCGGGCTCCAATGGCCGAACCCACTACTTCTGAGCTGTTGAGCATGATTGAAGATCTTTAGGGAACTGTGCCAAATTTAACCTTTGTGATCTTGGCTTCAGCATCAACCACGTCACATGCCAAAAACTTCACATCAAAAAGCTCCCCACTCTTGGGGCGAGTTGTAGTTAGAAAGGGCCAACCCAAAGCTATCTCAAGTCTGGGTGAGAACATGTCAACAATGAATGGGCCTTGTCCCGATATAGCCATCCAATCCCTTGGCAAAATTGAGGCAAGTGGCAAGAACAAAGTTGGGGCAAGTATTGATCCTTATGCACATCTTCGGTGGGCTATTGAGGCTTTGAAGGTCAAAGGGTTGAACAAGCAACAAGTGCTTGTAGTTGTTGCAAAGATTGTGGATGACACTTTTGTCGCTCAAGTTGGGGGCATTTTGAATCAGGGGGTAAGCCATGAAAAGGAATGTCGTACTAGAAACACGCATTTCAGGGCTAATCTTACACCTATAAGAGGTCTCCAAACCCAGTCAACACCTGCAGACCCCTCTATCAATATTTCCAGGACTGGTAGCCACACCTTCAATCCCCTTTACATAACCTTGTCCAATGCTCTCCAAATCCTCATAAAACAAGGCCATCTCAAACCAATTGACCCTCGGCCTCTCCATGGTCGCCTTCCAGCTAGGCATGATGTTGCTTCCATCAACAACCCGACCATGACACTGACCGTTTTCATCTTCGCCATGAAATTCAAGACCTAATTGACAACAAGTACATCATATCACCACGTCCTACAAAGTCTATTGGTGCCGGATCAATGAAATTGGGGGATTAGTTTTGTGGTCGGGGATGAATCACTTGCTGATGGCACTCATTTTACTCCAAACATAGTGGATGGCATGCACTGATTTTAGCAATTTGAAAATATTTTTGTTTTACTTTCTGAATTGGATGTTGAGTCAATCTTGTCACGTCAAAGTTTGGTGATTTCAAGGGTGTTAGCTCGAACATCGCTGTCTTATTTTTTATTATCTTTTCACTCTTTCTTTTGAGTATGTTTCTATCATTGAACCAGAAGTTTTGAACAAAACTGTAGTAATTTTCACCTACTTCTCTATGCCTTTAAATCGTTACATGGACCAAAGTTTTTCAAAACTATTTCCAAAACTATGATGAAAACAAAGAGGAATGAATTCGTCAGGATTTGCAAAATTTGATCTACTGAGAAGAAAAGAGGCGTGCTAAGCACTTAATGAATGAGATCATGTTTGTTAATGTGGATACTGAGAAGGATCCTAGATTGGTCCAGATTGGTTCTACATTATTTTTAGAGGAGTAGCGAGCAACTGGTCATTTTATTAAAAGATTTCAAAAATGTTTTGTGTGGTCCTACGAAGACATGCCTGGAATTGATGTTGAGATTGTACCGCATAGAATCACTCTCAGCCTTGAGACTCGACCCTTTAGCTTTCAAGCCTTGGTTCAGAATGTTCAATGATCAACCAAAATATGAGGCTTGCGTGGCCAGGTTGGAAGCTGCCTTTGAACTAGGGGTAAAAAGGGCCGATGTGATCGAAGATTCAAAAGTGGGTCATTTCTCAAACCAATGGAGACCGGCAAGAAAACCAAATCCCATAATTGGAGAGAAGAAAATTTATTGTTGAAGGACAATCAAGTTCCTATCCACGACACTAGGGGCAAATTCAAACCCAATTGGATGGGCCCTTACATCATCAAAGACTATTTGGTCAAGAGTAGCGACCATTCTCATGGATTCAAATGGCTTAGAGATCTCACAACCAATCAACATGGACAAGTTAAAATTTTCTATCCTTAAGAGACTCGTTGGGCCAAGAACCCGGAAAGGTAACCCAGGCAAAAGTTAGAGCAAGGAAAAAAAAGAGAAGAAAAAAAAAAAAAAAAGTGAAAAGAGAAAAAACAAATAGAGCTCGCAAGGTCGAAAACCCGGAAGTGCGGCTTTAGCAAAAGTTAGAGCGTAAAAGGAGAGAGTTAATACTCGAGTGCACCTTAATCGGGAACTACGTAAGGCTTGATTTCCATCTTTGAGATACGTAGGCAACTTCATCCTAAAGTTCAATCCTAACCATTTTCAGCCTCTTTGTCTCATCCATGTTGATTGGCTTATCCTTATTCAACTCAGCTATTCTATCTATGTCCAATTGGCTCATCTTTGTTCAAATTCGGTTGTCTTATTTCGTTAAAAGATTTAGCTACATGACAAATCAAGTTCGGATTTGAGGTTGTGTATCTCAAGAGTTAATTCCACGCTGGTCGGGTAGTTGCCATTTGCAAAAACAATTTTTGAGGATTTTTAGTCAAGTTGACTAATTTTCTCAGAAATTATTCCATTTTTCTAAAACCGGACCATTTCTTGGATCCAAAAAATGAAAATTTTCAGTGCACACAGCTTGACTTACATAATTTTAAAATAGAAAGTAGAACAAGCATGTTAATCTGAACTCTCATGTTGGTCAAAATTGTTTTAGGAGAAGGCCAAAAACAAAAATATAGTCAAAGTGATAAACTAGGGACATAGTCGAGTTAGATTTTTTGTCTTTTCTCCATTGTCAGCGTACTAGCCAGAAAGGGCACAACTAAAGCTGGCAACAAGGGTCAAAAGCTCTCTCATTCGACAAGCTGTGAGGTATCGAGCCAAGTGTGAAGCACGAATTAGAAGTGACGCTGGACATTCGACCTCCTCATTTGGACTGGTCTGATCACACCCAAACTGGCGTCTGAACCAGAATGGGAAGTAGGAAACGCAATGTGTAAGACCAATCAATTGTATACCTAGCCAACGGGACACGTTGTAACTCATCTTGGTTAAGTTAAGCCAAGGGCATCGCCAATCGAAGTCAACTGCAGATCTGTTGTCGCACCATAACCCCTCTATGGGAAAGCTCACTAGTTGTAAGCGAAAAAAAGTAGGATATAGCCGAGTACTCAGGGCAAGGGTCCGCAACTTTCAGTTTATCCATCAACCACACCTGGGAAAGGATAAAAAAATAATAATAATAATAAGAGAGATTAAAGAATAGGGAGATGTGCGCTAAGAGAAAAAGTAAGGAAAGGGCTTTTAAGAGAAAAAGAGATTGAGTACCAAAGTGATGTGAGAACCATAAATAAGAAAGGGTGGGAAACAATACCTGGAGAAACAGTAGGCTCCCCGTGAACCGAGAGGTCTCCTACTGATGGAAATCATCCAAGTGTTGTGTGTGTTGGGTTTTTTTTTTTTTTATTCTTGTTTTGAGTCGTTTTGATTTCGGTAAGTACAAATAGGTGTGTTTAGATTGTTTTACTTTATTTTTCCTTTGTTGAGTCGTATTTTGTACTTTGGTCAGTCTAGGCTCAATATCCGGTTAAGAACTCATTCTTGGTTTCAATTTCAAAAAATAAATCATTTTTGTGGTCAGAGTGCCGTGTCATTCCCAAAGTGATGTACAAAATAGAATTCTTTCTTTTAGAAACTGCAGGGTCTAACCCCGATCATAGTTTTCAAATTTTTAAAAAAAAAAAAAAAAAAGAAGCAACAAAACGAGGACCTATCTGAAGCTATATAGGTTCCGGATTACAAAGCAAAAGCAAAAAGGGAAAATTGGAGCATCTGAGTTTGTTTCAACTCCTAAAAATTTCGAGATTACATTCTGGATGCACCTTCGCAGGCCTCGTCATTTCTCCAGAGTATGAGTGTACCTCGACATCGTGCTCAAGCCTACTTTAAGTCAGAGTGATGATCAAAACGCTCTCCCTTAACACTATTCTCCACCAGAAGCGTCTTGGCTGTGTTTGCGATGAGTTCCTAGGAGACCAACTGAGACGGTGGAAACTAGAGTTCTAATGGCGATGCCTAGAACACAAAGGTTTGAAATTTCTGAGACTAAAGTCTAGTTTGAATACCCATGGGAGTATCATCGGCTTGAAATCTATATGGCAGCCCCATAGGTTGAGGTAGCTTGTATACGCCTTAATTCTGGATACTGAATTAACCTAACCGTTAGAGAATAGGAAAAGTTGTAAATATGACTAAGGAGAAAGGCAGTATCCGTAGTTTTCGCATGCAGATTTTACCCTTTGTCAGCATTTGAGAACCTTTGAACTGTGAGTTGAAGGTAACACAAAAGGGGAGATCCCCGTCAAAATAGAGAGGTTCATTGTCATTCGCCCCATGAGACGCTTTCCAAAGCACCGCTTTGTTTGTTTATTGCATTTCCTAAACATCATCCACTACATCGCTTGTCATACATACCACATCGTCCATCGCACCCATTACATCCATTTGCATCGTGCATTGCCTTGCATCATTTATCCTTCTTACTAAAGCATGTTTAGGATCTTTGTTTCTCGGGCTTCTCAGAACATGTAGAAGCATGTTCTTGAGCGGTTTTCTTAGGACGCGTGAGACATGTTCCAGAGCGGTTTTGTATCTCAAGGTGTGCAGGAACACAACCTTGAGCAGTTTTCTCTAGACATGTGAGACGCGTTCTCAAGCGGTTTTATCTTAGGGCATGCAGGAACATGACCTTGAGCGATTTTCTCAAGATACGTGAGAGCGTTCCCAAGTGATTTTTTTTTATCTCAGGGCATGTAGGAACACGACCTTGAGCTGTTTTCTCAAGATGCGTGAGGTGCGTTCTCGAGCAATTTTTTTATCTCAAGGCGTGCAGGAACACGACCCTGAGCGGTTTTCTCAAGACGTGTGAGATGCGTTCCTGAGCAATTTTTTTTTATCTTAGGGTGTGCAGGAACACGACCCTGAGCAGTTTTCTCAAGATGCATGAGATGCGTTCTCGAGCGATTTTTATCTCAAGGTGTGTAGGAACACGACCCTGAGCGATTTTCTCAGAATATATAGGAGCATGTTCTCGAGCAGTTTTTATCTTAAGGTGTGTAGGAACACAACCCCGAGTAGTTTTCTCAAAACATGCTGAAGCATGTTCTTGAGCGGTTTTTATCTCAGGGCATGTAGGAATATAACCCTGAGCGGTTTTCTCAGGATGCGTGAGATGCGTTCCCGAGCGATTTTTATCTCATGGCATACAGGAACACGACTTTGAGCGATTTTCTTGGGATGCGTGAGACACATTCCCAAGCTATTTTTATCTCAGGGCGTGTAGTAATATGACCCTGAGCAATTTTCTCAGGACCTCTTCTCACGATTTCAGCATGGTTAGAGTGTTCTTCTTCCTCTCACGATTTCAACATCGTTAAAGTCTCTTCCTCTTCTCACGATTCCAACTTAGTTAGAGTGTATCCTTCCTCACATGATTTCAGCGTGTTTGGAAGTTGTTCTTCCTCCTTTCACAATTCCAACATGATTGGAGTATGTTCCCCTTTCTATGCGAAGCATAGTTTGGTTTGCTTCTTTTCACCATTTCTGTGTGAGGCATAGTTTAGCTTGCATCCTCCTTTCTATGTGAAGCACAGTTTGGCTTGCCCTTTCTATGCGAAGCGTAGTTTGTTTTTTTTTTTTTTTCTTCACCATTTCTATGTGAAGCGTGGTTTGGTTTGCATCTTTCACTTTTCCTACGCAAAGTATAGTTTAGTTTGTATCTTTCACCCTTTCTACGTGATGTGTAGTTTGGGTTTATCCCCCCTCTCATCTTCATGATTTTCGGGCGGTATGTTCGTTTGTGATTTCAATTTTTGCCTTGCATTGTATTATTTGTGTCCTGCTAATGAACTACCCTAGTTTGATTCCTTGCAAAGGAATATGTACTCAACTTTCGAGTTCAACCAACTGCATCTGCATTTTGTTTGTTTGCCCAAGTCTTACGGCCTCGTCAAAATGGGTCATCTTCGGGCTTTAACATTCACTCACATCATTTCATGACTTTGAACTCTGTCAAAGAGGGGCAACTGTAGACATCCCATTTTTGACCGCCCTTAAGACTTGGATGCTTCATTCTAAACACTCGATGATGAAACGTTATAATGTGAACTCTTTCGAATCTTCAGCAAAAGAATTCAGTTTTGAGCTTTAAACCTAAACCTTACACCCCATTTGGACCAAAACCTATTTTTCTAGCCTGATCACTCAAAGAGCAGCAAGACCAAAAAAAATGGCCAGAAGGCCACATATTTTTGGCTAGTCATACATCCTATTAGTCGGTCGACCATGTTCGACAAAGTAGATATTTCTGCAGCATAGGTTGCTTCCATGCACGGGCTTTGGCCAGTTGTTCTCTTTTGAAGATATTTCCGTTGGAAGGCTATTGCAATTCTATAAATACAGCACCTTCCCTCTGAATTTAGGGTTAGAGAATTGTTTTACAAGCCTAAGAGTTCTTTCAAAGCATCTATACACCCTCTTGAACACTATAGATACACCATTGAAGCTCAAACTTGAAGCTTTTTGTGAAGCTTTGAGCCTGATTTCAAATGCTTGAGAGTGTTTAGATTAAAGTTTGTGAATTAGAAGCATTTCCTCTTTTCAAGAGGTTGATCTTTGAACTCTCTTTCATCACCTTTTCTCTTACTCTTTTGCTCTTCATTCTTTGTTTAAATACTGATTTTCAGAGTGATTTTAGGCTTAAAAATGTGATTTTAACTTTGTTAAAAGTAGAGGAGTTAGCCACGCTTCCTTAAGCTTGAGTATTAGTTGTTAACTATAGTTTCTCTTTGCTTTTTGTTCTTGTTTTCTCTTAAGTTTGAGCACTGTTTTTTGTATTTATGGGCTGTTTGGTGTGTTATCTAATTATGCTTTGAACATTAGAGTTGAACTTTTGTAATAGCGTAATAGTCCTCATGGATTTGGTGTATTTAGGATATAGCCGTCAATCCGCTCGAGTTGATTGATTTACCTTTGTTCTTATAGATTTCCATATGTATATTAGAACCTTATGGTTATAAGAGGTTTCGCCACAAGTTTGATTAACTAGTTATAATTTTCTTGCCTTCATACTATGGTTGTACACCTTGAAGAGGACACCTTGAAGTATGTCCATCTCTTCCTTGAAGTAAACTTCATGATAGGAAATAGGTAGGTAGAATAGTCTTTTTTTTGTTGTGTTTAGTACAACCTTTTACTATTGCTTCTAATATCATCATGCAACAAATTTGCGATAGTTGATGATTTGTGAAGCCAACCTACTCTCTCCTTGAAAATCTTTATGACATAAGGGAGCAAGAAGGATGAACATCCTTTGGAAACCTCTATTTTGCTTTGTTTCAGTTCTGTCGCAGTAGGTATTCCCCCAGAAATAGGGGCCGGCCGGCCATCATTTTGTATAGCCGACTAGTTGTAGCTCGGCTTTTTGGCGCTCCCTTTCGGAGGCTAAACAAAAAAGTCCTACAGTTCGAACTCCCGCGGTTCTTAATCTGATTTCACAAGTGCAATGTGAAATTGATAAACACCAAAGAGTCCAAATCAAGCAAATCTTTTGGAAAATAGATTTTGAATCAAATTACCAAAAATTGACTGCTTTGCCAGATATAGAGTCGCCACCTAAATATTTTATTTTTGAGAAATTTAGGAAACTCATGACTCATGCCAAAGGCCAAATGTCCGTCGTCACCAAAGTTGCCTTGGCTCGGGAACTTGGGTACGAGAGGGGAAGGTCATGAATTGAGCACCCCCGCTCGCCCGATCAAAGATCGACCTCTGCTAATCATGATATGATTTTTATGTACATTATATGCTCTTGTTCCGATTATTATGCTAGTATTACTATGTGATGCGCACACACAAGTATAGACTAGTTTACTCAAATTGGAACAACTCAATTTCATGTTTGTTTTTCGAAAAGGGTTTGATTTTGCCACTCAACAAAGTGGACTTAAAGTTTGTGAATTTGCCACTAGACATAGTGGACTTAAATGTACATTTATTGAATCGTTCCAATTCAAGCAACAAGCCTCCATCCATAGGCGCTCAAATAGTTTAACAAGTAAGCACTTAGCCTCATGGCAAGCATGTTAGACATGGCAATCATTCACACTCTTGCAAGTATGCTAAAGCTCTAAAAACTCATATAGTACTCCAAGCCAAAAGAGAAACTAGTTAGAAAGATGCATGATTCTTAACTATACAAGATGGCTAATGCAACACATGCAAAAATGCAACAAAACTAGGCTCGGCTACTTAACATGTTATTCGCAACAATTTCATAGCATGCGTTTAAACATGTATTCAATGAGGTATTGAAACGACAATGCAGCTTGAATGATGCGTCGAGCCTCGGGGCATGCAATACAAATGAATGGATGCAAGCATGCGATATGCTAAACAAAACATGATGTCTCTAATCTAACCATCAAAAGCAAATAAATAAAAAAGAGAAAGACGTGGGGTTGGAAAACATACACGACATTATTACATTACGCTCTCACGAAGGAGAGTCCAAATGAATAAAAGCTAACTAGCTAATTAAGCTAATTATTACAAAACTTGAATGAATAATTAACTAACTATCTAAGCTAATTAAATAAGAATGTAGCTAGGTTGAGCTAATTAAATATTACATCACAAACTAATTAGCTACAACTAACTAAACTATTTAAATATTACAACACAAACTAATTAGCTACAACTAATTAATTACAACAAATAAATAATTAATTGCTAATTCAACTAATTAACTAAAGAACTAGTCTCGAGAAGCGAAGGAGGCCCATGCATGCTCGGTTTTCACCCGAAGAACATCCGCTGCCTGCCCTCGAAAGCCTCTGTTTGCACAACCCTTGCACTGTTTTCCTTCTCCAGATCAACTCTGCCATGCTTCACAAGCACACTGCTCAAAATTCATTGGTGGCCGGCCGGCCGGCCGGCCACCATTGAGGGGTTGCCCTCCAACAATGGTAGCCGGCAGGCCAGTAACAGTGGCCGGCCGACCACTAATGACACACCATATTTTTTGCTGCAACAAAGAACAAACATGGCAAAGAGAGGATATTCTCACAGGTTGTTTGTACTGTATATCTCTCCTTATCATCAAAATATCTCAAATGAGTGATACACTTAGTTCTTAAACCATCAATCAAGCAATTTCATTGCATGATGGCTAAGCTACCAATTTGTACAAGTTTAATGAATGCATAAACAAGACTCAAGACCATCACCCTATCATGCAAGATCAAGGATAGTGGAGACCTTGGAAACTTGGCTAATTTCATCACTTTATGAAATGCCCCAATTTTCCTTGTGTTCAATTAATGTCCGATTGAACACATCAAAAAACAACCAAATTCTTATCTTTGCTCACTTTTAGTTTCAACTTTACTCATTTTTAATTTACCAACCATCCTTTAACCAATCAAGTCCAATGGTGAGTAAGTCCTCTAAAGAGAAGAAAGCGTCAAACAAGGGGTAGTTTAAGGCAAGAGAGAGGTGTCATGTCATTGGTAATGAACCCCCAAAAGAGGATTAAACCATTAAGCAATGAATCTCAATCTCAAGCTTAAACTATCTTCAGGTTGAAACAACCCTCAAAGCAAATGAAAAAGTGAAGAAATGAGAGAGATTGCAGAGATTATAAGTGCTAAAATGAAGTGAGAAAAGCACTAAAACATGGCAATCAACTCAAACAAGGGATGTCTATTGGCCTAAAACACCAAACTTGTGAGGACTATCACACTAGAGGCATGCAAAACAAAACTCAAATGCAATAACCAACCAAAAACAGAGTTGAAACAGTCTAAAATAGAGCCTAAAACATGTTAGAATTAAGCTACAAAAGGCTAGAAAATAAAGCTAACACATAGAGTTAACTAGGCTAGCAAACTAGACACAAGGAGGAGACGCTAACCCCTCCAATTTTGGACTTCAAAACATGATTTTTATCACTAAAAATACTCTGAAATTCAGTATTCAAAAGCCCAAAAAAAGATAATTTGAAGGTGGGAAACAAAGGTGGAAAAGCCTTACAAGCAAGGAATAAAGAAGGGTGAGATACCCCCATAACCTTAAATGGCCTAAAACACCAATTTTAGCCCACAAAAATAGAGTTTTTTTATGCTAAAAAATAGCCCGAAATAGTTTGAAAAGATAGAAAAACAAGTGGACTAAGCAAGCTTAAAAGGGAAGTGTTATACCTTTTGAAGCAAAGATCAACTTTAGGCACTAACTTAGGCCAAAACCACCTTCAAGAGCTCCAAGAAGGCTTCAAGGAACCTCAGCTCAAAGATGATCAACTTTGGTTGAGGAGGTGTGGGCAAAAGTGTAGTGAAACTAGGCTAATGTGCACAAATTGGCAAGAGAGAGAGAGAGAGAGAAATGTAGAGAGAGGGAGAGAGAGAGATTTTTGTTCCAAAATTTCTAACCCTCAAAAATGGGGGAGGAGACCTCATTTATATATAGAAAAACATGCATTTGGCTGAGAGAAATCCCTCCATACATGTGTAGAGAGATGGAGACAATTGTGCCAACAGCTGGAATAGCTGTCAACAAAATATCTGCAAAAAAGGTCGCTCATGGTTGGCAGGCCACTAAAGTGGCCAGCAAGCCACCAGTGATGGCCAGTAGGGCACTTAGATGGCTGGCAGCCTCAATTGGTGGCCGGCTGGCCACCAGGGGTTGCAGGCTTGAAGCACTAAGGTTTTGGGTTTGAAACACTAAGGTTTTGGTCCAAAACAAGGCATAGAATGAATAGGGTTTGAAGGCTCAAAGACAGGGCATTCCACCGAGGACTTCGGGCACTAAAACGAGCACATGCAATCACAATCATCGAGAGCACAAGCGATGACGTCCAAGTCTTAGGGACAGTCAAAAATGGGTTGTCTGCAGTTGCCCCTCTTCGACAGAACTTGGAAGTCATGAAATGATGTGAGTGAATGTCAAAGCCTATAGATGACCCATTTTGACAAGGTCGAAAGACTTGGACAAACAAACAAGATAGAAAACAAATGGTTGCGCCCGCAGGCCGCCTACGTATCCCTTTACAAGGAATCAAACCAACGTAATTCTGGAGCAAGATGCAAACGAGATGCATGATGCAAGCACATAACTTATGATCATGCAATGAGGCTATGTAATGAAACATTTAAATGCAATGCAAAGAAAATACCACAGTTAAACAAACTGAAACAAAGCACAACAATTCCAATCATGAAAAGAAGTCATAAACACGCCTCGCGTGGGAATCACGAGCCAAACCACATTTCATGCAGAAAAGATGTAAGAAAATTATGCAAGCTTAACTACGCGCTGTGCAGGACAAGCGAAGGGTGACGTAACCATCGAGCGCACTCGAGGTCTCAACCAAGATCCTAACACGTTGCACGTGTAAGAAGAAAAAGGTGGTGTGAACACTGGGCGCACTCAAATGTTTTTAACCAATTGAAAATCCTAACGCGTCGCACGCAAGAGGAGGAAAAGTGGTATGAACACCGGGCGCACCCAAATGTTTTTAACCGATTGAAAATCCTAAAAATATCGGGTTGTAGACACCCCATTTTTGACCATCCTCAAGACTTGGACGTCATCGTTTGAACACTCGATGATTATCCATGTTTGTGTTCGTTTTGAGTTCTCGGAGGTTTCGGTCGCGCGCCTTGCCTCAAGACCTCTCGACTTATTTGTTTTGTACTTGGTTGTGGACCAAGCACTTAGGTTTTTACCTCTGAGGGTAGGAAATGACTTGTTGGCCATTTCCACACCCCACCGGCCTTCGCATGTTGCCACCGGCCCTGTTTTCTTGCTACCGGCCAATGTGTTGGCCGATCGGCAATGTTCTTGGTCGGCCGGCCATTATTTTGGTTGATCGGTCACTTTTTCTGGCTGGAACCGTTGTTTTAGCTTCTTGAGGAAGCTTGAACCTTTTGAACCATTGTTTTAGCTTCTTGAGGAAGCTTAAACCTTTTTTAGCTTCTTGAGGAAGCTTGAACCTTTTTAGCTTCTCCAAGAAGCTTGAACCTTTTTTAGCTTCTTGAGGAAGCTTGAACCTTTTTAGCTTCTCCAAGAAGCTTGAACCTCTTTAGCTTCTCCAAGAAGCTTGAACCCTCTTGTTTCTCTATAAGAGAGGGCCTCCCTCTCCTTTAGAGAGGTTCCAAAAATTTGTCTAAAGCTCCAAGATATATATCTCTCTATATCTCACTATTTTGAGCTCCAAAGTGCTTGGTTCTTGACCCCTTTACACCACAACTCCTAAGCACACACCTCCACCACTCATCTAAGGTTCTTGGAGGGTCTGGAGAGGGCTCAAAGGTTGGGTTTTGGTCCAGAAATCTGCTGGTTTTTGCTGAGCTACAAGGGTAACTCCTTTTCCCTCTTTTACTCCCCATTTTTGCACAAGCTTTTAGCCTATCTTGCATGCTATTTTGAGCTTAGTATATAACTGATAAAAGTTCTGTTTTTGCATGCTTTTGAACTTTGTTTAAGATCACTTTTGTGTTTGGAGTTGTTTCCCTCCTCTTAGGCCTTGTTTGGCCTCATTTTTGTGCTTTTTTTGTGAACTTCGGGACCACCTTGTATTGGCCTTCTCACCATTGAAATCTAGAGGGATTTCAGTGGTGGGGATGATGTTTTGAGGTCCTAAGAAGGAGAGGGCCATCCCCTCTCCTTATTGTCTTGCTTACTTGCATTTTTGGCCTTACAAAGGAGCCTATACTTGCATGCTTCCTAGCCTCATTTCAGGCCCTTTTTAGTGAGTTTTAGGGCCTGCATAACCTCTGTCCAGAGGTGGTTTTGTCATATTGGGTGTCCATCTTGCATGTGTAGAACAACCCTCTTCATGGCCTATCAAATGAGCATCTCATTCTTGCATGCATAGACCATGTTTCAGTGAGTTTTTGGGCTTTATTTGGCATGTCATACCTATGAATTTTCTGGTTTAGTGGCCTCTTGAATGCTTAATATACTTGTAGTGTAAACCTATTCACTAGCTTGTATTGCATGTTGTTTTGGCCCTTGATTCTAGCACTTTTTGGCCATGCCTTAACCTGATTTTGTGCATGTTTTGGACTGCCTTAGCTCTGTTTTTGTGCCTCATGGTCGAATGATGCATGCTATGCATGGTTGTAGTTCAATATCCATCCCTAGCCTTGAGTTTTGTAGCCTCTTGCATGCATATATTGAGGTGTTCTCATGTTTTGGGGCCATTATGCATCATAGTTTTCCACTCTTTAAATATGTTTGAGAGTCGTGCTTGTATGATTTATTTACCGACCATTGCATGAGCTTCATTTTGGTGCATTCCGAGCCATCATTTTAGGCCATTTTGCTACTGTCTTGGACCTGCCTAGGATCTATTTGGGGCTGGTTTTGCCATTTGAGCATTGCTTTGTATACCTATAGTGAAGTGTGCTTCACTAGTTTCGGTATTTGAGCCTTCTAGCATGCATAGCATGTGTGTTTGCATGTTTCGGAGTCATTTTGGAGTCATTTAGTATGCCATTTCAGAGCTGGAATGTATGCCATTGTATGCCATGTTTCATCCTTGCATCGCTCTTGGAGAGTTGCATTTTGTGCCTTACGCTTGGGGCCATTGCATTGTGCATGTTTGCATGAATCTTGGGCCTTGTTCTCATCTCATTTGGCCACTAATTTTGGCATGCTTGAGAGCTACCCATGTTAGTGTAAGTCCATCTCACTATGTTATTGCATGCTTGTTTCATTTTGCATGTTGTTGCATGCTATACGTGTCCACATGTTTAGGTCGCATGCCTATTACATATTGCATGTTAACACGCTCATGTTGCATTAGATTTGTTGCATACTTGAGTTATTTGCATGCTTGCCTAGGTTGCATTGCATTGTGTGTGCATCCCTTGCCTCTTGATCAATCATGATAGAGGTTGGGGCCCTTTATGTGTTTTGTGCATTTCATTCCATATCGAATTGCACATTCGGCTCCTTTGGCCATCATGCATTGAAATGCGTGATTGATGGCCTGAGGGTCGAGAACCATACTCCCTTGAGCTCTTGACATGATATGGAGGGTGGTTGTGCTAACATTGCCTTGAAAATGCATCGCCATGCTCTGTTTGTCCTCTACTGCTGCAAAACAGGTTTCTGCAGGAAGAGTTGGTCGACCGACTACATTCAGTGCCGGTCGGCTATGCATTGTTGGCCGAGAGCACAATTTTTGGTCGATGAGCTGTTTCACTTGGCCGGTGGTCCCATCTCATGGCCGATTGTAGGTTGTTTGAAACCGCTGTGTGCGTAGTGAAACCCTAGCTCCTGACAAAATAGGATAGGGAAACCTTACCCCAACATAGGGGTGTTTTGGCTCTCACTTGTTTGCTATGTGCTTTTAGAGTGCGTCTCTACAGGAATGCATGTATCAGTTTGCAAGTCTGGGTATCAGGCCTGAGGGCACCAATATTTGGGAATCAGTTTTACCTAAGGGTATCAGTTTACAGGCAGAACTTGTGGCAGAATTCTGTAGGGGGGGCATAGTCATTCAGCTTTGCTCATTTTGGTTTTGGTGAAATCAGGCTGAGGTGCTGTCTGTTTTCTCTTTTGCAAGGTAGTCTTGGAACCATAGCTTCAGAAGGCTCCGATATCCCCCAGGTTCATTGGACTCGTGTCAATAGACTTTGTTAGGTCAGAGATTCCGTCCAAGGGCAAATCAGTGTTCCTTCGCCAGAGGCAGGGTAAAAAGGCCAGTCAGGCACAGATCATCAGTTCAACAGTCTTCGGATCAGAAGTCATTATCCATCTCACCTGTGTGCAGTTGGGTTGAGATATCTGCTTTTACTCCAGAGATAGACATACCGGTAGTCCAGATAGATCAGGGCAGTATGGCAGGGATGGAGGAGATGGTGCGCCAACTCCAAGAAAGTATGAAAATCATGCAGCAAGACGCTGTCCGCCAAGCGGAATTTGCCAAATAGCAGGCCGAGGTCATGGCCCAGCAAGCAGAGCTAATCACCAGACTCTAGCAACAAGCCAGAGCATCAGCTTCATACCAAGCTCCTCCCCCACCAAGAGTTCCAATACTCGGGGAGATGGCGAATGTCCAGAATGTCCAGGAGGATACAGACATCCCAACAGGGCCAGCTCTGCCCCCGATTCTACCTCAACTATCCAAGGCACCCACTCCTATCAATCAACCGGACTCTCCCTTTGAGTTCGAGGTGGACCCTACAGCGTTGAAGTTGAGCAAGCTTGAAAAGTTGTTCAAGAAATCCCAAGGGGTAAAGTCCATCCCAGACATCGAGGACGGGTATACCGACGCGGCTGTGACGTTGCCAGATCGGTTCAAGATGCCACAAATCGACCGTTTTGATGGGTCCGGGGATCCCATGGTGCATCTCCGTTTGTTTTCGGACATACTAAGGCCGATGGGCCTCACCAGACTACAGAAGCTTTCATTGTTTGGCCGGACCCTGTCGGGTGTGGCGGCCATCTAGTACGCAAAACTGGAGGACGATGTCAAGAGGAATTGGGATGAGATGGCCGAGGCTTTTGTCGCTCAGTACTCCTATAATACGCAAATCGAGATTACAACCCGTGATCTCGAGACAACAAGGCAGGAGCCTAAGGAAAGTTTCTCTGAATTCGTAACCCGCTGGAGGGCCAAGGCCTCAATGATGACCATAAGGCCGACGGATAAAGATCAGATTCGGATGATTGTGTGCAATCTCCAGCCCAAGCTTATGCAGAAAATGATTGTTCTCCCATTCCCCACATTTTCAAATTTACACGAGATGGGGGTGCAAATCGAGGACGCTATGAAGCAGGGCATCATTGACCAGGAGAAGGAGCAGCCCAGAAGGGCGTTTTTCCGCAGTTCGAATGCGACCACCAGTGGTGATGTAGCTACAAGATCTTCTAAAGTAGGCATGGTCACCACCACCACATCAAAAACAGTTACCCCATTCACCGGTGTGTCTGGAAGTAGCTCGCAAAAAACTAAATATCCACCTCAAGTCAAGAGGGTTTTTACCCCACTTTATATGCCTTTGTCAAAGGCTGTAGAGGCCTTACTCCGGAAAGGATATCTGAAACCGTTGGAACAACGGCCTCTACCCGATCCCCTCCCTCCAAAGCATGACCAGACTAAGTACTGTGCCTACCATCAACAAACCGGTCATGACACTGATAGTTGCTTTCGTCTGCGCCATGATGTACAGGATCTGTTTGACAACAGGGTCATCGCCGCACCAGTCTTGCAAAGTCTATCGGCACTTGATCAGTGAACTTACAGGGGATAAGGTGACTATGTGATCGAGGGATGAACCACCTGCGGGCAGCACTCAGTTTACTCCAGATATGGCATATGGCACGCACTGTTTTGAGCATTTGTGAATGCTGGTTTTTGTGCTTTCTGATTCGGGTATTGAGTCAGTTTTTGTTATGTCGTTTAGAGTCTGTCCCGTTATACAGAGTCAGTCTTTTCTTAGTGAGTCAGTTAGGTCTGTCTTGTTGTACCGAGTCAGTCCTGTTTTGTTGGAGTCGGTCCTGTTTTGTTGGAGTCTGGTGATTTCGGGGGTGTTACCTCGGACATCACTTGCTTGTTTTGTGTTTGTCTTTTTGCTTTCTTTTGAGTCTATTTCTGCCAGGGAGCCAGTTACACCAGTAGATCTAATTGAAACAGCTGTGGTTTTCATGCTTTTGTGCTTGTTTCTACTTTGAGCCTGTTGTGCTAGCAAACTTGAATGAAACGGCAGTGCATTTCACCTACACTTTTGTGCCTTGAATTCATTACATCGACCTAAGTTTTTCAAAAACTCTTTTTGAACATTGCGGTGAAAACAAAGAGGAAGGAATTCCTCGGGATTTGCAAAAATTTGATCAATTAAGAGAAAGAGAGGCATACTAAGCCCTTAACGAATGAGATCATGCTTATTAGTGTGAGTACTGGGAAGGATCCTGGCTTGATCCAGATTGGTTCTACACTGTCTTCAGCGCGAGCGATTTGTCGCTTTCTTAAAAAAATTTCAAAAAAAGTTTTGCGCGGTCCTGCAAAGACCTGTGTGGAATCGCTCTTGAGATTGTGCAGCCTAGGATCGCTCTCAGCCTCGAGACTCGACCCCCTTGCTTTCGAACCTTGAACCTAGATTCAGAATGTTCAACGGTCAACCACCATGTAAGGCCTGTGTGGCCGGATCAGAAGCACCCCTCGAACTAGGGGCAAAAGATGCCAGATTGTGCTCGAAGAGTCGAAGATGGATCATTCCACAAATCAATGAAGATCGGCAAGAGTGCCAAACCCCAGAAGGGAGGAAAGAAGAAGACATTGCTGAAGGACAATGGAGTTCCTATTCGAAACGCTAGGGGCAAATTCACCCTCCATTGGATGGACTTCCACATCATTAGTGAACAACAACCATTCTCCTAGATTCAGATGACTTCAAGATCTCAAAACCATTTGACATGGACAAAGCTACACTTTTACTCTTGAGAGGCTCGCTGGGCCGAAAACTCGGAAGGGCGACCCAAGCAAAAGTTATAGCAAGAAAAAGAAGAAAAAGAAAAAAGAGAAAAACGCAAAAAAAAAAAAAAAAAAGAAAAGAAGAAAAAATGAAGAAAATGAAAAGAAAAGATGAAAAAGAAAAGAAATGAAAAGAATTGAAAAGAAGAGAAGAACAAAGCTCGCAAGGTTGAAAACCCAGAAAGGGCGGCCTTGGCAAAAGTTAGAGCGCAAAAGGAGAGGGTTAATACACGAGTGTACCTCAACCCGGAACTACGTCAGGCTTGATTCCCATGTTTGGGATACGTAGGCAACTTCATTCTGAAGTCCAGCCGTAAAACACTTCAAATTCAACTGTGTCCATGTGATGGTTCTGGTCATCTTTGTCTTTTCTGTATCCAAGAATTCGGTTGTAATTGTCACTGTGAGGACTGGTTGCCGTGTGCTGCGGCGCTATTCAGACAAGGGGCAACTTTCCGTTGCCATACAGTGTGCTGCGGCGCTATTTAAACAAGGGGCAATTTTCCATTGTTTTTCGATCTGAGGTTGTGCATCCCAAGAGTCAATTCCATGTTGGTCAAGCAGTGGCCATTTGCAAAAATAGTTTTTGAGAATTTTTACTGAGGTTGACTAATTCTCTCGAAAATTATTCCATTTTTCCAAAACTGGACCATTTTCTTAGACCCAAAAAGGAAATTTTTCAGTGCTCATAACCTAACTTGCATGATTTTAAATCAGAAAATCGAACAAGCATGTTAATCTAACTCTCATGTTGGTCAAAATTGTTTTAGCAGAAAATCGAAACAAAAAATGGTCAAAATGATGAACTAAGGGCACAGTTGAGTCAGGCTTCCTGTCTTTCCCCCGTTGTCAATGCATTTGCCAGAAAGGGCACCATACTTGCCGGAAAGGGTATCCTATTCGCCAAGAAGGGCACAACTGAAGTTAACAACAAAGGGCTAAAAGTTCTCTCATTCTCCAAGCAGCGAGGTATCAAGCCAAGTGTAGACACCCCATTTTGACCGGCCCTAAGACTTGGGCATTTTAGTTTGACCACCCTTACCAAAAATATCAAAATGAAATTTCAAATTCCAAACCTCACCCATTTTGATAATTTGTAGTGTTTTATAATTTTATATGTGTGTATTAATTAGGTGTGTGCATATATTTTAAGTGTGTTTATAATTGATTAAAACAAAAGAAAATAAAAAATATAAAATATAAAATAAAAAAAATAAAAAAATCAAATCATAAAACAAACAAAAAAAATAGAAAATAGAAAATAAAAAGAAAAAGAAAAAAAAAATGTTAAACCTTAGTGGTGGAGTGAGTGTGTTAGGTGAAGAATAAACAAAAATTAAAAAAACAAAACAAAAAAAATATAAAATAAAAAAAAATGAAATGGGCCGGTGGCAGCATAATTTGCTTTGTTGAGTGGTGCTTTGTTTAGTGGTGCTTTGTTGAGTGGAAATTGAATGGAAGTTGAGTGGGAAATGGAATAAAAGAGGGACCATAGAGCAACGCAGAGGGGGGGGCTTGAGGGGAAGAAAGAAAGAGGTTTTTGAGAGAAGAAAAACAAAGAATGGGTTAAAAAAGAGAGTCACAGAGCAATACACGGGTTCAGGGGAGAGCAGCTTCACACCATACACACAGACACTCATTTTGAGGAGAGACGGATACACACACGGTGGAGGGAGAAAGGGGGAGCCCCTCTCACTCGGCAAACCCACTTCTCACACATACATCTCTTCTCACTCTAACAAGAACCATGCACACATGAGTTTGAACAGGGTGGCCACTCACACACACCTCCCTCTCTCCCCCCTCATGGCACACATGCAGCACCACCATCATCCCTCTCTCTCTACCCTAACCACCACCACAACACTCACAGCTGCACTCTCTCACTCGGCAACGGCAACCCAGTAGCCACCCAACACAGACCCACCACCACCGTGGCCACCCATGCATCACCATGCATGCACGGCAGCAGCACCAACCCCCACCTCACAGACCCACTCTCCCTCACTCTCACACACCTACACACACCCTCTCCCCGACCACATCACCTTGACAACCCACACACACCAACCTCTCTCTCTCTCTCTTCTCTCTCTCACACGGAGCATCACACACACACACCATGATCACACTGCCATGCACTCTCTCTAACACCACGGCTCACATGACAACCTCTCTCTCTCTTCACCAAGTCCACCCGTGGGCTTTGAGAAATTCTGGGTGGGTTTTGTGGAATTCTGACAACATTGGTTAAGTGGGCCTTGGCATTATATTGTTTCGTGGGTTTCTTGTTGTTGGCCCAAGGTTGATTATGGTTTTTCAGCCGGGCTCATTGGGTTTTAGACAGATTTCAAATCCGTTCCTTGGTTTGCCGCTCGAATCCAGAAAATGTGAATCATGTGATGTTGCGGAACCCGGGACATGCGAAAAGGATTCATGTGCCAGTGATGAAGTTGTTTATTTTATTTTTATTTTGAGTGTTTTGTGAGGTTTTATTTTATTTTATTATTTCTCCCTCCTCTTTTATTCGGATCTGTAATATTTAAGGTGTTGTAATAATTCCCCCACCCCGCTTCTTTCTATCCCATTCTTTTATCGCTTTCCCTAACTGTGTGTATGTATATATGTTGACATGTCATGCATATCCCTGCTTTACATCCATGATCCATGCATAAGATTTGGCTAAATTTGCATCTTTATGCTTCAATTGATTATCCCATGATTCTGTGTACTATCGGATGTTTTAAGATGATTCACATGCCATATTGTAGAAGCCAAATCTTTAGTGCATCTCATGAGTGAATTGCATTAGGATTCTGTATATAAGATCATGCATATTTCACTAACTTTTGTTTTGTAGATGTTCGAGGGTCGTCGGTCAATCTGTGAGTTTTTATGCTTTAGCATCTCATTTGTGTGTGATTTTCTTACTATGTTTAGCATCCTACCATGTGGCTATTTGCTTAAGTGATAAACTGTTTGAATGCCTGTGGATGAAGGCTTGTTGTTTGAATTGGAATAATTCAATAAATGTACGCGTTAAGCCCACTTGATGGTGGCAAAATCAAACCATTTTCGGAAAACAAACATGAAGTTGAATTGTTCCAATTTGAGCAAACTAGTCTATACTTGTATGCTTCACATAGTAAATGTTAGGATTTATTAAAATATGAACATATAAAGAAAATAAAAGTCATATCATGGTTTAGTAGAGGCCGATCTTTTGATCGGGTGAGCGGGGGTGCTCATTATTGACCTTCCCCTCTCATACCTAAGGTTCCGAGCCAAGCATCCTTGGTTACGACGAACAGTGGCCTTTGGCACCGAGTCATGGGTTTCCTAATTTCCCAAAATATTAGGTGGCGACTCTGAGTTCTGATGACGCAGTCCATTTTTAACAAAATTGCAATAAAATGGATTTTCAATAAAAGTTGCCAAATCTGGACTTTCATCTACGTTTCACATTGCACTCGTGAGACATTGAGATCAAAGAGATCTCGGGAGTCCGAACTGTTTAACGCGCGCGGGTACCCTCCCGGGCATGTTACAGTTTCTGGCGACTCTGCTGGGGATTTATGAAACCTTGACTCGAACTCCATGATATGACTTTTATTTTCAATTATATGTTTATTGCATTGCATGCATTGGTGCATTTAAAGTTCCTGTGTTGCCCAGATGCTGGTGGGAGCACAGGTACACTTTTTGTGACACTACACCTATCTTTACGATACTTTAGAGACCTTGTGTTATAACCTTTTGAGATCTGTCAAAAGGGTAGCTTTGCTATGTAGCCCTGCTATCTAGCTTTGCTATCTAAGGTTCTCAGACTTCGAAGAGAGGCTATTTGACTCTTCTGATTTCCTGGGATCTTTATTGGTTATGACTCAAAGGACTCTTTGGTAACGTCACCTTGACTTCAACCCTTAGAGTAAAGCCAACCTTGTACATATAGTGAGCTATAGTACCTTTCAAATTAGGACAGGATGCTCTCCTATTTCTAGGATGTGTGATACCGCTTGTTTGAATAGTTAACCCTAGATCATTTCAAGCTAGGACAGGATAACCCTACCCTCCATAGGGGTGTTTGTTCTCTTTCCTGCTATGTGTTATGTGCAATGTATTGGATCTATACAGGGTTCTCAAATTCGAATAAGTGGTTCAGGCATTTCAGTTTGTGGGGTTCAGTGTGTTTTTAGTGAGGACATAATTGGAAGTTCCATTTTGTTTCTGTAATTGGGGAGTGACCACCTGTTGATTGCACGGGCTTTATTTTGAATATTACGAATGGCCCATACGTTGACTGGCAATTTGAGAATGGTTTTATTCTGAGTTCTGAATTGAGTATTGAGTCTAAGTTTGATTCCACCAAGTTTGTAGAGTTGGGATCAGACTCGAGTCATTCTAGTGAGTCAGAGTCTGTTGATTTCGAGAGTGCTAACCTAGACATTTCTGTCTTGTCTAGGTCTTCTTTGTCATTTTCTTTTGAGTCTGTGTCATTGCTGAGTCATAGTCTCTTTTCAATAAACAGAAAAACACAAAAAAATGCCATAGAGTCTGCCTACTTCTCTGTGCCTTTAAATCATTGCATTGACCAAAGGTTTTTCAAAACTTTTTCCAAAAACTCTGATAAAAACAAAGAGGAAGAATTTCTTCGGGATTTGCAAATTTTGATCAACTGAGAGGAAGAGAGGTGTGCTAAGCCTTTGATGAAGAAAATCATTTTTGTTAATGTGGGTACTGAGAAGGATCCTGGCTTGGTCCAAATTGGTTCTATCTTGTCTTCGTAAGAGTACGAGTGATTAGTCACTTTGTGAAAAGATTTCAAAAAACTGTTTTTGCGTGGTCCTACAAAAACATGCCTGGAATTGATTATACAGCATAGGGTCCCTCTTGACTCGTGGTCCAACCTCCTTAGCTCCTTAGCTTTCAAACCGTGATTTGAAGTCTCCCATGATCAATCAAAGTGTAAGGCTTACATAGCCAAATTGGAAATAGCCCTTGAACTAGGGGCCATGATGTGATTCAAATGGAGGCAGCCCTTCAACTAGGGGCAATAAGGTCGAATATGATTTAAATTGGAAAGAGCCCTTGAACTAGGGGCAATGATGTGATCCAGATTGGAAACAGACCTTGAACTCAGGGCAGAGAGTGTGATTTCAATTTGAAACAGCCCTTGAACTAGGGGCAATAAGGTACCACCCTTGAGAGGCTCGCTGGGCCGAAAACCCGGAAGGGCGACCCAGGCAAAAGTGAGAGCACAAAAAAGAAAAAGAAGGAAAAATAAAAAAAATGAAAAGCTCGCAAGGTTGAAAACCCGAAAGGGCGGCTTTGGCAAAAGTTAGAGCGTAAAAGGAGAGTGTCAATACCCGAGTGAACCTTAGCCAAAACTATGTAAAGCCTGTGATTCAGATTGGAAACAACCCTTGGACTAGGGGCAAGAAGGTCAGATGTGATTTAGATTTGAAGGAGCCCTTGAACTAGGGGCAAAAGGTTGGATGTGATCAAGGAGTTCAAACTGAATCGTCTCCTAATGAAGACCGCCTAGAAATGAAAAACCCAGAATTTGAGCGAATGAATTTTATTCTTGAAGGACAGCCGAGTTCCTATCCACTACACTAGGGGCAACACTAGGGGCAAATTCGGACCCAATTAGCCTAGTCCCTACATCATCATGTCTACTGGTCAAGTGTAGTAGTTGTTCTCATAGTTGGCTTAGAGATTCCCCAATCAACATGGACAAGTTAAAATGAAAGTAACCCTTGAGAGGCTCGCTGGGTTGAAAACTCGGAAGACCCAGGCAAAAGTTAGAGCAGAAAAACAAAAAAATAGAAACTCAAAAGAAAAAAAAAAAAGAAAATGAAATGAACAAAAATGAAAATCAAAATAAAAAGAAAAAAAAATAGAAAAATGAAAAGCTCGCAAGGTTGAAAACCCGAAAGGGCGGCTTTGGCAAAAGTTAGAGCACAAAAGGAGAGTGTCAATACTCGAGTGAACCTCAGCCCGAACTACGATGGCCTGATTCCTATCTTTGGGATACGTAGGTAGCTTCATCTCGAAGTTCGGCCCTAATAATTTTCAACTCATTCATTTTGTCCATGTTTGATTGGTGTATCTTTAGTCGACTTGGTTGTCCTACCCGTGTTTGACTGGTGTATTTTCATTCTGTTCAGTTCAGTTGGTTTGAGTCAACTTGGTTCGGTTCGGTTCGGTTCGACGGTTCGGTTCGGTCCAGCTTTACTTGGCTTCACTCGGTTCGGATTGGCTTGGTTCAAATCGGCTCAGTTCGGTTATCACCTTTGGTTATATGGTTTGGGACTATGCACCCCAATGGTTGATTCCATGTTAGTTGAGTAGTGGCCATTTGCAAAAATCGATTTTGATTAATTTGAATGAAGCTGACTAATTTTTCTCGAAAAGTGTTCCATTTTTGCAAAACTTGGACCATTCTTTGGATTTGAAAAGGGAAAATTTTCAGTGCTCACAGCTTAGCTTACATGATTTGAAACAGAAAATGGAATAAGTAGGCTAATCTAACTCTCATGTTGATCAAAACATTTTTACAAAAATCAAGAGACAAAAAAAGGGTCAAGGTAAATGAATTAGGGGCATAGTTGAGTTAGTGATTCTATCTTCTCCCCGCTCGAGTCAACTCGTCAGTGTATATGAGTGTGTATTCATACCAGTCAGTGTATTTATACCAGTCAGTGTATGTCAGTGTGTCTTCATACTAACCAGGGTATTCATACCAGTCCATTATATCAGTGTGTCTTCATACCAGCCAGTGTATTTATACCAGTTAGGGTATTCATACCAATCAGTGTATATAAGTGTGTTTCTTTCATACCAGTCAGTATATTTATACCAGTCGGTGTATTTATACCAGTCCGTGTATAAAAGTATGTTTAGATTATTTTGGCTTTGTTTTTCTCATGTTGAGTCAGTGTTATTCAGGTCAGTATGGATCAATGGCCAATTCAGAGTTCAAAATTCAATCATTCTCAAAATTGATCAAACAAATTGTTTTCAAACTCAAAATGATATGCCAGTCACACCATTGATGTGCAAAATTGAAAATTTTTATTACAGTCAGGGGTGGACATCCCCGATTACAGAGACTCCATACAAAAAAAAAAAAAAAAACAAAAAAAAAAAAAAAAAAAAAAAAACAAAAAATACAAAAAAAACAAAAAAACAGAAAGATCTTCTTCTTCGCCGGTGACGGCGACTCGCCGACTTCACTTATTCGGCTCTTCCATTGCCGAGCTCTTCCGCTTTTTGTCGCTCTTCGAAGGCCCTTCTCCAGTGCTTCCACCGAGAACCACCACAGTGTTTCCGCCGACGGAGTCGGCTCCCCGCCGTCCATCAAAGGCGAGGTACGAAGATTGCCCAAATCGGGCCATAGAGGTGGAGTGCCTTTTTAACTCCTTGTTTTCAGCCTTCAGCTCCTTGTTTTCAGCCTTCAAGGCACAGATCTCTGCCCGTGCATCTCTGTACATGCACTGGAGGAGGGAGAGTTGGGCATTGAGCTGGTATACCTCACATGCCTTGCTCTGCAGACGGTGAGACAGGTTGGTGACCGCCGCCACTGTCTCCATACAGGACCTCAACGTGTAGTGATTGGCCTCGATGTCATTTTGAGTAGCCATCACTTGTTCAACTGATAGTGTGGGAAGATTAGGTTGAGTAAGAGCAGGGGCCCTTGGCCCAGAAGAGCTTGATGGATCATTAAGATCCGGAAAGAGGGAGAAAGGGCGAGACGAAGCCATGAAAGAGGAAAGAAGGCAGAAAACAGAAGAGTGGCAGAAAACAGAAGAAGAAAAGAAGATGAAGAAGAAGATGGAAGAGTGATAGAGATAATGGAGAAGAAGAAGAGAGTGGTGAAGAAGACGGAGAAAACTGAGAAAAGAGATACGGAAGAGAAGAAGAAGACAAGAGAGAAAGACAAATGAGGGAGAGAGCCGAGGAGCCTGCAAATCGAGGCCTGCTTTTGTCGGCCAATCGACACAAAAGCAGAGCCCTCGTGCCAAACGCGGCAAGAGACGCGGGAAAATTGTGCATGTATATATGTATATATATTGTATAGCTATGTAATATAGGTATTGTTTTGAACATTTTGGTCATATGAGTGGTTTGGGTTCAGTGGTTAGGCCCAATGGTCGAAGGGTGAGAGACTGAGCCTGAGGTCAGGGGTTCGAACCCCACATCGAGTGTTTCTTTTTGGTTTGTTTTGGTTTTATGTATATATATGTCTTGTATAGTATATATATATATTTGTTTGTATATTTTGTCACAAGAGTGATGTGGTTCAGTGGTTTGGCCTAGTGAGTTAAGGATTGAAAGGCTGAGTCCGAGGTCAGGGGTTCGAACCCCACATCGAGTTTTCTTTGTTTTGTTTTTGTTTTGGTTTTGATGTATATATGTTTTGTCCACCTATATATATATATATATATATATATTTGTTTGAATTATTTCTGTCACACGAGTGGTTTGGGTTCAATGGTTAAGCCCAGTGGTTGAAGAGTGAGAGGCTGAGCCTGAGGTCAGGGGTTCGAATCCCACATTGAGTGTTTGTTTTGGTTTTATGTATATATATGTCTTGTATAGTATGTATATATATTTGTTTGCATATCGTGTCACAAGAGTGACACGGCTCAGTGGTTAAGGACTCGGAGGCCGAGCTTGAGGTCAGGGGTTCGAAACCCCGCATTCCATGTCCATTCATTTTGTGTTTTTTCCTTTCTTTTTGCGTGTTTTGCGTGCGTGTGCTGATGTCAGCAAACAGAATATGCCTTCTCAGTAACGGCATCTTCCCACTGACGGTAGCAAACAGAATATTCCCCGAGTCTGTATGCGTATACCGTATGTACATATCTGTGTGTATGTTCGTATTTGTGTATTTTTTGTCTGTATATATATATAAGTGTGTATACTGTATATATTCGTATCTGTCTGTATGTTGTCTGTATATGTATATATGTATACCGTATGTATATATCTGTGTGTATTTTTGTCTGTATATGAACTCGGGTCTAGGAGACCTTAAATCCTCTGAAGGTGCAAGTCCTTTCGTGTTTGTCGTGCCCAAACGACTTTCCGGGTCTAGGAGACCTTAAATCCTCTGAAGGTGCAAGTCCTTTGATGTTTGTCGTGCCCAAACGACTTTCGTGGTCTAGGAGACCTAAAATCCTCTAAAGGTGCAATTCCTTTGGTGTTTGTCGTGCCCGAACGACTTCAATTGACTATGTTTGTAATGAGTTCCTAGGAGATCAACTGAGACGGTGGAAACTAGAGTTCGAATGGCGATGCCTAGAACGCAAAAGGTTCGGGATTTCCGAGACTAAAGCCTGGTTTAAATACCCAGGGGTGTATCCCCGGTTTGAAATCTGTATGGTAGCCCCATAAGTTGAGATAGCTTGTATGCGCCTCAACTCTGGAAACTGAACCAACCTAGTCTGTCACCCTGTTGGAGAATAGGGAAAGTTGCAAATATAGTCAATATTCCATGACATTGCATTACATTGCATAAATCCAATCGTCAAACTGGCTTCGCGTAGCGTATAAGTCCAATCATCAAACTAGCTTCGCGTAGCGTATAAGTCCAATCATCAAACTGGCTTCGCGTAGCGTATAAGTCCAATCATCAAACCGGCTTCGCGTAGGCGTGTAAGTCCAATTTTCAAACCGGCTTCGCGTAGGCGTGTAAGTCCAATTTTCAAACCGGCTTCGCGTCAGGCGTGTAAGTCCAATCATCAAACCGGCTTCGCGTAAGCGTGTAAGTCCACTTGTCAACCCGGCTTCGCGTAGCGTATAAGTCCAATTATCAAATCCAAATCGGTTAAAGTACAGTCAGGTGCGCTTGTCTGTCTACACCACCCCGGTTAAAGTACAGTCAGGTGCGCCTGTCTGTCTACACCACCCCGGTTAAAGTACAGTCAGGTGCGCCTGTCTGTCTACACCACCCTTGGTTAAAGTACAGTCAGGTGCGCCTGTCTGTCTACACCACCCCGGTTAAAGTACAGTCAGGTGCGCCTGTCTGTCTACACCACCCCTGGTTAGAGTACAGTCAGGTGCGCCTGTCTGTCTACACCACCCCTCGGTTAAAGTACAGTCAGGTGCGCCTGTCTGTCTACACCACCCCCGGTTAAAGTACAGTCAGGTGCGCCTGTCTGTCTACACCATCCAAATCGGTTAAAGTACAGTCAGGTGCGCCTGTCTGTCTACACCACCCCTGGTTAGAGTACAGTCAGGTGCGCCTGTCTGTCTACACCACCCCTCGGTTAAAGTACAGTCAGGTGCGCCTGTCTGTCTACACCACCCCCGGTTAAAGTACAGTCAGGTGCGCCTGTCTGTCTACACCATCCAAATCGGTTAAAGTACAGTCAGGTGCGCCTGTCTGTCTACACCATCCAAATCGGTTAAAGTACAGTCAGGTGCGCCTGTCTGTCTACACCACCCCGGTTAAAGTACAGTCAGGTGCGCCTGTCTGTCTACACCACCCCTGGTTAAAGTACAGTCAGGTGCGCCTGTCTGTCTACACCACCTCGGTTAAAGTACAGTCAGGTGCGCCTGTCTGTCTACACCACCCTTCCTCCTCTCGCGTGAAACGCGTTTGGATTGCAACTCGGTTAAAGTACAGTCAGGTGCGCCTGTCTGTCTACACCACCCCGGTTAAAGTACAGTCAGGTGCGCCTGTCTGTCTACACCACCCCGGTTAAAGTACAGTCAGGTGCGCCTATCTGTCTACACCACCCTTCCTCCTCTCGCGTGAAACGCGTTTGGATTGCAACTCGGTTAAAGTACAGTCAGGTGCGCCTGTCTGTCTACACCACCCCGGTTAAAGTACAGTCAGGTGCGCCTGTCTGTCTACACCACCCCGGTTAAAGTACAGTCAGGTGCGCCTGTCTGTCTACACCACCTTTCCTCCTCTCGCGTGAAACGCGTTTGGATTGCAACTCGGTTAAAGTACAGTCAGGTGCGCCTGTCTGTCTACACCACCCTTCCTCCTCTCGCGTGAAACGTGTTTGGATTGCAACTCGGTTAAAGTACAGTCAGGTGCGCCTGTCTGTCTACACCACCCCGGTTAAAGTACAGTCAGGTGCGCCTGTCTGTCTACACCACCCCGGTTAAAGTACAGTCAGGTGCGCCTGTCTGTCTACACCATCCAAATCGGTTAAAGTACAGTCAGGTGCGCCTGTCTGTCTACACCACCCCAGTTAAAGTACAGTCAGGTGCGCCTGTCTGTCTACACCACCCCTGGTTAAAGTACAGTCAGGTGCGCCTGTCTGTCTACACCACCCCGGTTAAAGTACAGTCAGGTGCGCCTGTCTGTCTACACCACCCTTCCTCCTCCCGCGTGAAACGCGTTTGGATTGCAACTCGGTTAAAGTACAGTCAGGTGCGCCTGTCTGTCTATACCACCCCGGTTAAAGTACAGTCAGGTGCGCTTGTCTGTCTACACCACCCGGTTAAAGTACAGTCAGGTGCGCCTGTCTGTCTACACCACCCTTCCTCCTCTCGCGTGAAACGCGTTTGGATTGCAACTCGGTTAAAGTACAGTCAGGTGCGCCTGTCTGTCTACACCACCCCGGTTAAAGTACAGTCAGGTGCGCCTGTCTGTCTACACCATCTAAATCGGTTAAAGTACAGTCAGGTGCGCCTGTCTGTCTACACCACCCCGGTTAAAGTACAGTCAGGTGCGCCTGTCTGTCTACACCATCTAAATCGGTTAAAGTACAGTCAGGTGCGCCTGTCTGTCTACACCATCCAAATCGGTTAAAGTACAGTCAGGTGCGCTTGTCTGTCTACACCACCCTAGTTAAAGTACAGTCAGGTGCGCCTGTCTGTCTACACCACCCCTTTTCCTCTTGCGTGAAACGCGTTAGGTTGTTGATTCACTCGGTTAAAAACATCAGGTGCGTCTGTCTGTTTACACCACCCATTCTCCTCTCGCGTGAGACGCGTTAGGATGTTGATTTCTCTTGGTTGATGTCATCCCTCTTTTGCATGATCATGAATTTTCAAGCAAACCGGCTTCGCGAAGCGTGTAAGTCCAACTTTCAAACTGCATTTTGTGTATATCATTTGCATTCTGCCCCTGAACTACGCTAGTTTGATTCCTTGCAAAGGGATATGTAGGCAACCTTCGGGTTCAACCACATGCATTGCATTTTGTGTGATTACCCAAGTCTTACGGCCCTGTCAAAAAGGGTCGTCTTCTGGCTTTGACATTCACTCACGTCATTTCATGACTTCGAGCTCTGTCAAAGAGGGGCAACTGTAGACACCCCATTTTGACCGGCCCTAAGACTTGGGCATTTTAGTTTGACCACCCTCACCAAAAATATCAAAATGAAATTTCAAATTCCAAACCTCACCCATTTTGATAATTTGTAGTGTTTTATAATTTTATATGTGTGTATTAAATTAGGTGTGTGCATATATTTTAAGTGTGTTTTATAATTGATTAAAACAAAAGAAAATAAAAAAATATAAAATAAAAAATAAAAAAAAATAAAAAAATCAAATCATAAAACAAACAGAAAAAATAGAAAATAGAAAATAAAAAGAAAAAGAAAAAAAAAATGTTAAACCTTAGTGGTGGAGTGAGTGTGTTAGGTGAAGAATAAACAAAAATTAAAAAAACAAAACAAAAAAAATATAAAATAAAAAAAAATGAAATGGGCCGGTGGCAGCATAATTTGCTTTGTTGAGTGGTGCTTTGTGAGTGGTGCTTTGTTGAGTGGAAATTGAATGGAAGTTGAGTGGGAAATGGAATAAAAGAGGGACCATAGAGCAACGCAGAGGGGGGGGGGCTTGAGGGGAAGAAAGAAAGAGGTTTTTGAGAGAAGAAAAACAAAGAATGGGTTAGAAAAGAGAGTCACAGAGCAATACACGGGTTCAGGGGAGAGCAGCTTCACACCATACACACAGACACTCATTTTTGAGGAGAGACGGATACACACACGGTGGAGGGAGAAAGGGGGAGCCCCTCTCACTCGGCAAACCCACTTCTCACACATACATCTCTTCTCACTCTAACAAGAACCATGCACACATGAGTTTGAACAGGGTGGCCACTCACACACACCTCCCTCTCTCCCCCCTCATGGCACACATGCAGCACCACCATCATCCCTCTCTCTCTACCCTAACCACCACCACAACACTCACAGCTGCACTCTCTCACTCGGCAACGGCAACCCAGTAGCCACCCAACACAGACCCACCACCACCGTGGCCACCCATGCATCACCATGCATGCACGGCAGCAGCACCAACCCCCACCTCACAGACCCACTCTCCCTCACTCTCACATACCTACACACACCCCTCTCCCCGACCACATCACCTTGACAACCCACACACACCAACCTCTCTCTCTCTCTCTTCTCTCTCTCACACGGAGCATCACACACACACACCATGATCACACTGCCATGCACTCTCTCTAACACCACGGCTCACATGACAACCTCTCTCTCTCTTCACCAAGTCCACCCGTGGGCTTTGAGAAATTCTGGGTGGGTTTTGTGGAATTCTGACAACATTGGTTAAGTGGGCCTTGGCATTATATTGTTTCGTGGGTTTCTTGTTGTTGGCCCAAGGTTGATTATGGTTTTTCAGCCGGGCTCATTGGGTTTTAGACAGATTTCAAATCCGTTCCTTGGTTTGCCGCTCGAATCCAGAAAATGTGAATCATGTGATGTTGCGGAACCCGGGACATGCGAAAAGGATTCATGTGCCAGTGATGAAGTTGTTTATTTTATTTTTATTTTGAGTGTTTTGTGAGGTTTTATTTTATTTTATTATTTCTCCCTCCTCTTTTATTCGGATCTGTAATATTTAAGGTGTTGTAATAATTCCCCCACCCCGCTTCTTTCTATCCCATTCTTTTATCGCTTTCCCTAACTGTGTGTATGTATATATGTTGACATGTCATGCATATCCCTACTTTACATCCATGATCCATGCATAAGATTTGGCTAAATTTGCATCTTTATGCTTCAATTGATTATCCCATGATTCTGTGTACTATCGGATGTTTTAAGATGATTCACATGCCATATTGTAGAAGCCAAATCTTTAGTGCATCTCATGAGTGAATTGCATTAGGATTCTGTATATAAGATCATGCATATTTCACTAACTTTTGTTTTGTAGATGTTCGAGGGTCGTCGGTCAATCTGTGAGTTTTTATGCTTTAGCATCTCATTTGTGTGTGATTTTCTTACTATGTTTAGCATCCTACCATGTGGCTATTTGCTTAAGTGATAAACTGTTTGAATGCCTGTGGATGAAGGCTTGTTGTTTGAATTGGAATAATTCAATAAATGTACGCGTTAAGCCCACTTGATGGTGGCAAAATCAAACCATTTTCGGAAAACAAACATGAAGTTGAATTGTTCCAATTTGAGCAAACTAGTCTATACTTGTATGCTTCACATAGTAAATGTTAGGATTTATTAAAATATGAACATATAAAGAAAATAAAAGTCACATCATGGTTTAGTAGAGGCCGATCTTTTGATCGGGTGAGCGGGGGTGCTCATTATTGACCTTCCCCTCTCATACCTAAGGTTCCGAGCCAAGCATCCTTGGTTACGACGAACAGTGGCCTTTGGCACCGAGTCATGGGTTTTCTAATTTTCCAAAATATTAGGTGGCGACTCTGAGTTCTGATGACGCAGTCCATTTTTAACAAAATTGCAATAAAATGGATTTTCAATAAAAGTTGCCAAATCTGGACTTTCATCTACGTTTCACATTGCACTCGTGAGACATTGAGATCAAAGAGATCTCGGGAGTCCGAACTGTTTAACGCGCGCGGGTACCCTCCCGGGCATGTTACACCAAGTGCGAAGCACGAATTGGAATGGATCAAGATACTCCACTCCTTCATCTGGGGCATCGACTAAATGTCACCGAAGGAAATAGCCACGAGCTGATAACGTTGGGCAATAACCCGCAACTTCTTGTTTATCCATCAACCACCCAGGGGAGGGATAAAAAATGAGAGATTGAAGAATAGAAAGATGTGCGCTGAGAGAAAAAGTGAGGAAAAGGGCTTTTTCAGAGAAAAAAAAAGAGCCTGAGGGCCGAGTGATGTGAGAATCACAAATGAGAAAGGGTGGGAAACAATACCCAGAGAAACAGGCTCCCTGTGCACATCTGAGTGTCGTGTCTTTTTGTTTTATCTCGATTCTTGTTTTGAGTCGTTTCGAGTGTTACTTGATGTGTTTAGGTTGTTTACCTTTTGTTTTCCGTTGTTGAGTCGTAGTGCGCTGTGTTCAGTCGTAGGCTCAATACCCCGGTCAAGAACTCATCTCTCAATTTCAAAAATAAAATCATTTTGCGCTCCGAGTGCCGTGCCGTTCTCCACATCTGTGCAAAACAAGATTCATTCTTTCGTAAAACCGCAAGGTTCAACCCAGGTCATGCGGGAACAGTAAAACCAGGACCTATCTGAAGCTATATAGGTTCCAGACTGCAAAGCAAAAGAAAAGAGGGAAAATGTCGGGTATCTGAGTTTGTTTCAACTTCAGTAAGTTCCGAGATTGCATTCCGTGTGTACCTCTTCAGGTCTTGCCAATGCTCCGAAGTATAAGTGTGCCTCTACCTCAAGCTCAAGATCAAGTCTACTTCAAGCCAGAATGGTGATCAGAAGTGCTCTCCCTGAGTATCATTCCCTGCTAGAGGCATCTCGGCTGTGTTCACAATGAGTTCCTAGGAGACCAACTGCGACGGTGGAAACTAGAGTTCGAATGGCTGTTGCCTAGAACGCAAAGGTTCGGGATTTCCGAGACTAAAGTCTGGTTTAAATACCCAGAGGCGTGTCCCTGGCTTGAAATCTGTATAGAAGCCCCACAGGTTGAGATAGTGTGTATGCACCTCAATTCTGGATACTGAACCAACCTAGTCTGTCACCCTGTTGGAGAATAGGAAAAGTTGTGAATATGATCAGGAAGAAAGGCAGCATCCAAAGTGTTCTACGTGAAGAACCCTTGTCAGCATTTCAGAGCCTTTGTACTGTCAGTGGAAGGTAAGTGTTTGAAGAGCACAAGGGGAAACCCCCGTCATAGTAGAGCGGTTCATCGCCACTCACCCCATGAGGTGCTTTCTAAAGCGCCGCTATGCTTGTTTATTGTATCATGCATTGTATTGCATTGTACCTCTCAAGTTTCTTTCTCATTCATGCACGATATTGTATGTACGGTTCATTCAAAGAAGTTCCGTTTGAGATCATTCAGTTAGTGTATCAATCACACTTCATTTATTTAGTGTATCAATCACACCTCATTCACCCTTAGTGTATCTATCACATTTTCTTCATTCGCTTAGTGTATCAATCACACTTCATTTACTTAGTGTATCAATCACACTCTCTTCACTTAGTGTATCAATCACACTTCTTTCATTTTCTGTATCTATCACACACATTCTCATTTTGTGTATCTATCATGCACATATTCACTTCATTTACTTTAGTGTATCCATCACACTTCATTATCTTTTGTATCACACCTGTTCACTTAGTGCATCCATCACACTTGTTCACATAGTGCATCTATCACACTTTGTGTTCATCTTCAGTATATCTATCATACTCTGTTCACTTAGTGCATCTATCACACTTTGTGTTCGCTTTTAGTGTATCAATCACACTTTGTTCACATAGTGCATCTATCACACTTTGTGTTCACTTTTAGTGTATCAATCACACTCTGTTCACTTAGTGCATCTATCACACTTTGTGTTCGCTTTTAGTGTATCAATCACACTTTGTTCACATAGTGCATTATCACACTTTGTGTTCACTTTTAGTGTATCAATCACACTCTGTTCACTTAGTGCATCTATCACACTTTGTGTTCATTTTTAGTGTATCTATCACACTCTGTTCACTTAGTGCATCTATCACACATTGTGTTCACTTTTAGTGTATCAATCACACTCTGTTCACATAGTGCATCTATCACACGTTGTGTTCACTTTTAGTGTATCAATCACACTCTGTTCACATAGTGCATCTATCACACTTTGTGTTCATTTTTTAGTGTATCTATCATACTTTGTTCACTTAGTGCATCTATCACACTTTGTGTTCACTTTTAGTGTATCAATCACACTTTGTTCACATAATGCATCTATCACACTTTGTGTTCACTTTTAGTGTATCAATCACACTCTGTTCACTTAGTGCATCTATCACACTTTGCGTTCACTTTTAGTGTATCAATCACACTCTGTTCACTTAGTGCATCTATCACACTTTGTGTTCGCTTTTAGTGTATCCATCACACTTGTTCACGTAGTGCATCTATCACACTTTGTGTTCGTTTTTAGTGTATCAATCACACTCTATTCACTTAGTGCATCTATCACACTTGGTGTTCACCTTTTGTGTATCCATCACACCTGTTCACTTAGTGCATCTATCACACTTTGTGTTCACCTTTTGTGTATCCATCACACCTGTTCACTTAGTGCATCTATCACACTTCGTGTTCACCTTTTGGTGTATCCATCACACTTTGTTCACGCCTTGTGTATCTATCACACTACACTCACCTTGTGTATCTATCCTACCTTGTTCACTTAGTGCATCTATCACACTTTGTGTTCACCTTTTTGTGTATCTATCACACTACGTCCGCTTTGTGTATCTACCACACATGCTCACTTTGTGTATCTATCACACATTCGCTTTGTGTATCTATCACACATGCACACTGTATTTGCAATGAGAATTGCAGTAATTCTCTTATACCGTTTCTGCATGTAATGTAGTTAGATATTGTGTATGCTTGCTTAAAATTGTTGCATGTTATGCTTCGTTACAACTTTCTTTGCGTGATCATAAGTTATGCTCGGCTTCGTGCATTGTCTTGCATTTTGCCTCCGCCCTCGGGCGCATATCTTTATCTGTAGCTTGTATGCTCTGTCTAAGTCTTCGGCCTTGTCAAAAATGGGTCGTCTCTGGGCTTTGACATTCACTCCCGTCATTGTCATGACTTTCGAGTTCTGTCAAAGAGGGGCAACTGTAGACACCCCATTTTTGACCGTCCTCAAGACTTGGACGTCATCGTTTGAACACTCGATGATTATCCATGCTCGTATTCGTCTTGAGTTCTCGGAGGTTTCGGTCGCGCGCCTTGCCTCAAGACCTCTCGACTTATTTGTTTTGTACTTGGTTGTGGACCAAGCACTTAGGTTTTTACCTCTGAGGGTAGAAAATGGCTTGTTGGCCATTTCCACACCCCACCGGCCTTGGCATGTTGCCACCGGCCCTGTTTTCTTGCTACCGGCCAAAAGTGTTGGCCGGTCGGCAATGTTCTTGGTCGGCCGGCCATTATTTTGGTCGATGGGTCACTTTTTCTGGCCGGAACCCTTGTTTTAGCTTCTTGAGGAAGCTTGAACATTTTGAACCCTTGTTTTAGTTTCTTGAGGAAGCTTGAACCTTTTGAACCTTTTTTAGCTTTTTAAGGAAGTTTGAACCTTTTTAGCTTCTCCAAGAAGCTTGAACCTCTTTAGCTTCTCCAAGAAGCTTGAACCCTCTTGTTTCTCTATAAGAGAGGGCCTCCCTCTCCTTTAGAGAGATTCCAAAAATTTGTCTAAAGCTCCAAGATATATATCTCTCTATATCTCACTATTTTGAGCTCTAAAGTGCTTGGTTCTTGACCCCTTTACACCACAACTCCTAAGCACACACCTCCACTACTCATCTAAGCTTCTTGGAGGGTCTTAAGAGGGCTCAAAGGTTGGGTTTTGGTCTAGAAATCAGCTGGTTTTTGCTGAGCTACAAGGGTAACTCATTTTTCCCTCTTTTACTCCCTATTTTTGCACAAGCTTTTAGCCTATCTTGCATGTTGTTTTGAGCTTAGTGTATAACTGATAAAAGTTCTGTTTTTGCATGCTTTTGAACTTTGTTTAAGGTCACTTTTGTGTTTGGGGTTGTTTCCCCCCTCTTAGGCCTTGTTTGGCCTCATTTTTGTGCTTTTTTTGTGAACTTCGGGACCACCTTGTATTGATGTTTTGAGGTCCTAAGAAAGAGAGGGCCATCCCCTCTCCTTATTGTCTTGCTTACTTGCATTTTTGGCCTTACAAAGGAGCCTATACTTGCATGCTTCCTAGCCTCATTTCAGGCCCTTTTCAGTGAGTTTTAGGGCCTGCATAACCTCTGTCCAGAGGTGGTTTTGTCATATTGGGTGTCCATCTTGCATGTGTAGAACAACCCTCTTCATGGCCTATCAAAGGAGCATCTCATTCTTGCATGCATAGACCATATTTCAGTGAGTTTTTCGGCTTTATTTGGCATGTCATACCTCCGAATTTTGCTGGTTTAGTGGCCTCTTGAATGCTTAATATACTTGTAGTATAAACCCTATTCACTAGCTTGTATTGCATATTGTTTTGGCCCTTGATTCTAGCACTTTTTGGCCATGCCTTAACCTGATTTTGTGCATGTTTTGGACTGCCTTAGCTTTGTTTTTGTGCCTCATGGTCGAATGATGCATGCCATGCATGGTTGTAGTTCAATATCCATGCCTAGCCTTGAGTTTTGTAGCCTCTTGCATACATATACTGAGGTGTTCTCATGTTTTGGGGCCATTATGCATCATATTTCAGAGCTTATATGAATGCCATATTCCCATGTTTTCCACTCTTTAAATATGTTTGAGAGTCGTGCTTGTATGCTTTATTTACCGACCATTGCATGAGCTTCATTTTGGTGCATTCCGAGCCATCATTTTAGGCCATTTTGCTACTGTCTTGGACCTGCCCAGGATCTGTTTGGGGCTGGTTTTGCCATTTGAGCATTGCTTTGTATACCTATAGTGAAGTGTGCTTCACTAGTTTCGGTATTTGAGCCTTCTAGCATGCATAGCATGAGTGTTTGCATGCTTCAGAGTCATTTTGGAGTCATTTAGTATGCCATTTCAGAGCTAGAATGTATGCCATTGTATGCCATGTCTCATCCTTGCATCGCTCTTGGAGAGTTGCATTTTGTGCCTTACGCTTGGGGCCATTGCATTGTGCATGTTTGCATGAATCTTGGGCCTTGTTCTTATCTCATTTGGCCACTGATTTTGGCATGCTTGAGAGTTACCCGTGTTAGTGTAAGTCCATCTCACCATGTTGTTGCATGCTTGTTTCATTTTGCATGTTGTTGCATGCTATACATGTCCACATGTTTAGGTTGCATGCCTATTGCATATTGCATGTTAACACGCTCATGTTGCATTAGATTTGTTGCATACTTGAGTTATTTGCATGCTTGCCTAGGTTGCATTGCATTGTGTGTGCATCCCTTGCCTCTTGATCAATCATGATAGAGGTTGGGGCCCTTTATGTGTTTTGTGCATTTCATTCCATATCGAATTGCACATTCGGCTCCTTTGGCCATCATGCATTGAAATGCGTGATTGATGGCCCGAGGGTCGAGAACCACACTCCCTTGAGCTCTTGACATGATAGGGAGGGTGGTTGTGCTAATATTTCCTTGAAAATGCATCGCCATGCTCTGTTTGTCCTCTGCTGCTACAAAACAGGTTTCTGCAGGAAGAGTTGGTCGACCGACTACATTCAGTGCCGGTCGGCTATGCATTGTTGGCCGAGAGCACAATTTTTGGTCGATGAGCTATTTCACTTGGCCGGTGGTCCCATCTCATGGCCGATGGCCTCTCAGCATGTCCTCAAGATGTTTCAAAGGTGTCACAAAGGTTGGAACAATTTTCAAAAGAGCAGAGCAGTGTAAACAGAGGCAACTATGGCATGGCGATGGATTTCCGAGCAAAGCCGACCGAGCATGCGTGCATCCCTCTTCCCGAGGCTGTTTTACTGCTTTAGTAGATTAATTGATTTGTTAATTAGTTAAGCGGTTTTGTAATTAATTAGCGCGTGAGTTAGTTAATTAGGTGATTTGTATTATTCTTTCGGACCCTCCGAGAGAGGAAACAACTGTTGTAATAAGTGTGCGTGTGTGTGTTGCATGTCTTCCAACCCCACGTCTTTCTCCCTTTTATTTACCAGCTTATAATGGTTAGTTTTAGGGCACGTTTCAATTAGCATACTTATGCTCGCATGTTTGCATCCATTCATCTATCGTGCATGCACCGGGCTCGGCGCATCATACTAACTACATTGTATTTCAATTCCAAGTTGAATACATGTTATCTGTTGCATTTCATATGCCATGTTTAGAATAACTGAGCCTATCTTAGTTGCATTTTGCATGTGTTGCATTAGCCATCTTAACATGAACTAGGATCATGCATTGATTACTAACTAGTTTCTGTTTTGGCTTGGAGTACTCGGTGAGTGTTTATGCTTTAACATCCTTGCATGTGTGTGAGTGACTGCCATGATAGCATGCTTACCATGAGGCTATTGCTTATGTGAAATAACTGCCTGAATGCCTGTGGGTGAAGGTTGGGTTATCTGAATTGGAACAATTCATTGATTGCGAGTTTTAAGCCCGCTAGATAGTGGCAAATCACCATGTTTTCTAAACCCACTTGAGGGTGGCAAAATCCGCATTTTAGCCTACTTGCGAGTAGCAAACCGCTTTCAAAAACAAACATGAAATGTTTTGTTCCAACTCAGGCGATCCAGTCTATACTTGTATGCTGCGCGCATCACATAGTAATTCTAGGCTAATAATCGGGATAAGAGCACATAATGTTTTCAAAACTCGATATCATGGTTAGTAGAGGCCGATTTTTGATCGGGCGAGCGGGGGTGCTCACGAAGTGACCTTCCCCAATCATACCTAAGTTCCCGAGCTGAGGCAACTTTGGTGATGACGGACACGTGGCCTTAGGCACGAGCCAGGGTTTCCTAAATTTCCCAAAATAAATATTTAGGTGGCGACTCTGCAGTCCATGTTTGGCACTTCTTTCAAAAAAATCTGTTTTAAAAAACGATTTGTCGGATTTGGACTCTTTGATGATTCATCGGTCTTGCATTGGACTTTGCGAGATTAGATACAGGACCGTGACATTGAGTCCTGAACTGTAGTGAGCCCAATGAACAAAACGGGATTCCCTCCCGGGACGTTCGGGGACGTCTACACAGGTGCACCCGAATGTTTTTAACTGATTTGCAATCCTAACACGTTGCACGCAAGAGGAGGAAGGGTGGTGTGAACACCGGGCGCACCCGAATGTTTTTAACCGATTCTCAAATCCTAATGCGTTGCACGCAAGAGGAGGAAGGGTGGTGTGAACACCGAGCGCACCCGAATGTTTTTAACTGATTTGCAATCTTAACGTATTGTACGCGAGAGGAGAAAGGGTGGTGTGAACACCAAGCGCACCCGAATGTTTTTA
Organism: Camellia japonica; assembly: GCA_030407325.1. Taxonomy (NCBI): domain Eukaryota; kingdom Viridiplantae; phylum Streptophyta; class Magnoliopsida; order Ericales; family Theaceae; genus Camellia; species Camellia japonica. Next base: position 116,549,195 of record JAPPVO010000032.1, read on the forward strand.
ACCGATTGAAAGTGGATGCGATCCAAATGTAGCACGAATGATTTTAACTGGAACTCCTCTGAATGAACTGTACATACAATATCATGCATGAATGAACTGTACATGCAATATCGTGCATGAATGAACTGTACATACAATATGGTGCATGTGCAAAAAAGAACTTAACAAATGCGATACAGTAAGAATGCATGTTCCATGCAAGACAAAAGACTGAAATACAATGTTAATGGTATGTTCCATGCGAGAAACAAAAATGGAAGCATATTCTATGCATGATTCATAACGGATGCAAGACGCGCATGAAATATCTGTGAAATGCATATTCTATGCAAGGAAGCGAAATGTATATTCATGCAACAACGTGAGATGAATATTCTATGCAACAACATGAGATGCATATTCTATGCAACAACGTGAGACGCATATTCTACGCAATGACGTGAGATGCATATTCTATGCAACGATAGAGAAGTGCAGGTACAAAAGCATAATTTGACAAAAACAAATTCAGTAACAACTTCCGATTTACCTCCCGGAAGAGTTACAGTATGTTTAAAGGATACACCTCGTTCATGTTGACAAGTGACAAACATTGCACACCGAAAACACAGTTTTGAGCTTCCGTAGAGACATTTTGAACCCAACAGTGAACAATCCCTTCAATTCTTGGAAGCCAAGGACACAAAACAACATCAGGACCCCAAGGAAAGTCACCGGCCATCTGCCAGCCACAAGAAGAGGCCGCCGGCCACCCGCCGGCCTTCAATAGCTACTGCCAGCCACAAAAGTGGCCTGCCGGCCACCCATGGCAGATTTCGGGTATTTGGGCCTTTTTGACTCAGGTCTTTAAGTATAAGGCATGGGGTCTCATTTCCTTATTACCCCATGCCCGAAATTGTTCCCTTTCCCTCTCTATGTGCTCCTTCTCTCTAGATCCGCGCTTTTCATTCGTTTTCTAACACCCCACGTGAAGTTTATTCGCTAAACCCTCTTTGTTTACTCCGTTTTGAACCGATTGAAATTTGATTTCGGTGCTTTTTCTTTCATTTCCACCATTCTAAGCTTGTTCCCCTTGAGTTTCTCTCAGGTTTTGTGCCTTTTCCCGGGCTTTGACTTTTTCTTCAATTTTCTCTCTCCTAGGGTTGACTTTTTCCAAGTTTGTGTTTTTTCCTCCATTTTTCTTCATTTCTCGACCACTTTCTCATCTTCTTTCCAGGTGGCGGATGATCTACTCTATGACGGGGCTCCCTTCAAGATTCTACCTCTAGCAGAGATGGAGGCCGAGCCTGAGCCCAAGATACCACCGCTAGGAGTGCGCCCCTTTGATCCGATGACATACCATCCTCGGATACATGTACTACCACCCGAGGGTATCAGGCATTTCAGAGAGTTTGCGCGACGCGCACCAGAGGACCTCTTGCTACGGGAATCGGACTCCCATTTGTCTTACGATGCCACCGAGGTACACACTATATTCTCACGCTTTCTTCACTGTACATTGCATTTCTTGCTTTAACTGTATTCCTTACTTCAACTGTATGCTTACACTGCATTTCTTGCCTTAATCATACTCTTGCATTGTATTTCTTACACTGCCTTTTCATCTGCCTGTTCTCATATCACTGTATATCACTGTTCTGACCATAGGAGGACTCTCACTCTATTAGGGGCTATGGAGCCACGTTCGCAAGGGACTGGTATATGGAGCTCCTTGTCGGTGTCTATCACATCATCGACGAGGCCGGCTTCGGCTTATTCTACATGGGACTATCGTGCCATATAGCAAGTCAACCACTTCTTGGTGCATTGGTGGAGTGGTGGTGGGATACCACCAACTCCTTTCACTTCTGCACCGCCGGGGAGATAACGATGACGCCCTACGACTTCGCCATGCTCATGGGCGTAGAAGTAGGGGATAATCCGATCCCTTACGATATGGACATGGGCCAATGGGAAGCCGTCTGGCTATACCTGCTGGGAGCAAGCCCACCTCTCTTCCGATCGGCGATGGTACGATATAGCTGGTTCGCCAAGCATTTCTGAGAAAGAGAGCCAGAGGCCCTAGAGGAGACTGAGCACTAAGCCCGAGGCTTCTTGATGTTCCTCTTCGGTACCACCTTGTTTGCGAATAGGTGGAACACCGTAGGGCTGTATGTCCTCAGCGCCCTGGTGGACTTACCTCAGGTTCGGCTTTATGATTGGAGAGGAGCTGGCCTCGCCACACTATATGGCTATATGAGTTCGACATCCTGCAAGAGGGGAGACAAGGTCGGAGGCTATTGGAGAGCCTGGGAGATATGCTTTACATTTCTGCTTTACATTTTCTATCTTCCATTTCTGTGATTTTTGCTTTGCACTTTCTGTACACTCCATACTGCACTCTTTATATCTATACACTACGCTGCATCGCACATTCTGTATTCTCCGTATCTGTACTCTCTGTACATTGTACTATACATTCTGCTTTCTGCATCTGCACTTGTACTTTCTGTACATTGTACTACACATTCTGCTTTCTGCATTCTATACCTGCATTCTCTATATCTATACACCGTATACTCACTGTTACCTTTTCTTTGCAGCTTTGGGTATATGCATATTTCCCAACCCTCGCTCCAGAGTCGGAGGTGGAGATGCCCCCCGCTGTACCGTATTCTCATCGATATGATGGCAAATGCTTGCGAAGGACCCGGAAGACTTTCACATTCTTCTGCCGGTACTTCGACACAGTGACTACAGTGGAGGTAACTCAAAACTCAAAGTTATTTTTGGTTTATCAACAACTGACAACGACTAACAATCTGTATATCCCCTGTTTGCAGATCGCTTGGCGGCATTGGGCGATGATACCGACTAGAGTCAGGGACCAGTATGCAAGTGCCTGGGGGGGCCTCTCGTTTTCAACTTCTGCTAGAAGGCTCGGTTTGTCGAGCCTGGTTTCTAGGCGAGCGATTCATGTGCCAGACCATAGGCTTACCTAAGCCAGTAGTTTCCATGCCTCCTCCAGCATCTATGACAGCTACGGAGAGCCTCTCCTTTCAGGAGATGATCCAATTCACGGAGGGCTTGGATGCCGACTACTTCTGCGAGGAGGGGGATTATTCGACATTCATTCAGACACGTCTCATACCTCCCTTGACGGGTGTTCATACAGGCAGAGCGGTAGGCGCCCTTATGGCAGGCAGGACTCGGTGGACGGGGGCCAGGACTGGAGGGGTTCCTCCCACTGCACACACTACCGGTTAGCCAGAGATCCTGACCATGCTGAAATGTTGGAGGCCGATCGGGACGTCGTATCAAATTTCGATTGAGCCAGCAGAGGCTGGGCATAGATACATCCGAGCTCATGACGCACCTCCGGTATGTACCACATTTTCTTCAACTTTCCACTTTCTTTCTGATATTTGTTCCTGATCAATCTTAATGCATTTACAGGCACCCCCGGAATACACTGAGGGACTGCTCGAGCTAGCAGCCTCGTTCAGGAGCATGATTCTGAGGTGGGAGGCACTGCTCAGTCTTCATCGCATTCGGGTATTCTTCCCCTATCTTCTACCCGTATTTTAGTATTTTTCACACTGTTGTGCACATCATTCTCACTGAAGCATTGATACTCCTCTCACAGCATGCATTTTGCCCCTTGTCACATCATACTAATACGCTGAATTGACACACTGCACTATATTTGTACTGTATCTAGCTCATTGCATTCCACCACTTTTATCATACTGTATTTGCAACTATACATTGTATCTGATGTATCAATATTGTATCATTTCAGGTTCCAGCCATACCGAGAGCACCAGCAGCAGCGACTGCGCCTATACCATCACCACCTCCCCCAGCAGCAGAGATGAGGGAGAGACAGACCCCAGCACGCAGCCAAGAGGAGCGTCGTGGTCGAGGCCGACGAAGCACTTCGGAGCCAGTGTTGAGTGACGATGATGCTGAGACCAGTGGCTCCGAGGAGACAATGATTCCGCAGTCTGAGTTCTTCAAGAGTAGAGATGATGGTGACTCAGGATCCGAGAGTGGAGGTGCTACTGAGTCAGGCTCTAGAGCAGAGAGTGGTGAGCATTCCGGTTCCGGTTCTGGCTCGCCATCTGAGTCAGACAGTGACACTGATAGAGATAGCTTTGAGTCTCCCCCCAAGAAAAGGACAAAGAGGGCCTCTCGAGCTTAAGATGACTGGCGCTGATTTATTTTTGTATTTTTGCCTAGTTTCTTTTTGTTAGTAGCATTAGCGTATGTATAGCTTTTAGGAAGTTCTATTTTGCTTTAAAACTTATACTCCGCTTATGTAAAAAGCCATGATCGGAGTAAAAACTCATAGTTTTTTTATGAAAAAAAATGTGTTGTCATTTTTGCATCATGAGCACAATATATGCATGAAATGGACAAGGAATCGAAATGGCCAAGAGCGCACAAAATGTTTAATCAGGTAATGAACTAACCAACCACAATACAAAATGCATTATACAACTCAATAAACAAAAACAACTATAACTCAATAAACAAAACAACTCAAATACAACTCGACAAACATGCTAAAACCAAAAGGACTCAAAGCAAGACCTTAAAACACACAAAGAGTAGAACGAAACACATGTTTCCAGCACTATTCAGCACAAAAGTGGACAGCAGATCTGAGAGGAAGGGTGCCGGCCAGACTAGGAACCTGCCGGCCACCTACCGGCTACAAGAAATGGCCTGCCGGCCACCATTGTACAGAACCTCTAGATTGTTGACACCTGGCTTCCACTCACTGCCTTATCTTCTATAAAAGGTTGAGCTTTATGGTTTTTTCATTTCAGCAACAAATTCTTCACAAATTGAGCCATTTTTGCCCAAAAACTCTCAGATTGGATTGCAACTTTAGATGGCTTGAAAAAGATGTATTTCTAGGGTTTCGGCATAAATGCACTTTTCCCGCTAAGTCGTTCTCCGCTTTATTTTTCGTTCCTGTATGTCGCGGCTAAATGTTGGAATCCGTTCCTTCGGGAGACAAGAGATATGCCCGACAATCAAAGAATTCCAAGCGCTAATGGAATCCCGGCGCGACGAGGAAATCATACCTCAGCCCCATTTCGGCCACATCCAAGCTTTGGGACGAATGTGTGGGCTTACTCTTCATGAGGCTCGATCCTTAGTTCACAACGGAGAGCTGGATATTCCCAGTTTGATTCATCGATTTTCTGACATCGGTGACCACGGCGACCTTCTTTGATAGGGTTTTCGGCAACACGCCCTTTGCTTGTGTATGTTGGCTCATTTCCTTCTTGCCCCTAGTTTCGGAGGGTCTAGGATTCGGCTAATTGAAGTGGCGCAAGGCCTGAAAGAGGACAAGAGTTACATTGGCTTGGTACTAGCTGAAACTTTGATGGGCTTAGACGCCTTCCATCGACGAGAGACTACCAAATTTGCAGGGAGTCCAGTACTTCTTCAGGTAATGTTTCCCACCTTTTCTCATATGTGTTTCTCACTCGACACTCATGCTCTGTTTTTTCTCAAAATCATTTTTCTCACTTTTCCTCTCAGCATACATCTCTATATTCTTTAATCTCTCTTTTCTTTCATCCCTCCCCAGGTTTGGTTAATGGACAAGCTGAAGGTAGTGGACTCTTGCCCTGAGTACTTAGCTCGAGGCTATTTCTTCTGCCAACAGCTAGTGGATTTCCCCAATGAGGAGTGGTGGTGCCACTGGATGTGCAACAAGTTTGCTGCTGACATTGCTTGGCATTGCCCTGGCTTAACTTGACCAAAATGAGCTATAGCATGACTCGATAACCTGGCATACAGCTGATCGACCTTACACACTGTGTATTCTACTTCCCTTTCTGGTTCAGACGTCAGTTTGGACATGACCAGACTCGCCTAGAGGAGGGGATAGAGTACCCGATTTCATTTCCTATCTGAGGTTCACATTTGGCTAGGTAGCTCACTGCTTGGAGGACAAGAGAGCTTCTGGCCCCTGCCTCTAGTTTCAGCTGCGCCCTTTCTGGCGAGTGCCTAGCTTGGCTCGAGGATGAGGCACAAACCGAGCCCACTTTGGCATCAGAAGCTTCCACAAGCACGAGCGGGGGATGTAGGAACACCTGACTCATCTATGCCCCTAGTTTATTACTTAGATCTTACTTTTCAAGTTTTTTGAATGTAATAAAAGCAACTTTGATTTGTATCGAGAGTTGGAGAACTTTGTATTGCAATCAATGAAATTAAAGTTGTGAGCACTGAAAGTTTTCCTTTTGGTCCCAAAATGGTCTAAGTTGTAAAAAGGTAAAATTTGAACAAAATCAACTTTTATCAAAACTTTTCAAAACCATTTTCGATAAGGATCACCACTTGACACACATGGAATCAATCCTCGAGATGTATAACCCCGAATCCAAAGATCAAAAATTGCCCATTGACTGAAAAACACTGCTCAGCACTGTAACCGGCTCTTCTCTCAAGAGTAGAGATCACAGTCGAACTTTCAGGTGAAGAACAGACAAATAGGCAAAGATGACCTAATCAGACACATGGACAGGACAGTTGATTTGGAGGTATTTACGATCGAACTTCAGGATGAAGTTGCCTACGTGTCCCGAACATGGGAATTAGGCCTTACGTAGTTCGATTCGGGTTCAATCGAGTATTAACACTCTCTTTTTGCGCTCTAATTTTTGCCAAGGCCGCCCTTTAGGGTTTTCAACCTTGCCGGCTCAGTTTTTCTTTTTCTAATTTTTGGTGCTCTAACTTTTGCCTAGGTCGCCCTTCTGGGTTTTCAACCTAGCGAGCCTCTCAAGGATAATATTTCTTCAACTTGTCCATGTTGATCGGTTGGGAAAATTCTAGTCCATCCAGGTCCATGAGAATAACAGCTCCACCCGACCAGATAGCTTTGATAATGTAAGAACCAGTCCAATTGGGTCAAAACTTGCCCCTAGGGTCATAGATGGGAGCTCAGTTGTCTTTCAGCACTAAATCCCCCTCTTTGAGATTCCGAGACTTAACCTTATTGTTAAAAGCCCTAGCAATCCTATGTTGATAACCCTGAACATGGTACAATGCTTTCAGCCTTCTCTCATCAAACAACATCAGTTCTTCGAACCTGCTCTGCTACCAGTCCACCTCTGCTATCTGACACTCGGCCATAACTCACAGGGACGGGACTTCTATTTCGATTGGTAGAATAGCTTCCATCCCATAAACAAGAGAGTAAGGAGTCACCCCTATAGACGTCCAGATTGAAGTTCTATAGCCCAAAGTGCGAATAGTAATTTGTCTGGCCAGTCCCTGTAGGTCTCAACCATTTTCTGCAAAATATGCTTGATGTTCTTGTTGGCGGCCTCAACAGCTCCGTTGGTTTGCGGCCGGTATGTAGATGACTTATGGAAAGTCACATTGTATTTCTCCAACAAGTCGATCACTTCCTTCTTAAAATGGGAGCCATTATCTGAAATGATCTCGTTTGGGATTCCATATCGGCAAATGATGTTGTTTTCGATAAACTTAGCCACATACGCTGCTTTCAACATTGCATAGGACTGAGTTTCCACCCACTTCATGAAGTAATCAATTGCCACCAGAATGTACTCATGCTGTTAGATCTTTTCGGTGTGACTGCCCCAATGACGTCAATTCCCCAGACTGAGAAAGGCCATAGTGAAGTCATGTTGTACAGCTTCGACGGTGGGATATTCATACGATTAGCATGAATTTGGCATTTGTGGCATCGTTGAACAAAACCGATACAATCCTCCTCCATAGTGGACCAGTAGTAACCTTGCCTAAGAATCTTCCGGGCTAACATTACCATGTTCATGTGCGCTCCGCACTCTCCCCCATGGATGGCCTCCATTAGGCGCTTGGATTCCTCTGCTTCAACACACAACTTGTGCATTCCCAGATGACCCCTCTTGTACAATTTACCTCCGCAGATGATAAATTGATCGGCCATCTGCCGTATTGCCCTTTTGTCTTTAGCATTTGCCCCTGGTGGATAAATCTCATTTTTCAAGAAGTTCCAGATATCATAGAACCAAGGGTTTTGATCTTCCACTTCATCTATTGCGGCGATAGTCTCGTAGGTCGACGTATATCTTTGCTCAATGATGATCGAACACATCCGAACTCCCAACGGGACGTCTATCATAGAAGATATAGTTGATAGGGCATCAATGAACTTGTTGTTCTCTCTTAGTAGATGAGTAAAAGTTAGTTTTTCAAACCTAGGAATCAGAACGTTGAGGGTCTGGTGACAAATCTTCATCTTTTCTTCTTTGACCTTCCAGTCTCCATTTGCCTGAGACACAACTAGGTTCGAGTCCCCAATTATGTCCAACCTTTTTGCCCCAAGTTCCAGGGCGGCTTCCAAACCAGCAATACACGCCTCGTATTCTGCTTCGTTGTTGGATACCTTGAACCGGAGTTTGAAGGCTGAAGGTATATGGGAATTGTCAGGTGCTATCAGTAACATACCTATCCCATAACCGTATTGGTTAGATGCTCCATCAAAGTACATTGTCCAAATCTCCTCATCAACTTGCAAAATAGCTTCATCTGGGAACAGGTATTCTACCGCTTCATCTCCTTCTACTGGGTGATCTGCCAGGAACTCTACTACTGCTCACCCCTTGACTGACTTGCGAGTAATATACTTCAGATCAAATTCAGAGAGAAGAAACAACCAACGGGCTAGCCTACTCGTAAACACTGGTTTCTCAAAGAGATATTTGATGGGATCTAATCTCGAAACCAAAATTACGGAGTGAGCTAACAAGTAGTGCCTCAACTTCCTGGTAGCCTATACCAAAGCTTGGCAAGCTTTCTCCAGCAAGGCGTAACGGGTCTTGTAATCCAGCATTTTCTTCCTCAAGTAATAGATGGCTTTCTCTACCCTATCCTCAGATTCCTGAGCAAGCATGCATCCTATTGTTGTATCCGTTACTAACAAATACAAAATCAAAGGCTTCCCCAGCTCTGGCAGCGACAACACAGACGGATTCTGAAGGTACTGCTTGATCTACTCAAAAGCGAATTGACATAGATCATCCCATCGGAATTTCTTTCCTTTCTTCAAGAGACTAAAAAGTGGTTCACAAGTCAAGGTTAATTTAGAAATAAACCGTCTTATGAATTGCACTTTACCCAGAAAGTCTAGCACCACCATTTCAGTCCTTGGTGGTGGCATTTCTAGGATGGCCTTGATTTTGGAAGGATCTACCTCGATGCCCCTCTTTGTGATCAAGAAACCCAGCATTTTCCCTGCTGTTACACCGAAAGTACACTTATGCGGATTCAACCTTAGTCTGTATTCTCTGATCCGTTGAAAGAATTTCTTCAAGGCGGTGTAGTGGCCCTCTCTTTCCTTGAACTTGACAATCATGTCGTATACGTACACCTCAACCTCTTTATGGATCATATCAAGCAAAATAGTGGTTGCAGCCCTTTGATAGGTAGCCCCGGCATTCTTCAGCCCAAACAACATCACCCGATAGCAGTAGGTTCCCTACGGCGTAGTGAAAGCAGTTTTCTCTCTGTCCTCAGGAGCCATCAGAATCTGGTTATACCCGAAAAATCCATCCGTGACGGAGAACAACGCATGACCTGCGGTGAAATCTACCAACTCGTCGATGTACAGCAAAGGAAAGTCGTCTTTCGGACTGGCCTTATTCAGATCTCTGAAATCCACACACAACCGAATTCTACCATCTTTCTTTGGCACTAGGACAATGTTGGCCAACCAAGTTGGGTACTCAGATACTAGCAAAAACCATGCGCCGATCTGCTTGGTGACCTTTTCCTTAATCTTCAAAGCCCAATCCGGGCGTATTCTCCGCAACTTCTGTTTGACGGGTCGGGCCTTAGGGTCGAGAGGGATCCAATGCTGTACAATTTCAGGATGATTCCAGGCATGTCTTTGTAAGACCACGCGAAAACATCTTTGAAATCTTTTAATAAAGTGACTAAGCGATCACACTCCTCTAAAGACAACGTGGACCCGATCTGGACCAGACGCGGATCCTTCTCAGTACCTACATTAAAAGCAATGATTTCATCAGCGAGGGATTTTGCAAATCTCACCTCCTCTTGATTAATCAAAATTTTCAAAATCAGAGGAATTCCTTCCTCATCGTTTTCATTAAAAGTTTGAAAGTTCTTATCAATGCAATAAACGAGCGGCACAGAGAAATACTCAGAATCTGCAGTGGCATTCTTATTCACAAAGTCTAGCTCATCCAGTTCTTCAGTTACAATCGACTCAAAAGCAAAAGAAAAAGACAACCTGGATAAGACCTTGGTATTCGGGTTATCACCCCCAAGAATACCGGACTCAGACTCAGAAGTGCCGGAATCTGATTCCGACTCCATAGACTCTGTGGAATCAGATTCTGGCTCACTACCCCACTCAGAACTACTAAACAGGCAGCCTTCCTCCATCTGCCAAATGAGAGATGGTGCGTTAGATGCATCCAAAATACTGTTAGAAGGGTTCACACCCGGTTAATCCTCGATCATGGAAATGGTCAGGTTATCTCCCAAGCTCTCTGAGTAGGCCGAAAGATCCGAAATGAGACATGCCAGTGCTGCCCCTACTTCAAGTTCGCTGCTATTGGAGTCACTTTCCATGCTCTTCTCAACTTCAGCAGTAATTGGCTCGGCCTTTTCTTCTGTATCACTGTCTTGCAACAAGTCAAAGAAAATTTCAAAGCCGGGAACACACTGCTTCTTCGAATTCAGCGAGGGCTTGAGAAAGCCACAAAATGGGAAGTCTTCCTTTTCCCTAACAAAATGGCCATTCAGTGTTCCTCGGATTGGCCTGTGATTAAGCTTATAGCGCCTTCCGGTCTGCTTAGCTCTAGCTCTGCCTACCATCTTTTTTCCTTTTCTAACCCAATCCTCTTTGGTAGGCGTATAGCCAAGACCAAAGACATGCGGGTTATGTGGCACATCGCCCAATGCTGTGACGCCCTTCCGGCCACTTTTTTCCAACCCCATTCCTGGTACATGTTGGAGCTTGTTCATGAAATAGATTGATTGGGCGCTAACATACAAGCCCTCATCAGCTGCCAAGATGGTTTGCACTGTTCGAGCCTCAACTAGAGTGAACCCAGAAAGGAAAACATCCTCTTCGTCATGAACAATTTCCAACATAGGCGTAGTAACCTGTGGCGGAGGATGTATAGATAAATTCTCGAACACAATAGCCACCCCCTTCCTGTGGGGGTATTTCAGCATTTGATGAAGGGTAGAAGAGATTACTTTAACCTAGTGCAACCAAGGCCTCCCCAACAGTAGATTGAAAGTGGCTGGCACATCCAGGACATGAAACTCAATATCCTGTTGATCTAGGCCAACTTGAACTCTAATCTGTACTGTGCCCACCACCTCCCTGCTAGTATTGTCATACACCCGGATCACCTGGGCTGTAGGCACGAAATCTGCTGGTTTCAGGCCGATAGCATAAGCCATGTGTGACAGACAGACATTGATGGCTGACCCAATATCAACCAACACCACTAGCACCCACTTTTCTCTGCACTCAACTGATATGTACAGAGGTTTATTGTTTGTTGAGCCTTCTAGCGACAGTTCCTTGTTTGAGAAGGTTAAAGTTGGCTCAGCACCTCCAGGGAAAACCAGCCTCACAAGCTGTTCAGGAGTCATGTCAATGGACAATTTGGCTTTCTCCATCGCAAATAGTACAGCTTGTCGATGCACTCGAGAAGCCATAAGCTGACCCCAGATCGAAATGTCAACCTGAATTTTCTTCAGTTGTTTCAGCACCGCTTCTTCTTCCAATTGTTTTTCCTTTTACTTTTCAACCTTTTTATCTTTCCCGGAGGCCTCAGCTTGGTCGAAGTGCAGGGGCTTGAAATACCGTCCATTCCTCGTCGTATGGTCAATCTTTTCAAAGTACCAAGTGTTGTTTGGCAGGTCTTCACCCCAATCTTTATCGGTGTGAACCAAAAGCAGATCATTATCCTCTCACCATGCACCCCCGACAGCCGATAAACAGTTGTCCGACTCCGTTTTAATCATTCCCTCATCAGAAGTATCCCTCGCAGGGTGTTGGGCTTTTCCAGCTTCCTGTTTGCCTTGATCCCTCTCTTTTTCGAACCACTTCAACGCGGCTTCTTGCTCTGTATCCTCAGTACTCACGGCGCCCAATTCTTGAGCTAAATTCTTGATACCGGTGCTCTCTAGCAATTCCCCTTTTCCTCATCCATTTTGGCCAATGCAGCTATTCTCGCTTCCTTTTCTTCAGGTTTTAGTTCAGTTCCTTCCTCCCGGTAAAGTTCATCACTCAACCACCCCAAGTTGTCTGTTGACCCATTCAGATCAAACCAGTCAATCTGCACGTCTCCCTGATCTTGTTCGTCATAGAACTGCAGATTGTCTAAGTCCTCCTCCAGCTCCGCTAGATTATCAAGTCCCTGATTTAGGCCATCCTCTCGAACCACATTAACCTCCGCTGTTGTTAGCAATACCACTTCAAGTTTGGCTAGATCAACTAGCATAATGTAATAGCACGGGTCATACTCCTCCTCAAATAAGTCCGCAAAGCTCTCAGGCAATGGACTGACGTGTTCCTCCAAGGCTAACCTCTCTCCTTCTGCCGCTGTCCCCACCACGGGTTCAAGTTGAAGAGTGGAAGTGTCCATCATGCACAAGTTTGTGCTTTCAGGGATGAACACAGCCGGTTTGGGTAGGTGGGAAGGTGTAATGTATACGCTGGGGTCATATGGAATGGCCAGTGTACGTATTAGATTTAGGTTCCGAGGTGGGGGAACTTGGTTGTGGGCCGGGAGAGGATTGGTGGTTACATTTGGCTTTTGGAGTGGTGCTATCACCTTGTTGTCGATGAGATCTTGAATCTCATGACGCAACCTGTAACATTGGTCAGTGTCGTGACCGTGCTGCTGGTGAAAAGCACAGTATGTGGCTGGGTTGTGTTTTGGTGGGAAAGGATCTGGTAGTGGGCGTTGTTCTAACGACTTAAGATGCCCCTTTTTGATTAGCACCCTCAGGGCTTGGGATAAAGACATATAGTGTGGGGTGAAGATCCTTTAAGATCGGGCCTGATTGTTTGAGGTTTGTGGATTTGTACTAGCGAAAGGGTTGGCGGTCTTGGCTATAGTGGTGACAACATTCACATCAAATGGCCGCACAATTGTGCTTCCACTCATGGTTGCATTGGAACTGTGTGTAAAAGGCCTCTTGGGCTGCTCCTTCTCATCGATTATCAACCCCTGTTTCATTGCATCTTCAATCTGAACCCCTATCTCGTGGAGCTCAGTGAATATGAACAATGGCAAGACAATCATTTTCTATAGTAATTTCTGTAGTCCGCCCGGAACTCCGCTCCGCATGCGAGGGCGCAAATTGGGTTCTTAGCTACTATAGTTTGGACTCATGTCACGGTTCTAAATCTAATCTCACAAAGTGCAATGTAAGACTGATAAATCACCAAAGAGTCCAAATCCGGCAAATCGTTTTGGAAAATCGATTTTAATCAAAAAGCGCCAAACATGGACTGTTTTGCCAGATTTCAAAGTCGCCACCTAAATATTTTATTTTGGGAAAATTTAGGAAACCCGGACTCATGCCTAAAGCCACGTGTCCGTCATTACCAAAATTGCCTCGACTCGGGAACTTGGGTACGAGAGGGGAAGGTCCTGGAATGAGCACCCCCACTCACCCGATCAAAGATCGGCATCTACTAAAATGATTGTTTTTGAAAACACATATGTTCTTATTCCGGTTATTAATCTAGAATTATTATGTGATGCGCACAGTACACGAGTATAGACTCAATCGCAAGAATTGGAACAAAACAATTCAATGTTTGTTTTTCAAAAATGGTTTGAAGTTGCTACCCTTAAGTAGGCTAAAATGTAGATTTGCCACCCTCAAGTGGGCTTAGAAAACATGGTGATTTGCCACTTCAAGTGGGCTTAAAACGTACATTTTGATGAATTGTTCCAATTCAAGCAATGAAGCCTTCATCCATAGACATTCAAGCAGTTATAGCAATTAAGCACATAACCTCATGGCAAGCATGCTGTCATGGCAACACTCACACACATGCAAGATGCTAAAGTGTAAACACTCACAGTGTACTCCGAGCCAAAAAAGAAGCTAGTTAGAAATCATGCATGAATCCTAACTATATCAACAATGCCTAATGCAACACATGCAGTAATGCAACTAAAATAGGCTCAGCTATCTAGAATGGCATATGAATGCAACACTTGATAACATGCTTTGAAACACGTATTCAAGAAAGTGTATTGAAATACAATGCAGTTTGAATGATGCGCCGAGCCTAGTGCATGCAATACGAATGAATAATGCACGCATGCAAAGCGTAAGTATGCTAATTGAAATATGCCCTAATCTAACCACTGAAAGCGGATAAGTAAAAGGGAGAAAGACGTGGGGTTGGAAGACATTCACACACACACGAACACTTATTACAAAATTGTGCCCTCTCGACGGAGGGTCCGAATAATAAGCTACCTAGCTAATCTAAGCTAATTAAACTAATTATTACAAAACGAAGCTAATTAACTAACAAGTTAACTAATTAAAAACACAAATAAATAGCTAAGTGCATTAGCTACTTAAGTACAGAACCAAATAGTTAACTAGATAAGCAAAGTAGTTAAAAGGAGCCTCGGGGCAAGAAGTGCATGAATGCTCGATCGCCTCGCTTGGAAATCCATCACTATGCCCCGACTTGCCTCTGTTTGCATTTGATTTCAGAACACTGCACAAACCTCCAGATAGCTTCTACTCCATCATGGAGAGCTCCAGGAAGGCTGCCGACCACTTAATGGTGTTGTAGACCACCTGTAGACCACTTAAGTTTGTTGCAGACCAGAAAAAGTGGTCGGCCAGCTACTTTTTCTGGTCTGCCGACCAGAAAATTCTTCCAAGCTCCATTTTGCTGCAACAGAGAACAAGAAGGGGCACAGCAATGTATTTGCAAGGTACGTGTGCACAAGTACCCTCCCTATCATTTTTTAAGCTCAAGGGAGTGCGGTTCTCGGCTCTCGGGCCACCAACCGAGCAGTGCAATGCACGATGCCCGAGAAGCCAAGTTTGCACAATTCAATGTCAATGAATGCACAAATAACACATAAGGGCCTTAAACTCTATCATGCATGATCAAGAGCGTCGACGACCGAGAAATGAGGCACGTTTTATCACTTCAAGTATGAAACGTCCCTCGCTTCTCGTGTTTGGATTAACATTCTATCCAAACACAATGCAATACAACATGATCAACCTATCAATGCTAATGGCATGCAAACACAATGCAATACAACAACATGCAAACAACATGCAATGCAACAAAATGCAAACACAATGCAATGTAACAACATGCAAATAACATGCTCTTCTATGAATGCTAGAATGGCATGTACGAGTTTCCAACATATGAACAATGCATGCATGGCAAGTTTAGAAGCCTAAGGCATCAAAACAAGTAAAGAGCATCATACAAGAGGCATGCAATACAATGCTCAATGGACTTAAACCAAATATGGACAGACCTAAGAGGCTCCAAAATAGTGGCCAAAATGCTTCGAAATGCTAGCATTAAAAGCAAGAAAATGTATGCTCATGCATTAGCTCATGAACAAGGCATAAAACACAACTCTCAAACACAATCAAAGAGTGATATGCATGAGGATATGGCAATGCTATATGCTCTGAAATCAAGTGTTAAATGATGCCAAATCACATAAACACACAAGTATAGCATGCAAAAGGCCCTAAAGCAGAAGGCTACTAAAAGGAACTACACAAGAGGCATGCAATACATGGCACAAATGATTGAACCAGCCATAGATAGAGCTTAAATAGGTCAAAATAAAGACCAAAACATGCTAGGATGGGAGCTCAAAAGCCTAGACAAGCATGCATACGCATTGGCCCATAAACAAGGCATGAAGACACAACTCTCAAACACATTGAAGGAGTGGAAAATGTGAGAGTGTGTCAATGAAATATGCTCTGAAATCACCTATCAAATGATGTCATATCATGCAAATAGCTCAAATAAAGCATGCAAAAGGGCTTGAAATACAAAGCTAGTCAAGGGCTTTACACTACAACCATACCAAGAAATGCTCAAATGACCTAAAGCACTCAAAATAGACCTAAGGCAGGTCAAAATGGTAGCAAAAATATGCTAGACTCGCAACAAAGATGGCAAGAAAGATAGGCTCCCGAATTAGCTCACAAACAAGGCATAAGGGCACAACTCTTAAACACAATGAAAGAGTGATAAACATGAGAGCATGGCAGAAGTTTATGGTCTGAAATTACCTATCAAATGATTCCATGCCATGCAAAAGGCTCAAATATGACATGCTAGGAGTCCCAAAGTACAAGGCTAGCAAAGCCAAATGCACTATAGCTATGCAAAACCAAACATGCATGACCAAAACCACTTAATTCAAACCTCAAGCATGTTAAATCAAAACCAAAAATGTGCTGGAGTAGAGCATACACATGCTAGATCAATAGGCTAAAACAACAGATATGCTAGGCTAGTAAACCAAAATTGCACTACAAGTGCAAGGAGCATGCAAGAGAAAATCAAACCAACCCAAATCAGAGTTATGAGATGTCAAATAATGGCCAAAAACATGCTGAAACGGAGCCAATACATGCTAGAAAGACATGCTACTTTGCAAGGCTACAAGTAGGATTACACTACAAGTACCAAAGCCAAGCATGAGGTGACTTCACCAACAAAAATCAGAGTTGTAACATGGCAAATAAACACCAAAAATGGGCTGAGACTAAGCCAACACATGCTAGAATAACAAGCTAACTCATTAGGCATACAAGGCTAGCAAAGAGGATTTACACTACAAGTGTAAGGAGCATGCAACAAGAATCCAAGAAAGCCAAAAACAGAGTCATGGAAGGTCTTAAAAGTCACAAAAATGATCCTAAACAAAGCCTCTAAGAAGTAGAAACACATGCTTCTTTGGTAGGCTATCAACACAAGCAAATAAGAGAAGAGATAGGGGGGACAACCCCCACCCATTTGGGACCTCAAAACCACATTTCCACCAATAAAATTCCTCTGGAATTCATTGGTTTAAAGGCCAAGAAAATATGGTTTCAAAAGCTTAGGAAGTTAGCTCAAAAGGCTTTACAAGCCAATGAGCAAAAGGGAGAACAACCCCCTAGCTAAACAAGGCTCAAACCAACACTTTTATGCCTCAAAAATAGAGTTTCTAAAAGTTCAAAACCAGCCCCAAAATATTCCAAAACAATGGAAAAAGGATGGTGAAGCAAACATGCAAAACAAGCTTAAAATAGGGGAACTTCTTACCTTTGAAGCACCTTGAAGGACAGCAGCAAAACCATCCAAAATCTGAGCCAAAATCAGCCTTTTGGAGCTCCAAATGATCCTCAAAGAACCTCAACCCAATGGTGGTTAAGTTTGATCAAGGGTCTCTTTACAAGAGTGTAGAGAATTCTAAGCTTAAGGCTCAAAAACAAGAGGAGAATGAGAGAAATCTAGGGAGGGAGAGAGTTTTGCTCTTCAAAATTCTAGAGAGAGAGAGAGACTTTTAGAGAGAGAGAATCCCAAAACTTGCTAACCTTTCCATATATGAGATATGGCTTCATATATAGCAATATATGAGCATTTGGTCGAAATATCTTATTTGCAAATATCTGAAGCAGGGTGCAACAGCTGGAGAAGAAATATCTACAGATTCTGGGCTTTCTAGGCATAAGTGGTCGACCGGCCACCTTAACTGGTCGGTCAACTACTTTTTCTGGTCGGCAAGGATCATTTCTGGTCGGCATATGGTCGGCATGCTCCATTGGTGGTCGGCACACTCCCTTAGTGGTCTGCAGCAAAAATCAGTCCTAGTCCCCAAATTGAAGCAAGCCTAGCTCCTTCATCTGGATTCCTTTTCAGTTCATTCTTGTGTGAAAAGTGAAGCCCCGGAAGTAAGCTTTCCAATGGTGGAAGATTTGCATCAAAATTCCAACTATGCAAAAAGTTATGCCTGTTTTGGTGAAGCCGCTCAGTTTTGGTCCAACTGGATTGATGCCCTACTTCAACCAACCATATCTCCCCCATCCGAACTCGGCTTGAGGAGGTTCTTGAATAAAAAATGAAGCCCCAGAAGTCTTCTTTCCGAAGGTGGCAGCCTCATAGCTGAAATCCAAGTGTACAAATGGATAGGCCCGATTTAGCGAGGGCCGCTCGACTCTCTCTTAACGGTTCATGCCCATCTTTTTCCCCAACTGGGTTTCTTCCCTCTCCTCTTCTTTTCTTCAACTTCAAACCCCTAAGCAAGGTGTTTTGAAAGATTTTTCAGAGATTTTACCTCTCTTTCATTCATTTCCACTTTATCCTGGCTCGATTTATCGAAAAGCGCAACATTTAACGAAATGTGAGCCTCGAAGCATCGCAGAAACCTTTTTCAAAATATTTTGAAAGAGAGGGTTTTAAGATCTAAAATCTTTTGATCAAGAAATGGGGTGTGAGGTTTGGATTTGACGCTCTCCTTGCCAAAGAAATCGACCCTTTGCACTGCACAACTTTCACCACCAAGTAAACCATCAGTAACGCCCAAGTCTTAAGGGCGATCAAAAATGGGGTGTCTACAATTTCCCTTGCAGATTGCGGACCACCGTCCTGATTTGATCCTTCTTGGATGGCCAGGTAATCATCATCGAAGCCTTGGCCCTCCACCTTGTTACAAAGTCTGAGAAACCCTCCTTTGGCTCCTGACGGGTTACTCCAAGATCTCGAGTTGTAACCTCGATTTGGATATTATAGGAGTACTGTGCGATGAAAGCCTCAGCCATTTCCTTCCAGCTCCGCTTCACAGAGTCCTCTAGCTTTGCATACCAGATAGCCGCTATACCTGATATGGTCTGGCCAAAAAGCAACAACTTTTGAAGTCTGGTGAGGCCCATTGGCTGCAAAATATCTTAGAATAACCGAAGATGGTCCATGGGGTCTCCAAAGCCATCAAACTGATCTATGTGTGGCATTATGAATCGATCTGGCAGGTGTATCCATCTTCGATGTCAGGGATTGAGTTCACACCCTGTGCCTGCTTGAAAAACTTCTCCAGCTTGTTGACCTTCAGTACAGTCGGATCAACTTCGAATTCAAATGGCGCCTCAGTTTGGTACACTGGTGCCTTGGAGGCTTACAGTGGGATGTGGTCTACTGGATTGCCCTGATTCTCTTGGACGTTGGCAGTAATTCCTGGCACTGGGATACCCACAGGAGGTGTATGGGAAGCAGAAGCCGCTGCCGACTGCGGTTACTGTTGCTGCAGCCTGTTTATCACTTCAGCTTGGTGGGCTGTAACTTCAGCTTGGCGGGCAGCATCTTGCTGCATGGTTTCCACTGTTTGTTGGAGATGACAAATCAAGTCCTCCATACTAGCTGCAGGTACTGAGTCATTTGAATAGGCGAGTAATCTCTTGCTGGCCTAGGTGTAGAAGATTGTCCTTGACTAGATGCAGGTGAAGTAAAAGGTATCTACTAGACTGGTGAATTATGCCTAACCCTCCTCTGTCTAGTAACTGGTGGGAGCAAAGCAAACACAAGTTGTCCTTTTACAAGATCTCCGGATCGATAAAGTCTCCTCATATGGGTCCAGAGTGCTTGGGGGGTAACCGAACTATCTGAAGCAATTGTGATAAACTACCTTGCAAAAAGAAATAAAGGAAAAGGAAAACAAAAATCAGAAACCGCACAGCACCTCAGCTCAGATGTGAACAACACACAGTTGTAATCAAAAGCTGTAGAACTGCACTCAACACTGACTTCTGCCCCCAAATCTGATACCTAAACTTGCAACTGATACGCACGTCCCTGTAGAGTTTCACTATAAAGCACATACCAATTAAGTGAGAACCAAAACACCCTTATGAGGGGGTAGAGTTACCCTGTCCTAGTTTCGTCAGGAACTAGGGTTCACTATTCAAATAAAAGTGGTTTCACACAATCCTGGATTTGGGTAAGCAACCTGTCCTAGTTTGGAACAGTCTCTATGGGTTTCGATATGTAACTAGGCCGAATGGTCAAAAAGGGTACCTTAGAAAAACTACCTAATATATCTCTCACACCTAACACCAAGAAATGAAAGGAGGATCAAACAATACAGCGGTAGTCCAGATCCAAGGGTTATGTTCCCATCATGGCAGAGCCCACGACCGGTCAGCGTTTTGGCAAGCTTTTCCAAGCAAGCCTCCGGCAAACCGTCCAGGAATAGCAGATGGCAAACACAGTGACTTAGATGCACCAATGCAAATGCAAATGTAAAAAAACACATAAGTGTAGATAAAATTTCATATCATGGGTTTGAGTTAAGCTCTCTAAATCCCCAGCAGAGTCGCCAGAAACTATAGCTCGATTTTTTCGCGCTCCCTTTCGGAGGCTCGAAATAAAGCCCTACAATTCGAACTCCCGCAGTTTTAATCTGATTTCACAAGTGCAATGTGAAATTGATAAACACCAAAAAGTCCAAATCCGGCAAATCTTTTGAAAAATTGATTTTGAATCAAATTGCCAAAAATGGACTGCTTTGCCAGATATAGAGTCGCCACCTAAATATTTTGTTTTGGGGAAATTTAGGAAACCCATGACTTGTGCCAAAGGCCACGTGTCCGTCATCACAAAAATTGCCTCGGCTCAGGAACTTGAGTACGAGAAGGGAAGGTCATGAATTGAGCACCCTCGCTCGCCCGATCAAAGATCGGCCTCTGCTAATCATGATATGATTTTTATGTACATTATATGCTCTTGTTCCGGTTATTATGCTAGCATTACTATGTGATGCGCACACACAAGTATAGACTAGTTTGCTCAAATTGGAACAATTCAATTTCATGTTTGTTTTTCGAAAAGGGTTTGATTTTGTTACTCAACAAAGTGGGCTTAAAGTTTATGAATTTGCCACTAGACATAGGCCCCGTTTGGTAGAGCTGTGGGAAAGTGATTATAGATTATAGTTTAACAGATTATAACTTATAGCTGTGAACATAAGCTAGTAACGGTGCAGCTGTGGGACTATGGATTTAAACAGCAAAGTAGTGTTTGATAAATAAGCTGTAAAATAGCTTTTTTCTGTATAATTGTCATTTTTGCCCTTATAAGATATAAAATTTGTGATTTCATTTATAATACATTTTTTTCTTTTTCTTTTTCTTTTTCATTTTATTTTATTTTCTTTTATTTTTCACCTTATTTTCTTTTCTTTTTAAATTTTTTTTTTCTTCTCTTCTTTCTTTGTTAAATTTTTTTTTCTTCTCTTCTTTCTTTGTTAATTTTTTTTAATTTATTAATTCATTAAAATTAATATTCATGTTCTAATTTATATTAATGTTGTGATTTCATTACATATTATCTTTCATATACTCATTATCAAAATTATTAATTTTTTTCGTATCTTCTTTCTCTGTATTTCTTTTCTTTATTATTATGAAAAGTAAATATTAATTGAAATAAATTGTGCTAAATATTAAAATTAGTATCATTTTGTCCATCAATTATTATTATTATTATTTTTTTCATATTATTATTATTCTTTATTATTATTCATTTTAATTATTTTTAGTAATATTTCATTTTTAGTAAATATTAATTCTTAAAAGTAATTTTTTTAATTATGAAAAGTAAATATTAATTGAAATAAATTGTGTTAAATATTAAAATCAGTATCATTTTGTCCATCAATTATTATTTTTTTTTTCATATTATTATTATTCTTTATTATTATTAATTTTAATTATTTTTAGTAATATTTCATTTTTAGTAAATATTAATTCTGAAAAGTAATTTTTTTAATTATGAAAAGTAAATATTAATTGAAATAAATTGTGTTAAATATTAATTCTAAAAAGTAATTTTTTTAATTTTTTTCATGTTAAATATTAATTCTATTTTTATTAATTTTGAAAAGTAATTTTTTATTTTTTAATTAGGGTAAATTATGCTGACACCCCCTGAGGTTTAGGTTTATTATAATTCCCTCCCTCACCTTTTGGAAATTACATCTCTCCCCTGTAGTTTAAAGTTTCATTACAGATTCCCTCCTTCAGCAATTTATTTTTTTTAAATACCAATTTTGCCCTCATTAGGTAAATTACATTGACACCCCTCACATTTTAGAAATTACAATCCCCTCTCCAAGGTTTAAAGTAGCATTACCAATTGCCCCCTCGGTTAGTATTAGTTGGAAAAAAAATTCATTAAAAAAAATTTAATTGGAAAAAAAAATTAATTGAAAAAAAAAATTAATTAAAAAAAATTTGTTAGTAAAATTTTTAAATTTTTGTTTAAAAATTAACATAAACTCATTTTTTGAATTTACTTTTTTTCTCAAATTTACAAACTGAGACAACCATTTATAAAGTAAAAAAATTATCAAACAAGTTTTTATGATAGTTTTTAAAATTTTTGTAAATATAAATTAAAAATTCAAGACGAAATGGTTACCACACAGGCCTTAGATGGTAAAAATGTGGTAAAATTAACAAATAATTAAATAAGTTACCAACGTAAGAAATGAATTATCAAAATATTCTTAGGTTATGTATGGTTTGATTTTAGAATTTTTTTTAAAAAAAATAAAAATTAATTTGGTTAAGAAATAAGAAATAAAAAATAAAAAATAGTTATCATTTAAGGGTAAAAAATAATTATCATTTTAACTTTTGGGTAGGTTATATACATACGTATGGCTGTTTCAATTTAATTTGTAAAAAATTATTTCTAACCACTCGAAAGATAAAAGTTATATAAAAATGATAATTATTTTTTATTTTTTTATTTCTTAACGAAAATAATTTTTTATTTTTTTATTTCTTAACGAAAATAATTTTTAATTTTTAATTTTTTTAAAAAAAAAATTCTAAAAATAAGCCTAAGAATCTTTTGATAAGTAATTTCTTACGTTGGTAACTTATTTAATTATTTGTAAATTTTACCACATTTTTACCATCTAAAGCCTGTTTGGTAACCATTTCGTTTTCAGTTTTCAATTTTCAATTTTTATTTACAAAAATTTAAAAAAATGTTATAAAAACTTGTTTGATAATTTTTTTTGGTTTATAAATGGTTGTCTCAGTTTGTAAATTTGAGGAAAAAATGTAAATTCAAAAAATGAGTTTACGTTAGTTTTTAAACAAAAATTTAAAAATTTTACTAACAAAATTTTTTTTCAATTAATTTTTTTTTTCAAATAATTTTTTTTCCAATTAATTTTTTTTTCAATGAATTTTTTTTCCAACTAACACTAATCGAAGAGGCAATTGGTAATGCTACTTTAAACCTTAAGGAGGGGATTGTAATTTCTAAAATGCGAGGGGTGTCAATGTAATTTACTCAATTAGGGCAAATTTGGTATTTAAAAAAAATAAATTGCTGAAGGAGAGAATCTGTAATGAAACTTTAAACCTCAAGGGGGAGATGTAATTTCCAAAAGGTGATGGGGGAATTGTAATAAACCTAAACCTCAAGGGGTGTCAGTGTAATTTACCCTTTTAATTAATATTAATATTGATTTTTTTCTTTTTTTTTCAATTTATTTTCTAGGGTTTGAAAAGCACAGGGGCGACGATCGGCGATAGTTCAGATCGATGACGGTTCAGATCGCGATAGTTCAGATCGACGACGACATTGGTTCAAATCGTGATGGCGACGAACCAACGCCGAAGAGAGACAAACAGACAGAGCTTCGCGATCGCGATGGCGACGAACTCGAGATTGACCGGCGCCATGGATGTAATGCAGAGAGAGAGAGAGCGAGGGAGAGAGAGAGCAGAGAAAGATCTCTGTTTCATCGCCAGAGCGAGGGACATGTCGCTGGAAATCGCCAAACATCGCCGAAAATCGCCTGCGTCTCTCTCTGGTTCGTGAACAATGTTAAGATGTGGTGTATATATAGTGGCATTTTTGTAAATAATGGAGATTAGGAGGGGCATTTAAGTCATTTTAGCACCCAATATGCAACTGCGCGCTTAAGCTATAAACTTAAGCATCCCCGACCCACTTTCCAAATAAGTTGAAAATTAGCTTTATTTAAGCTATAAGTTGGTGAAATAAGCTAAGCCAAACACATGTTTTAGCTTAAATTAAGTTAAAAGCTTAAATAAGCTACTCATAAGTTTTAACAAACAGGGCCATAGTGGGCTTAAACGTACATTTATTGAATCGTTTCAATTCAAGCAACAAGCATCCATCCACAGGCACTCGAACAGTTTAACAAGTAAGCACTTAGCCTTATGGGAAGCATGCTAGTCATGGCAATCATTCACGCTCATACAAGTATGCTAAAACACTAAAAACTCACCTAGTACTTCAAGCCAAAAGAGAAACTAGTTAGAAAAATGCATGATTCTTAACTATACAAAATGGCTAATGCAACACATGCAAAAATGCAACTAAACTAGGCTCAGCTACTTAACATGTTATTTGCAACAATTTCATAGCATGCGTTTAAACACGTATTCAACGAGGTATTGAAACGACAATGCAGTTTGAATGATGCGCCAAGCCTCGGGGCATGCAATACAAATGAATGGATGCAAACATGCGGTATGCTAAACAAAACATGATGTCCCTAATCTAACCATCAAAAGAGGATAAATAAAAGGGAGAAAGACGTGGGGTTGGAAGACATACATGACATTATTACATTACGCTCTCACGAAGAAGAGTCCAAATGAATAAAAGCTAACTAGCTAACTAAGCAAAGCTAATTAAGCTAATTATTACAAAACTTGAATGAATAATTAACTAACTATCTAAGCTAATTAAATAAGAATTTAATTAGGTTGAGCTAATTAAATATTACATCACAAACTAATTAGCTACAACTAACTAAACTATTTAAATATTACAGCACAAACTAATTAACTACAACTCATTAATTACAACAAATAAATGATTAATTGCTAATTAAACTAATTAACTAGTTAACTAGTCCCGGGAGGCGAATGAGGCCGATGCATGCTCGGTTTTCACCCGAAGAACATCTATTATCTGCCCTCGAAAGCCTCTGTTTGCACAACCCTTGCACTGTTTTCCTTTTCCAGATCAACTCTGCCATGCTTCACAAGCACATTGCTCAAAATTCATTGGTGGCCGGCAGGCCAGAAATGGTAGTTGTCGTTCAACACTGGTGACCAGCAGGCCAGTAGCAGTGGCCGGCCGGCCACTGATGACACACCATATTTTTTTGCTACAACAGAGAGCAAACAGGGCAAAGAGAGGGTATTCTCACAGGTTGTTTGTACTGTATATCTCTCCTTATCATCAAAACATCTCAAAGGAGTGATACACTTGGTCCTTAAACCATCAATCAAGCAATTTCATTGCATGATGGCTAAGGAACTAATTTGTACAAGTTTAATGAATGCACAAACAAGACTCAAGACCACCACCCTATCATCCAAGATCAAGGGCAATGGAGACCTTGGAAACTTGGCATATTTCATCACTTTGAGTATGAAATGCCCCAATTTTCCTTATGTTCAATTAACGTCCGATTGAACAAATCAAAAAATAACCAAATTCTTATCTTTGTTCACTTTTAGTTTCAACTTTACTCATTTTTAATTTACCAACTATCCTTTAACCAATCAAGTCCAATGGTAAGTAAGTCCTCTAAAGAGAAGGAAGTGTCAAACAAGGGGTAGTTTAAGGCAATAAACACGTGTCATGTTGTTGGTAATGAACCCCCAAAAGAGGATTAAACCATTAAGCAATGAATCTCAATCTCAAGCTTAAACTATCCTTAGGTTGAAACAAACCTCAAAGCAAATGAAAAAGTGAAGAAATAAGGGAGATTCCAGAGATTATAAGTGCTAAAATGAAGTGAGAAAAGCACTAAAACATGGCAATCAACTCAAACAAGGGGTGTCTAATGGCCTAAAACACCAAACTTGTGAGGACCATCACACTAGAGGCATGCAAAACAAGACTCAAATGCAATAACCAACCAAAAACAGAGTTGAAACAGTCTAAAATAAAGCCTAAAACATGCTGGAATTAAGCTACAAAAGGCTAGAAAATAAAGCTAACACATAGAGCTAACCAGGCTAGCAAACTAGACACAAGGAAGGGACGCTAACCCCTCCAATTTTGGACTTCAAAACATGATTTTTATCACTGAAAATACTCTAAAATTTAGAATTCAAAAGCCCAAAAAAAGATAATTTGAAAGTGGGAAACAAAGGTGGAAAAGCCTTACAAGCAAGGAATAAAGAAGGGTGAGATACCCCCCTAACCTTAAATGGCCTAAAACACCAATTTTAACCCACAAAAACAGAGTTTTTTTACGCTCAAAAATAGCCCGAAACAATTTGAAAAGATAGAAAAACAAGTGGACTAAGCAAGCTTAAAAGGGAAGTGTTATACCTTTTGAAGCAAAGATCAACTTTAGGCACTAACTCAGGCCAAAACCACCTTCAAGAGCTCCAAGAAGGCTTCAAGGAACCTCAGCTCAAAGATGATCAACTTTGGTTAAGGAGGTGTAGGCAAAAGTGTAGTGAAACTAGGCTAATGTGCACAAATTGGCAAGAGATAGAGAGAAATGTAGAGAGAGAGAGAGAGAGAGAGAGAGAGAGAGAGAGAGAAAGCGATTTTTGTTCTAAAATTTATAACCCTCAAAAATGGGGGAGGAGACCCCATATATATAGAAACACATGCATTTGGCTAAGAGAAATCTCTCCATACACGTGTAAGGAGATGGAGACAATTGTGCCAACAACTGGAACAACTATCAACAAAATATCTACAAAAAGGTCACTGGTGGCCAACTGGCCACCAGGGGTTGCACGCTTGAAGCACTAAGGTTTTGGGTTTGAAACACTAAGGTTTTGGTCCAAAACAAGGCACAGAATGGATAGGGTTTGAAGGCTCAAAGACGGGGCATTCCGCCGAGGACTTCGGGCACTAAAACGAGCACATGCAATCACAATCATCGAGTGCACAAGCAATGAGGTCCAAGTCTTGGGGATGATAAAAAACGGGGTGTTTACACCAGTCCATGAGGCCAGCCAGCCATCCTTTTTGTATGGCAGTGGTAGTATTTCAAATAAGCAGAGTAGATCCTAACGTCAAAACAACACTGTTTTCTAACTGCGAACAGGGCAACTGTTGGCATCAAGCAAAGAGGTTTCCGGAGGATGTTCTTGCTTGTGTGCACTAGGGTCCTCTTCTCTCATTTAATTCCTTTAGATTAATCGCTTTGATTTTCGTATCTTGTAATAATTAGTTACTAATTAGATAATTAGTTCATTCATTTGATATTGTAATAATTAGTTGATTAGGACATTCAAACCCTCTTGTACAAGGGCAAATTTGTAACATTTGATGTATGTCTTCCAACCCCCATTTCTTTCTCCCTTTTATTTACATGCTTACCATAGTTGTACAAAGCATCACGTTTTTGTTTCCATCATTTCCATGCCTCGCATCCATTGTAGCACATTAAAATTTGGCTCATCATATATAACGTTTTTACTACTTCCTAAATAATTATGTGCGCTACCTTATGCTTTGAGTTGCTTCACATGTCATATTAGTAGCCGAATTTAATAGTTACATTTTGTATGTGTTGTGTTGGTCATGTGCATTTTTAGGATCATACATTTTGCTAACTATCTTCTTTTCCTTTGGGCTTGCCTCGGACGAGTTTTGGATAAGCATTTGTGCTTTAGCATACTGCATATGGGTCTTTGTTACCATGTTGGGCATACTACCATGAGGCTACTCGCTTACTTGAAATATCCCTATGAATGCCTGTGGATCAAGGTTGTTTTGCTTAGATTAGAATGACTTTGATTATTGTACATATGAGCTCGCTTTTCCTTTGAGTTATACATATTCAAAACCCTTTTTAAAGAAAACATGAAATCAAAGCATTCCAAAATAAGTGACATGACCTATGCTTGTTTGCTTCACATAGTAATGGTAGTATATTAAATAATCAGAACATGAGTATATAATGTCCATAAAATTCACATCATGATTTAGTGGAGGTTGATCTTTGATTGGGTGAGTGGGGTGCTTAATTTATGACATTCCCCTCTCATACCTAAGTTCCCAAACCAAGACACTTTGGTTATGATAGACAAGTTGCCTTCGGCACGAGTCACAGGTTTCCTAAATTTTCCAAAAATATTTAGGTGGCGACTTTGATTATTGTACATATGAGCTCGCTTTTCCTTCGAGTTATACATATTCAAAACCCTTTTTAAAGAAAACATGAAATCAAAGCATTCCAAAATAAGTGACATGACCTATGCTTGTTTGCTTCACATAGTAATGGTAGTATATTAAATAATCAGAACATGAGCATATAATGTCCATAAAATTCACATCATGATTTAGTGGAAGCTGATCTTTGATTGGGTGAGTGGGGTGCTTAATTTATGACATTCCCCTCTCATACCTAAGTTCCCAAACCAAGACACTTTGGTTATGATAGACAAGTTGCCTTCGGCACGAGTCACAGGTTTCCTAAATTTTCCAAAAATATTTAGGTGGCGACTCTAAAATCTAGCAATGTAGTCTATTTTTGGCATCTCTGATGATTAATGGATTTTCTAGGATTTGCTG
Organism: Camellia japonica; assembly: GCA_030407325.1. Classification (NCBI taxonomy): domain Eukaryota; kingdom Viridiplantae; phylum Streptophyta; class Magnoliopsida; order Ericales; family Theaceae; genus Camellia; species Camellia japonica. The sequence goes on from JAPPVO010000032.1 coordinate 116,577,816, forward strand.
GATTTGGACTCTCATTCGTTTTTCTGTTTCACATTGCATTTGTGAAACCAGATTCAGAATCACGGATGTCCAAACTGCAGGGCAATCGTACCCGAGGAGACTAAACCCCTCCGAGGAGCACAAAAACTAGCTACAGGGATAGTTGAAAAAAAAAATGGTTTTATGATGACTTTAATGTGAAATTAAAGTAGGTCCTAACCACCGATTGAGGTGGGATCAAATGAGTCTAGATTCTTTATAATAAGATCTTTATTCCACAAAAAGAATGATAAAAAACCATTGAGAATTGAATGAAAAATTGTCTCATAAAGTTGGCCTCATGAATGAGGAATTGGAAATGGGGTGTAACCACTTATCCCACATTGATTGTAGAGGAAAGTATTAATGGGTATTCAAATCCAAAGTTTGTGATAAAGGCATGAGCCCTTTGGGGCATTCAAATTTTTTGAAAAAAGGGAGTTATGGATACTTCAAAGATGGGCTTGGACCAAGACTATGGTCCAAGTTAGTTATGCAAAAAATGCCATATGTGCGCGCCGCTCGCCCATCCGCCCACCCACCCTGATCGAACCGTGCTGGGTCTAGGTCTGTGGTCCGTAGGTCGTGGATTGTGAATCTTGGATGTTAAATGTTGGGACTTGGGACTTGGGACTTGGGACTTGGGGCTTGGGACTTAGGCTTAGGCTTGAGGTTTGCTAGAATGGGTTAGGTTTGGGCTGGGCTAGGTTAACCTAATCTTTTATGGACTAGGTCTGTTTGGTGGCTGTAGACGCGCCCCGAGGACTCCCGAAGCTCCGCGCTTGCGAAGGCGCAAAATCTCGTTTGCTCTCTAGCATACTACAGTTCGGACTCAAATGTCACGGTTCTGAACCTAATCTCGCAAAGTGCAATGCAAGACCGATAAATCACCAAAGAGTCCAAATCCGGCAAATCATTTTGGAAAACTGATTTTTGTAAAGAAGTGCCAAACATGGACTGCTTTGCCAGATACAGAGTCGCCATCTAAATATTTATTTTGGGAGAATTTAGGAAACCCTGACTCGTTGCCTAAGGCCACGTGTCCGTCATTACCAAAGTTGTCTCGGCTCGGGAACTTAGGTACGAGAGGGGAAGGTCATGCAATGAGCAACCCCGCTCGCCCGATCAAAAATCAGCCTGTACTAAACATAATATCTTGTTTTTGAAAATACATGCGTTCTTATTCCAGTTATTAGTTAGAATTACTATGTGATGCGCACAATACACAAGTATAGACTAGATCGCCTAATTTGGAACAAAGCATTGCATATTTGTTGTTTGAAAAATGGTTTGAAGTTTGCTACTCGCAAGTAGGCTAAATCGAGGATTCAATGAATTGTTCCAATTCAAGCAATCCAACCTTCACCCACAGTCATTCAGGCAGTTATGTCACATAAGCAAATAGCCTCATGGAAAGCATGCTATCATGGCAACACTTACACACATGCAAGATGCTAAAGCATAAACACTCACAATGTACTCCGAGCCAAAATAAAGAACTAGTTAGTAATCAATGCATGATCCTAGTTCATGTTAAGATGGCTAACGCAACACATGCAAAATGCAACTAGAAATAAGCTCGGCTATTCTAAGATGGCATATGAGATGCGACAACTCGATACATGTATTCAAGTAGGAATTGAAATACAATGCAGTTAGTATGATGCGCCGAGCCCGGTGCATGCAATACAGATGAATGATGCAAACATGCATAGCATAAGGATGCTAAATGAAATATGCCCTAAAACTAACCATCGTAAGCGGTTAAGTAAAAGGGAGAAAGACGTGGGGTTGGAAAACATGCATCACACACACGCACACTTATTACAACAATTGACCCTCTCGACGGAGGGTCCGAAAGAATAATACAAATCAACTAATTAATCAACTAACAAGCTAATTAATTATTACACAACTCTTAACTAATTAAACAAATTAATTAAGCTACAAAAACAGTAAAGCGGCCTCGATAAGAGGGACAAATGCATGCTCGATCGGCCTCGCTCGGAAATCCGTTACCATGCCTCATGTTGCCTCTATTTGCACTGTTTTGCACCTCTGAAAACTGTGAAAAGTCCTGTAATGCTCTAGAACCACCTCATGGACATGCTGAGAGGCCATCGGCCAAATGGTGAAGCCATCGGCCAAAGAAAAGGTGTCATCAACCATTTATGAGGTCATCGGCCAAACACTTTTAGCCGATCGGCACACCAGATAGCCGATTGGCCATCTTTTCCTGCAAAATGTTGTTTTGCTGCAGCAGAAGACAAACAGAGGTCTGGCAATACATTTGCAAGACAATGTTTGCAACTACACCCCTTATCATGTTTAAGGCTGAAAGGTGTGTAGTTCTCGACCCTCAGGCCACCAATCACGCATTCCAATGCATGATGGCCAAAGGAGCCAAGTGTGCAATTCAATATGGAATGAATGCACAAAATTACATAAGAGACCTCAACCTCTATCATGTTTGATCAAGAGGCAAGGCATGCATACACAATGCTATGCAAACATGCAAGCATGATGCGATGAAATTAGCATGCAACAACATGTAATGGAATTAGCATGTAACAACATGCAATGTACCAAGTATGCAACAAGCATGCGACCACATGTAAGACAAGCATGCAACAACATGCGAAGATGGACTTAAACTAAAATGGACAGCTCTCAAACATGCCCAAATCAGTGGCCAAAAGTGCTAAAATGATGGTACCAAAATGCAAAACAAACATGCATGCCAATTGGCCCATAAGCTAGGCAACAAGACACAACTCTCAAACATGAGCAAGGTGTGACAAACATGAGAATGTGGCAATGCAACAAGCTCTGAAAATATGTGAGGAATGATGCCAAATCAACCAAACAAAGCAAGTACAGCATGCAAGAAAGCCTAAAGCTTAAGGCTAGCCGAGGGACTCAAACCATGGCTATGCAAGGCAAGCCCCAAAGGGCCAAGGGCACCCAAAATAGTCCCAAGGCAGGTCAATATAAGACCAAAAACATGCTCGAAACTAGCCAACACAAGCTAGAACAAAAGTCCAAAAGCATGAGGCATGCAAGTCTACAAAAGGGGTGTTACACTACACCTATCACAACCACATATGGCATGACTTAACCAATGAAAAACAGAGTTATGGCATGTCAAAATAAACCCAAAAAACCCACTTAGATGGCATCCCAAAGACCTAAGCATGGAGGCATGCATAATGATCCATTCATGAGGCATAAAACATCAACTCTTTAAAGCATTAAAGGAGTGATAAGTGCAAGTATTTAAGCATGAAATATGGACTGAAAACACATATGAAATGATGCCAAATCATGAAAAAGGTCCAAGCAATGCATGCTAATGACTTGGGCATTCAAAGCTAACAAGCTAGAATACATTGTGGCTATACAAAGCATGGCACATATGACTGAAACAACACCAAACAGAGCTTAAACATGACTAAAAACTTCATGGAGTTAAGCCAAAACATGCAAGAATGATAGTCCAAATGCACGATGCATGTTAAGGCCAATGAGAGGATTGCAAGACAAGTGTATGGTGCATGCAAGAGGCTATGAACCAACTTAAAACAGAGGTATAGCATGGCCATATAACACCAAATACTTACTAAAATGAAGCCAAAATAAGCTAAGCAAACATGCTACCATTATAAGCCATTTATACTAGCATACAAGACAACAAGGAAAGGGGATGACCCTCTCCTATTTTGGACTCCAAAACTACCTTTCCACCACTGAAAATCCTTTAGATTTCAGTGGTAGAAAGGTCATGCAAAGGCAAGAACAAGGGCCAAAAGGGATGGCTCAAAACAAGGCCTAAGAGGGGGTAGACTACTCCCAACACAAAAGTGACCTTAAACAAACATCACAAGCATGCAAAGTCAGAACTTTTATCAGTTAAGAGTTAAGCTTAAAACAATATGCAAGTGGGCCTAAAAGCTTAAGCCAAAATGGGGCATTAAAAGGTTAAGAGCTCACCCTTGTAAAACTTCTTCAAGAACACACCTCCAGCAGGTTTTCCAAGCTCAAACCAATCAAACAACACCAAAACCAACTCCTAAGGATCTCAGCAACCTAAACGATGGTGTATTACTAGCTGTTGTAGTGCAATAGTATGAACAAAACACCCTTTTGGGCACAAACACACACACAAATGTAGAGAGAGAGGAAATATAGAGAGAGATAGATATAGAACTTCTATATCAAAATTCCAGAACCTCTAGAAAGGGAGGTGAGGCTCCCTTCTTATAGAATTTCAATTCTCAAGCTTGTTGAACAAGCTTGAGTCTTGAAACAAATCCCTCCATACACGTGTATAGAGGATGTGAATTGTGGACACCAACTGTCACAGCTAGCAGAAAATATCTGCAAAAAGCAGATGGAAAGGTCTCGGCTTAAAAATATGGCCAATCGACCAACATAAGTGCCAACCGACCAAAAGTAGTGCCGATCGGCCAACACTTTTGGCCGATGGCAAGAACACAAGGCCGATGGCATCATGCCTTGGCCGATGGGTTGAGGGGATGGCCAACAAGCCATCCTTTTTCCTCAAAAGCAAAAAACACAAGTGTTTGGTCCACAACCAAGCACAAAATAGACAAGTTGAGAGATCCTAAGGCAAGGCGCGCGACCGAGACCTCCAAGAACTCAAAACAAACGCGAGCATGGATGATCATCGAGTGTTCAAACGATGACGTCCAAGTCTTGAGGACGGTCAAAAATGGGGTGTCTACAGTGGCTGCATATATATACACATGTATATATAGAGTGTATAGCTTACACATTCACTCTCCATCAGTTTTGCAGGATTTAATCATGCATTAGTTGGGTTGTTTTTCCTATATTTGTTACTAGCCTTCATGGTTTAGAGGCTTCTTCTCACTCCACTATTATGTACAAAAAGAGACAATCCTCTTTGGTTGGAGTACAGAATTTTTGCTCTTATCTTATAGTCAGTCTACACACATAATTCTTCCTGTGTGAGAAAGTGTTGCCATTGTCAGTTCGCCGGAGCTATATAGAAGGTGCTTTTGACTTAGCGGGTTCTAACCATCGTATCTTGAGAGACAAACGTTGGCATACCTCCATCACCCACGAAGAGATGGCAAATCTTTTTTTAAGGAGACTGTGGTGTTACACAAGTTTTAGTTTTCTTTCTATACTATTTTATTTCAGTATATATCTTTGTTCATCAAGTTGTAATCTCCAACATAATCTGCTTACATGATTTCTTCTGTAACTCAAATTTAATTAATTATGAATCTATTTATATTTATTTAAATTATACATTTTGTACAACATGGATAGCTTAAGGCTATTAATCATTATATTTTTTTAATTGGGTAATTTATTTCTCTTTGTAAGTCTCAATCGTGTTAAATATTTAATGAACTGAATATATATTTTTTTTCACCTTGATCCTAAAAATTGTAGGGAAGGATAAAAATAAATAGGCTATTACAACAAGTTCAAATATATGGTGCAATAAGACAAAGAAAATTATATGTCTTCATACATCAAATTTCATTATGTAAAGAATGTCAAACATATAATGCAATAAGACAAAAGAAAATTATTTGTCTTCGTATATCAAAATTTTACTAGGTAAAGAATTTTCTTGTCCAAAAACACAATAATATAGACAATGAAATTTACTAATTAAAAAATAATTAAATTTTGAGCATTCGATTCATAAATTTAAATTTAAATTTGTTTGATTAAAATTTTGCATTCTAAAATATTTAAACAAAATGACCAAAATATCCACATGTCTATATATATATATATAGAATATAGACGGTGCCAAACTTTCTCTCTCTCACACATTTTTCTCTCTCTTTTTCACCACCATCCTAGCTCTGTTGTCGCCTCCTTATTGTCCTCCACTCCGCATCATCATTCTCCTACTCGTCGGTGATATCGCTGTCGTCTTCTCAACGGATCTGAGTAAATCAAATCTATGCTTTCCTCAAATATGAGCAAATAAGATTTGTTGCCGCTGCTTTCTTCCTTCACTAGTGGTGTCGCCATCTTCGGCATGGCTCACCACGCCGCCGCCGCCTCCTCCTCTCCTCGGTGAGTATTTGACTGGCTAAATTGCATCGTCGTCAGTGCGAACGAACATGGTGAACTTAAATGTGCAAGTGGTGCAATAACAAATCTATGTAAAAGATGAGGATGTGGAATAATCGACCATTAGCTTCTTGTTAGAGCCCTAGATTAGACCTTTTGAGAGAGAGAGAGAGAGAGAAAGAGAGAGAGAGAGAGAGAGAGAGAGAGAAATACATATGTTAAAATTATGTGATTAAATAAAACAAATAGATTCATAATTACTAATTTAAATTTCAGGGAAAAACAAAAACATGCTGAACATTACAAGTTTGACAAGAATACATAATAAACTAAAATAGAAAAAAGGAGCAAACCGAAGCCTGCACTAGACAGTGTCCTTAAAACAGATTCGTCCCCTCACTAATTGGGTGCTAGAGGTTCTCTGACGTCTATCTCCCGAGATACGACGGTTAGACCAGCTACAGCAATGCACCTATTGAGTAGCTTTTGCGAACAAAACTACGGTAGCACTATCTCACTATGAAGAATATAAAATTAAAGGAAAAGTTTTGAAGATGGGAAGAGAAAATTTTCTAGGCAGAAACCTGAAGGAGAGGGGTCTTTTTTTTGTACATATAGAGGGGAATAGAGAAGAAGCATCTTGCAACAAATGCAGAAATAAATCTCTGCAAAACTGCCCAACAGATGCAGCAATTGATGGGACTTTATGTTTATGAGTTACACACTTCATATATACACATGTGTATTGTGTGTACATTCCTGCAGCCCACAAATCTGGCTTGGCCCAAAAAGATTAAGATGGGTGGGCCAAGCCTAACACCCACATTAAATCCAACCCAACAAGCCTCAAGCCCAAGCCTAAGCCCATATCTAAGATCCAAGACCCATAGATCACGGACCACGGACCTGGTCTGGACAGGCGGGCAGCACGCGTGCTCACGCGTGTGACAATTTTTGCATAACCAACTTGGTCCATAGTCTTGGCCCAAGTCCATCCTTGAAGCATCCATAACTCAATTCCTTTAGAAAATTTGGATGCCCCAAAGGGCTCACACCCTTAGACAAAAAATGGGATTTAAATACCCATCAATGCTCTCCTATACAATTAATGTGAGATAGAAGGTTTTACACATTTCCCAACACCTCTTTCTTGAGGCCAACTTAATGAGTCAATTTCTCATTCAAATCTTATTAGTTTTTGGTCATTCTTTTTGTAGTGTAAAGATTTCATTACAAAGAATCTAAACCCACTTTAATCCACCTTAATTGAGGATTGACACCCACTTTAATATTGCATTAAAGTTACCAAAAAACCATTATTTTCCAACAATCTGCCACATGAATAAAAATTAACCGAATAACAACAAACAGACACAGTGCAACAGAATAACTCCTGCATCGGAAAAGGTAGCTTTTGGCTTCCTAGTGAAGTCTATCGGATTTACTGGCTGCCCAGCAAACACAAAGTCTTAAACTATGCTGCCATTCATATAAACCAAGGCAATAGACCTCACACAGGAATTACTCCAACCATCGTTCTATTTTCACTATTGTATCTGGTTTGGCCCTAGAACACTAGCCTGGTTCAATGAGTGGGTTAAAGAATTCGGCCTTGTCAATTCTTATAAAAGTGGCCCCACTTCACACACACATAAGTGACTCTACTTGAGTATCCTATACTCAGCTCAATAGCTCAACACACTAGAGTCATTAAAAGCTCAGCTTAACCTCTATACTTGCAAGTATCACTGATAAAAGGAATGACTAGAGGTTTAACCTCCACAGTGACATACCACCGTTACACGCAATTAGATTGTCCCATTAAACCTAGATCTTGGGATCTCCAATCAACTAGGTTGGGTTTCCATTCTAGTAACACCTTACACTAAAGGCCTTAAATCCATTATTTTTGACAACTTCTCTACTAACAATCGATTTACTTTGGTTAGCGGATCTGCAATGTTGTCCTTAGACTTCACATAGTCTAAAGTGACAACTCCGTTAGAGAGTAGTTGTCATATGAAATTATGTCTATGATGAATATGTCTAGACTTTCCATTATACATATTATTATGTGCCCATCTAATAGCCAATTGGTTGTCACAATGAATACAAATGGCTGGCAAGGGTTTCGACCAACGTGGAATATCTTTAATGAATTAGTGAAGCCATTCCGCCTCTTATGTTGCTTTATCCAATGCTATAAACTCTAATTCCATCATTGATCGTGAGATACACGTCTGCTTGGAAGATTTCCAAGAGACAGCTGCCCTTTCAAGGGTGAACACATAACCACTAGTGGATTTTGAATCCCTAACATCAGATATCCAATTTGCATCGCTATAGCCTTCTATTACAGCTGGATATCTGGTGTAATGCAACCCATAATCCAGGGTGAAACGGAGATACCTTAACACCCGAACGATACCCTTCCAGTGAGTGGCATCAGGATCGCTCGTGTATCTACTAAGCTTGCTAACAAAGTAGGATATATCTGGCCTTGTACAACTCATCAAATACATCAAACTCCCAATGAACCAAGAATATTCTAGCTAAGAGATACTATAGACACCCCATTTTTGACCGCCCTTAAGACTTGGACACTACTGATGGTTTACTTGGTGATGAAAGATATGCAGGGCAAATGTTCGATTTCTTCGGCAAGAGGAGAGTCAAATCCTAACCTCACACCCTATTTTTGGACTAAAACTATTTTGACCAAAGATTTTAGACCTTGAAACCCTCTCTTTCAAAATAGTTTTTGAAAAAGTTTCTACGATGTTTCGATGCTCGCATTTTGTTAAAAGTTGCGCTTTTCGGTAAACTGAGCAAAGGACAAAGTGGAAATGAATGAAAGAGAGATAAAATCTCTAGAAAATCTTTCAAAACACCTTGTTTAGGGTTTTGGGTTAAAGAAAAGAGAGAGGAGAGAAGAAAACTAGTTTGGGAGAAGTTCAGCATAAATCCGGGTAGGATCGAAACTGAGCGGCTTCACCAAAACAGGCATAACTTTTTGCACAGTTGGAATTTTGATGCAAGGCTGCCACCATTGGAAAGCTTACTTCTGGGGCTTCAATTTGGGCACTTGCCAGCCACTTTTTGGCCTTTCTAGCCACTTGCCAGCCACTTTTCTTCTCGACCAACCACATTTTCTAGTCTACAGACCAAAAAAGTGGTCGGCAACCATGCCACCACCTTCCTCTCTCTGTGCAGACCACCTTTCCCCCCTTGCCGACCACTTTTTGTCCCTACAGACCACTTTTTCTAGTCAGCCGACCAATGCAAGTAGCTGGCCGACCACTTCAACTGGTCGGCAGCTTTCTTGCACTTTCTGCAAATATTTTCCATGCCAGTTGTGCCAGCTGTTGGGCACAGAAAGTATTCTACATACACGTGTATGGAGGGATTGATTCAAGCTTCAAGCTTGCTCAACAAGCTTGATGCATGTTTTTCTATAAAAGGGAGCCCCCTCCCTCTTGTCTCAGGTTCAGAAAATTGCTTAGGGCATATACATATATCGTCTATCTCTATATTGCTCCTTTGCTTCATATTTGTGCTTGAAAGTGTAGTTTCTTCACACTTTTGCACACAAACACATAATGAAACACCACACTCTTGTTGCTAAGGTACCTGAGGGTCTTGTTTGAACTCAAGAGTTGGTTTTTAGCTCAGAAAAGCTGCTGGAGTTGCTTCCTTGAAGTAGTTCTACAAGGGTGAGTTTCTAACCCCTTAAACCTTTGTTTTTGATTAAGTCTTTGGCCCTATTTGCATGATGTTTTAGGCTTAACTTTCAACTGCAAAAAGCTTCATTTTCAAGTGTTTGAAATGTTTGTTTAAGGCTTTGTTGGTGTTGGGGGTGGTCTACCCCCTTTTGTGCCTTGTTTTGCCTTGTTTTAGGCCATCCTTTTAAGCTATTGGGACCACCTCTTTTTGGCCTTCTCACCACTGAAACTCAGAGGAATTTTAGTGGTGGAAAGTGAGTTTTGGGGTCCCAAATAGGAGGGGGTCATCCCCTCTCCTTGTGTCTTGGTTGCTTGCCTTGTTGGCTCATCAAAGTAGCATGTTTGTTAAGCTTGTTTTGGCTCCATTTCAGCCTATTTTTTGCTTTATTTCAGTATGGCATACCTCTATTTTGGCTTAGTTTAGGCCACCCTTGCATGCTTCTTGTATGTGTGGTGTAATCCTACTTGAAGCTTTTCAAAGTAGCATGCCTTTCTAGCATGTTTTGGTTCTATCGCAACATGTTTTTGGTGTTGTTTTGCCATGGTATAACTCTATTTTGGGTTGGTTTGATAGCCTCTTGCATGCTCCTTGCACTTGTAGTGCATTTCCATTTACTAGCCTAACATGCATCATGCTTTGGACCATCATTCTAACATGCTTTTGGCTCTACTCCAAAAAGCTTTTGGCCATGTTTTAACATGCTCTAGCTCTATTTTATGTTGTTTTGGTCATGCATGCCTTGCTTTGTATAGCCATAGTGCATTCTAGTTCACTAACTTTGAATTCCCAAGTCACTAACATGCATTACTTGGGCTATTTGCATGATTTAGCATCATTTGATATGTGATTTCAGAGCATATTTCACTATCATGCCCTCACATCTTTCACTCTTTCATGCTTTGGAGGGTTTGTGCTTTATGCCTTGAATATGAGCCAATGTGTATGCCTTCTTGCCTAAGCTTTTAAGCTATCATTTCAGTGTGTTTTTGGTGTTATTTTGCCATGATACAACTCTGATTTTTGTTGGTGAAGTCACCCCATGCTTGGTTTTGATAGGTGTAGTGTAATCATGCTCATTGGCCTAGCTTACTTGATGTTTTGGCTTACCATGCTAGCTTGTTTTGGCTACACTCCGTGCATGTTTTAGCCTTGATTTGACATGCTCTAGGACTGTTTTGGGTTGTCTTGACCATATGGTTCATGTATTGCATAGCTGTAGTGCAATTGGCCTATGCTAGTTTCAAGCTTTGAGCCTCCTAGCATGCTTCATTTGTGACATGTGCATGATTTGGCATCATTTAACATGATATTTTAGAGCATATAGCATTGCCTTGTTCTCACTTCTTCCACTCTTTGAGTGCTTTTAAGAGTTATGCCTTTGTGCCTCGCTTATGACCTAACTTGTATGCTTGCATGCCTAGGCTTTTGAGCTCCCATCTCAGCATGTTTTGGTCTTTCTTTTGACCTAATTGAGCTCTGTCCACGATTGGTTCAATCATTTGTGCCATGTGTTGCATACCTCTTGTGTAGTCCCTTTTGGTAACCTTGTGCCTTAAGCCCTCTTGCATGCTATACTTGTGTTGTTTGAGTGATTTGGCATCATTTCACACATGATTTCAGTGCATATAGTGTAGCTACACTCTTACATTTGTCACTTCTTCATTATGTTTGAAAGTTGACCCTTATGCCTAGTTGATGAGCCATTGCATGAGCATGCATATCTCGCCTTTTTGTGCCTAAGTTTTGGTGTGTTGGCCACTGTTTTGGCATGATTTAGGTCTGTCCATATTCGATTTAAGTCCATTGAGCATTGTTTTGCATGCCCCTTGTGAGGTACCCTTTACTAGCTTTGATGCCTTAGCTTCTAAGCTTGTCATACATGCATTGTTTGCATGATAGAATTTTGTGCATGCCATCCTAGCATTGGTAGAATAGCATGTTGTTTGCATGTTGTTGCATTGCATTGTGCTTGCATGTTATTACATTGCATTTTGTTTTCATATTGTTACATTGTGTTTGGATGGGGCATTGATCCAAACACAAGAAACGAGGGACGTTTCATACTTGAAGTGATGAAACGTGCCTCATTTCTCGGTCGCTGACCCTCTTGATCATGCATGATAGAGGTTAAGGCCCTTATGTGTTATTTGTGCATTCATTGATATTGAATTGTGCAAACTTAGTTTCTCGGTCATCGTGCATTGCGATGCTCAATTGGTGGTCCGAGAGTCGAATACCACACTCTCTTGAGCCTAAGAAATGATAGGGAGGGTGGTTGTGCACACATACCTTGCAAATACACTGTTGTGCCCCTTCTTGTTCTCTGTTGCAGCAAAATGGAGCTTGGTGGCATTTTCTGGTTGGCAGACCAGTAAAAGTGGCTGGCCGACCACTTTTTCTGGTCTGCAGCAAATTTAAGTGGTCTACAGGTGATCTACAATACCATTAAGTGGTCTGCAGCCTTCCTGGAGGTCTCCATGATGGTGCAGAAGCTAGCTGGAGGTTTGTACAGTGTTCTGAGAACAAATGCAAACAGAGGCAAGTTGGGGCATAGCGATAGATTTCCGAACGAGGCGATCGAGCATGCATGCACTTCTTGCCCTGAGGCTCCTTTTAATTGCTTTGCTTAGCTAGTTAACTATTTGGTTCTGTACTTAATTAGTTAATGCACTTAGCTATTCATTTGTGTTTGTAATTAGTTAACTTGTTAGTTAATTAGCTTCGTTTTGTAATAATTAGTTTAATTAGCTTAGATTAGCTAGTTAGCTTATTATTCGGACCCTCCGTCGAGAGGGCACATTGTTGTAATAAGGGTGCGTGTGTGTGCATGTCTTCCAACCCCCATTTCTTTCTCCCTTTTACTTATTAGCTTTTGATGGTTAGTTTAGGGCATGTTTCAATTAGCATACTTATGCTTTGCATGCATGCATTATTCATTTGTCTTGTATACACCGGGCTTGGCGCATCATACAAACTGCATTGTATTTCAATACCAATTTGAATACATGTTATCAAGTTGCATTCACATGACATCTTAGAATAGCCGAGCCTATCTTAGTTGCATTTTGCATATGTTGCATTAGGCATTGTTAACATAGCTAGGATCATGCATTGATTACTAACTAGCTTTTGTTTTGGCTCGGAGTACACTGTAAGTGTTTATGCTTTAGCATCCTTGCATGTGTGTAAGTGACTGCCATGATAGCATGCTTGCCATGAGGCTAACTGCTTAAGTGTTTAACTGTATGAATGCCTGTGGATGAAGGCTTCATTGCTTGAATTGGAACAATTCATCAAAATGTGCGTTTTAAGCCCACTTTGCGGAGTGGCAAAATCATGTTGTTTTCTAAGCCCACTTAAGGGTGGCAAATCCGCGTCTTAGCCTACTTGCGAGTAGCACTTTCAAACCATTTTCGAAAAACAAACATGAGATGTTTTGTTCCAAATTGAGTGATTTAGTCTATACTTGTATGCTGTGCACATCACATAGTAATTCTAGATTAAATAACCGGAATAAGAACACATATGTTTTCAAAAACAACATATCATGTTAGTAAAGGCCAATCCTTTGATCGGGCGAACAGGGGTGCTCATTGCATGAGCTTCCCCTCTCGTACCCAAGTTCCCGAGCCGAGGCAACTTTGGTGATGATAGACACGTGGCCTTAGGCACGAGTCAGGGTTTCCTAAATTTTCCAAAATAAAATATTTAGGTTGCGACTCTGAAATCTGGCAAAGCAGTCCATGTTTGGCGCTTTTTGATTAAAATCGATTTTCCAAAACGATTTGCCGGATTTGGACTCTTTGGTGATTTATCAGTCTTACATTGCACTTTGTGATATTAGATTCAGAACCGTGACATGAGTCCGAACTGTAGTAGCTAGAACTACAATTCGCGCCCTCACGCGCGGAGTAGAGTTCGGGTGGTCTACAGACACTCTCACCGTTATTTTTGCTCAAGTGTAGACTCAAGTCTACCAGTGTCCTAGACACGCTTGTATCTGATTTATCAAATTTCTCAAGTATTTTCTCAACATAGTGAGATTGAAAAAGTACAATACCATCAGATGTTCTAGTAATCTTAATGTCCAGAATTACATCTGTAAGGCCCATATCCTTCATGTCAAACTTAGAGTTTAACAATCTCTTGGTAGTTTTAATCATCTCATCATTACTACCAACAATGAATATGTCATCAATGTATAGACACAAAATGACATAACCTCTATCAGTGTCTTTAACATATACGCATTTGTCACACTCATTGATTTTGAACCCATTCGACAACATAGCATTGTCAAACTTCTCATGCCATTGTTTACAAGTTTGCTTCAAACCATACAATGATTTGACAAGCTTACAGACTTTTTTATTTTGTCCTGGAGTTGAAAACCCCTCGTGTTGGTCCATGTAGATTTCTCTATCTAAATCTCCATTTAAGAAAGTTGTCTTTATGTCAATCTGATGTATCTCCAAACCACGTAAAGCTATTATCGTAATCACCATGCGAATGGATGTAATCCTTGTCATAGGTGAATACGTATCAAAGTAATCTAGGCCTTCTCGCTGCTTGTATCCTTTGATAACTAGCCTAGCTTTATACTTATCAATTGATCCATCTACTTTCATATTTCTTTTAAAGATCCACTTACTCCCCAAGGCCTTACTACCTGGGGATAGATCAACCAACTCCCAAGTATGGTTCTGTAAGATGGATTCAATCTCACTCTTAACTGCTTCTTTCCACAAAGGACTTTTAGGTGAAGTCACAGTTTCATAGAAAATTCGAGGTTCTCTTTCTAACATATAAGTCAAGAAGTATGGACCAAAGGACTTTGCGATCCTAGCCCTTTTACTCCTTTTTGGCTCATCTACTTCCTCAACTTGATCATCGACTTGATCATCGATTTGATCATCTATGTGATCATCTGCGTGATCATCTATGTGATCATTGTCACCTTCAACCTCTTTCATGGAACTCGGAATCCTTTCTTGGAGACGACAAGGAAATACATTTTCAAAGAAAGATGCATTTCTTGATTCCATGATAGTATTCTTGTGTATATCTGGAATAGCAGATTTAAACACAAGAAATCGATATGCACTGCTATTATCTGCATAGCCAATGAATATACAATCTACTGAGTTTGGGCCTATCCGAACCCACTTGGGTGTAGGCATCGCTACTTTCGCAAGACACTCCCACATTTGTAGGTATTTATATGATGGCTTGTAGCCTTTCCACAACTCATATGGAGTCTTGTCCAGTTTCTTTCGAGGTATTCTATTAAGAATGTAATTCGTGAAAAGAATTACTCCCCCCCCCCCACAAGTTCTGTGGCAACCCAGAACTTATCACCATGCCATTTATCATTCCTTTTAATGTTCTATTCTTCTGCTCATCAACACCATTTGACTGAGGGAAGTAAGGCACTGTGGTTTGGTAAATAATCCCAAATTGAGCACAAAGCTCAGCAAACGAGGATTCATATTCACCACCACGATCACTTCTTAAGGCTTTGATCTTACAACTTAGTTGATTCTCAACTTCATTCTTGAAAAGAATAAATTTATCAATCGCCTCATCTTTGCTTTTAAGCAAATACACATAACAGTACTTAGTGCAATCATCAACAAAAGTGATGAAGTACTTGTTGCCACCACATGATTGTACGACTTTCAAGTCACACACATCACTATGCATTAAATGTAAAAGTCCGGTACTTCTTTCAATAGAATGAAAAGAAGTTCTTGTCAATTTTACTTAAACACAAGTTTCACACTTGTGATTTGGATTAATCTTGAAAGATGGTATGTGATCTAATTTGATTAATCTATGCAAAGAGTCAAAATTTACATGACCCAATCTACCATGCCATAAATTAGGAGACTCAAGCATATAAGCAGAAGAAGAAGGTTTCTCATTAATTTTCAGGATAAGAGTTATTACATTGAGCTTAAATATACCGCCCAACATATACCCCTTCCCTACATAGACCCCGCTCTTGGTCAACACGACCTTATTAGCCTCAAACACCATGCGGAAGCCATGCTTACTTAAGAGCGACACCGAGACAAGGTTCTTAAGAAATATTCGGTACAAATAGGACATCGTTCAGTGTTAGCTCTTTTCCTGAAGTCATTTTCAGGACCACCGTGCCTTTACCCTCAACAGTTGAGGGTCACAGAATTCCCCATGAACAACTTCTCCCCGTTTGAAACCGGTTCGAGAGTTGTGAACATCTTCTTCTCTGCACAAATGTGGCGAGTGGCTCCAGTGTCCACCCACTATTCCTTCAAGTTAGACCCCACCATGTTCATTTTTGAGATGACAGCTGACAAATGCATGTCATTCGCATCTTGAGACAAGCCCTCCATCTCAGCTATGTAAGCCCAGCTTTTGTTTTGTGGAGGGTTCTTCTTGTAGGGTTTATTCTTTTTACGGAAGTCAACCGCCCGATTCTCATCGCTTCCACAGTTGTGGCACTTTCCATTGAACCTATAAGTAGGTTCCTGCAGCTTGTAGACTGGCCTCTTGGAGACTCCACCTCTAGCCCCCAACTTCAAGCTTTTGCTTGTTGATGGCTTTTTCTTCACCTCCGAGGACTGGCCATGCTTAACTACGTTTGCTTTCACAGTGGAGGTACTCCTTCCTTTCTTCATGTTGTCTTCCTCAATACGAAGTCTGACAACGAGCTCTTCGACTGTCATCTCCTTTCACTTATGCTTCAAGTAGTTCTTGAAGTCTTGCCAGCCATTAAGCAGCTTCTCAATCAATGCAACTGCCTGGAATAATTGACTCATGAACATTTCCTTTGCATGAATCTTGTGCAAAATTACTTAGAACTCTTGGACTTGACTAATGATAGTTTTTTAGTCCACCATTTTGAAGTCCAGAAACCGACCAACAACAAATTTATTTGCCCCAGCATCCTCGGTCTTGTACTTCTTGTCCAAAGCATCCCACAACTCCTTTGTTGACTTCTTGGCATAAAACACGTTAAAAAGTAAATCTACCAAGCCATTCAAAATATAGTTCCCTCAAAGGAAGTCTAACTGCTTCCAAATATCTAAAACCATGAGCTTCTGTCTGTCTTGCTCATTCTTTTCTACAGCTGGTGAATCTTCACTCAAAAATCTCGCAAGGCATAGAGTAGTCGGGTAGAACAGCATCTTATGCTGCTACCTTTTGAAATTCACTCCCGTGAACTTCTCCGGGCGCTCATGATGGTTGAGCGGGCCTCCTGGAATAGCAGAACAGTAACAGGGTTGACCACAGAAGTCACAGCAACCAGGTTGACCACAGAGGTCACAGCAGCAAGGGTTGGCAAGCCAGTTGCCCCGGGGTTCTGATCCCCACCAACATTAGCAGTAGCAACAACATCGGTAACAGTTGTCATTTCTGAAAAATACAATAGAATTTCACTATTCTACATTTCCAGAAATTAAACTTAACACTAGAAAAATCCACAATTGTAAATTTAATTCAAAACTAGTCTCACCACTTCCCTAAAATCGAACATGGTCATGAATGTTTCTCAGAAGACTGGAGGGGACACATCGGTCCCACTTAAAACACAGTTTAACCTTAGAAAAAAATTTTAAGAGCATGTTGACTCCTAGTCTATGGGAAACAATTTTTAAAATTAAGTTTTCCAAGGAATGAACTAGGTTAAAACAAACCAAGCTCCAAACTTTCAAGCAATTTAAAAATTGCTAACCAAATTACGAGCAATGTAAAAAAATTGCTACAACAATTACAAGTAAATAAAACTTGCTTAAATAAAATTGGCAAGTAACCACTATGAAATCTCAAGTAAAAAATTACTTCAATGATAAAGACAGTAACCAATCCATAAGGATTTTATTTGGTCCAAAATCCTTTCCACGTTTAGGTATTCCCATTCATCACAAAGATTAGTAGTCCAAATTTTTGTTTTTACATCCCAAATACTATTCATTTGGTTTTGTATTTGTTTTTTTCCAATCCCTTTTGCATAGGTATTTCTGTAAAGAAAGTTAGCAGAAAAACACAAGAAACTTGAAATCATCTAGCAAACTATTTAATAATAAAATTAACTAATGAATTGGAATGCTAGATGAGTTACAAAGCTAAAACTTATAAGTCCACAATTAAACTAAATAAAAATTTTAATAGCCATGAGTTATGTATGAAATTATTACACAACTAAAATAAATTTACAATTTAATTTACACAATAAATATGTAAAGAAATATAGACAAGTTACAAAACCTTTATAACTCCAAATACTTAAATTAAAAATTTAATAGGGTAGAGTTATATAATTTTACAAATCAATAACCATGTAATAAACATGTGAGTGTTTCTAGCAATTAACATGTAAACAACTCATGTAAATAATTCTTGAAATAATAAGCATGCAAAAAACAATTAAAATCTAGAAACTTTTGAACATGCAAATTTTCCTACAAATCTAGAATCTAAAACATCTTATAACATTAGAAACATGTACACCGTGGTAGGAAAGTAAAATTTTGTACAGATAAAATTAAAAAAATAAGAAAAATATTTGAACAAATAATTAAAAAATTAAATAGATAAAAAAATATATAGTTAAAAAAATTAAACAGCTAAAATATGGGAGACTTGCATGTAGATCCTAATAGCTGGACTTATTGTCCAATAAGTCATATGATAATTAATGATATTTTTCGTCAAACACTATTAAAATACATCACTAATTGTTAATTTTCAACCACAATTTGAAATTTTTGTCACAAAAAATATCACTAATTATAAGTTTTAGTGACAATTTAAAAAAAAAAAAAAAAACCCGTCACAAAAAAATTACTAATTTTCAACTTTCAGTGATAGTTTGAAAAATTCGTCACAGAAAAGAATCACTAATTGTAAATTTTAGCGGCAATTTATAAAAATCGTAACAAAAAAAGTTACTAATTATCAATTTTTAGTGATATATGCAAAAAAAATCGTCACAAAAAATTATTTTTAGCGATAATTTTATTAGATTTATTTTTAATAGGATTTAATATGAATTAAGTCTAACTATTACGACATATTAGTAGTTTATCCATAAAATATTTGAACAGATAGTTAAAAATTCAACAAATAAATTAAGGAATAAAATTGAAAATAAAATGTCCTCCAAAATAATAAATGAACTTCTCACCATAATATTTTACAAAGAGGGGATTTCTCTTCCAAAAAAAATACTCATAAGATCTAATGCCTTATACCCTATTTAAATAGGACTTTTCAATAATTTTCTCTTAAATTTTCAATTTTACCTATCACTTATGAAATTTCATTATGAATATATGGTGAAATGTCACCGAGTGAAAACAAGAACCTCAATGAAATTTCAACATTTTTTTTTTTTTTTCAAAATTTCATATTCATCATAAGTTTTATACAAGCCCACTTTTTAGATTCATTTTCTAGACCCGATGATGGATAAATAATATGATTGGTCAATGATTGAGAAGATATGATAGAATGGCGGTGTTTGGGAACTTGGTTTTTGGGTTTTTTTTTTTGTTTTGTTTTTTTTCACTAAAAGACAAATTGGTTACAAAAAAAAAAAACAAACAAACAAATCCAAACAAAATATCACATCAAACCCCATAATCATTTCATTTTTTTTCTCACAAACATCACATCCAATCACAAAAAAACCCAACTATCTTCTCAAACACAAAATTTTTTTCCTCCAATAATATCCTACAACTAAAAAACCTACTAAAAAACCCACTTTCCAAACACCCACAATGTGTTATCTTAGATATCCTAATTAATTATCACATCATTGGACTTAAAAATTGGATATAATTTGTAGACTTGTATAACAATGCCCTTATTTTATAGATCTTAATGAGAGAATTTAAAAATATATATATATATTTAAAAAAAACTGAAGATAACCAAACCAAACCAAACCAAACCAAGCCTTAAGTCCCATCAAATGGGGTCGGCTACATGAATCCTTCTTCTCCACGCGGCCCTATCAAAAGCCATTTCATTAGTCAAATTAAGTAGATTCATATCTCTATTTATAACGCTAGTCAACGTTAATCTAGGCCTACCCTGTCCCCTAAGACTTCCATCTACCGTTACAGCATCGTATCTCTTCACTACTGCCTCTGTTGGTCTCCGTTGAATATGACCAAACCATCTCAAACGATTCTCTCTCAACTTATCTTCTATCGGTGCTACTCCTACCCATTCCCGAATACACTCATTCCTAATCCTGTCTTGTCTAGTCTTACCACACATCCACCTTAACATCTTCATCTCAGCCACACTCATCTTATCTACATGTTGTTTCTTGGTTGCGCAACACTCCGTCCCATACAACATAGCTGGTCTAATAGCCGTTCTATAAGACTTACCTTTTAGTCTAGTGGGTATTCGTTTATCGCACAATACCCTAGACGCACTTCTCCACTTACACCATCCCGCCTTAATCCTATGGGCCACATCTGCATCAATCTCTTCCGCTGTTGTGATAATCGACCCTAAATAACGAAAATGTTCACTCTTAGGCAGTTCTTGGTTCTCAATCTTCACTTTTCATTGTTACTGTTACTAAATTTACACTCCATGTACTCTGTCTTAGTTCTGCTTATCTGAAATCCTTTAGATTCAAGAGCTTTTCTCCAAAACTCCAACTTTGTGTTAACTCCTTCTCTAGTCTCATCCACTAACACAATATCGTTTGCAAAAAGCATACACCATGGCACGTCATCCTGAATATTTATAGTCAACTCGTCCATAACTAAAGCAAAAAGATAGGGACTTAAGGTAGATCATTGGTGTAACCCTACAGTGATAGGAAATTCATTTGTCTCTCCAGCTGGCGATCTAATAGTGGTCACCACCCCTTCATACATGTCTCTAATCACATCAATGTAGCCTTTTGTCACCCCTTTCTTCTCTAACACCCACCATATTATATCTCGGGGCACTCTGTCATATGCTTTCTCAAGGTCGATAAACACCATATGAATGTCTCTTTTCTTTTCTTTATACTTTTCTATTACTCTCCTCAAAAGATAGATCGCTTCCATTGTTAACCTACCAGGCATAAACCCAAATTGATTCTCTGACAGCTCTGTTATGTCTTGCAATCGGCGTTCCATCACCCTTTCCCACACTTTCATTATATGACACATTAGCTTGATTCCTCTATAGTTGTTACAATTCTGGACATCACCTTTATTCTTATAGATTGGCACTAAAATACTTTTCCTCCACTCATCTGACATGTTCCTAGTCAACAAAATTTTGCTAAACAACCTAGTCAACCAAGCAACTCCCTTTTTACCCAAACACTTCCAAGCTTCAATAGGGATATCATCGGGTCCTAAAGCCTTATTTGATTTCATCTTCTTAAGTATAATCTCCACTTCAAAGTTCCTAATCCTGCGATAGAACCTATAGTCTTGGTTTATCATATTACTACATATTTCTTCCCCTATTGTCGTACTTCCATGTTCCTCATTTAACAGTTTCTCAAAATAATTCTTCCATCTTCCCTTAATCTCATTATCCTTCACCAATACCTTAGAATCCTCACTCTTGATGCACTTTACTTGATTAAAATCTCTTGTTTTCCTCTCCTGTATCTTAGCAAGTTTGTATACCCTCTTCTCTCCCATCCTTACTATCTAGTCTAGTGTATAGGTCATCATAAGCTTTCAACTTAGTCTCTCACTACTTTCTTGACCTCCTTATTAGCCAATCTATAGCTCTTAAGGTTTTCTTCAGTTCTATCCTTCTGCCACTTTTTAAAGCACTCTTTTTTTGCCTTAACTACCGCTTGAACCTCTTCCCTCCACCACCAAGTTTCCCTAGAGCTGGGTCCCGTTCCTTTCGACTCTCCAAGCATTTCCCTTGAGATTCTCCTCATACAATTGGCCATCGAATTCCACATAGTGTTAGCATCACCTTCTAAGTCCCAAGTACCTTCCTTATCCATTCGATTCTTAAATATTTCTAGTTTATCTGCTTTTAGGTCCCACCATCTCGTCCTACGACGCCCACCATCCTTCTTAGCTTGGTATTGCCCTCTAAAACATAAATCTAGTACCAAAATCCTATGTTGAGAGACCAGACTCTCTCTAGGAATCACCTTACAATCATTGCATTTTAGGCAATCCACTTTTCTCACTAAGAAGTAATCTATTTGGCTCTTAACTAATCCACTCTTAAAGGTTATCAAATGCTCCTCCCTCTTCTTATACATAGTATTGGCCACCACCAGGTCAGAAGCCAATGCAAAATCTAAGATTCTTTCTCCAGCCTCCTTTTTGTCACCAAAACCGTATCCACCATGCACCATTTCATAACCTAATTTATCTATGCCCATATGGCCATTAAAATCTCCACCTATAACCAGGTTCTCTCCTACGGGTATCTCCTGTAAGATCTCATCCATTTGCTCCCAAAAATCCCTCTTAGTCTGATCATCTAACCCTACTTGAGGGGCATAAGCGCTAATAATGTTCACTATATTCCCTCCAATAACTAGTTTAACTAGCATAATCCTATCTCCTTTCCTAGTGACCGCCACCACACTTTCCACAAGACCCTTGGCAATTATGATTCCTACCACATTCCTGCGTCTATCCTTACCACTATAATAAAGTTTAAAACCAGTATCCTCAATTTCCGTAGCTTTCTCTCCCGTCCACTTTGTTTCTTGTATGCAAGCTATACTAACTCTTCTCCTAATCATAACATCTACCAATTCCATCGTCCTACCAGTTAAGGTTCCTATATTCCAAGTGGCTACCCTAAACCTATAGTCTTGGACTAGCTTCTTTATCCGCGCTCGTCTAGAAAAACGCGGGAACATTTGCCCATTTTTCACCACATCCAGGCGTCGATGCGGCGCCCCTTGCTCACTTTTCGAAACACTCGGAGGCAGGCGCAACGCGTCACTTGAGGGGAACGACCTAGCATTTAAACGATTCAAAGTAGGATTCATTTTCATAAGGGATCCGAGCGGCTTTTTTACGTGTTGGCTGTCGGCTACCTAACACACAACCCTCCTCCTTAACCCGGGCTTGGGATCGGCGAAGTTGTTAACAACTCCGGCAGAGTTTAAAAAAAAAAAAAAAAAAACTAAAGATGTAGATAAAAAAAAAATATTAATTTCTAAATTTTAAAGTCATTATAGATTTGAAAATAATATGCTAACAACGTGATATTGAGCTTTGAACAATCAATAATGGTATTTTTGGAGAAAAAAAAAAATTGAACTGCCAAGTATTTATTTCTCGTTCTTAAAAAGGCTGTTTAGTGCAATTTATTTGCGTTGTTTATAATTTTTTTTATTCTTCAAGTTTGTGTTAGATTATTTAGTGAATTTCTACTTATATTAGACAAAAATTGGTTAAATTAAGTCGAAAAAAGATGATTTCTAAAAATTGAATGAAATATGCTTTCAAGTTTTACTTTTAAATTAATAATTTTTAATTTAAAATAAATTACACCAAATTGCACTAAACTAGTAGCATAAACTTATAAGTCGAAACCAGCCAAATCACCCTCTCAACATAGTAGCTACTAGCAAGAGATGGTTTATTTATTTTTTGGGTAAATTATCCACAATTCTTTTTGAAAAGTTTGTATTCTATTTAATTTCAAAATCTTTTAGATAGACTCAAAAGTCCTATACCGATTTATCTTCTCATCTTTCCTTACACATTACTTCTTCTCTATATCTCTCTTTCTCTAATATCTACCACGACCACGCCTTTTCTTTTCTTTTTTTCTTTTCTTTTTCTAATCTACAGTCACTAGCAACCAGTGACTACCATTGATTAGGTCACAGGCAACTACCGAATATCAACTCCTTACTTTGTACTCACTAACGGCGAAAGAGATGAGTTTCCGACGAAGAAGATGAGTAGATGTACTCAACTTTGATGTAGATCTACTCAGATCTACATCAGATCTGAGTGAATATACATTAGATCCGGCTATATCTAAACTAAAAATTAATTGTCGGAGTACAAGCATCTCTTTATAGCTCTCAGTTTTAATACTTTTTTTGTACTATATATACTTCTATTTTCCTATTATAATGGAGAAAATTTTCAAGTTCTGAACAAGTTATTTTCGAATTTTAATTACAGGCGGTGAAACCTGTAAAATTTTACAATTTCAATTTTTTTGGTGCTGAATTTAATCATTCTTTAAAACTGTCAAATTTTACAATTTCATAACATGTTTTTCAGTTTGTTTAATAAGGATAAATACTTAATAGAATCATACTTTAAAACTGTAACATTTTACAGTTTCAAAACTTGCTTTTCAGTTTGATCAATATTAGAAATTATTTATTTAAACCCTACAAAAATTAAAAATTTGTTGTTTGTTGTTCTTAGGTTTTTTTCTTTTCTTCTTTTAGTTTATCAATATTTAGCATATTTTGCTATGTTACTTTAATTTCTCAGTTTATTTTTCTTCTTTTTTCAGCAATATTCTAGACATTTCGGTGAGTCTCTGGTGATATTCTTGAAGTCTAGCGAATATTCTAGACATTCCGATGACTTCTGGTGAGGTTCAAAACATTCCGACAATACTCCGGCAAATTTTTGATGATATTCCGGCGATTTCCCGGTAATGTTGAATATTCTGGCGAGTCTCCGATAACCGTTTAACGGAAGTCCAACGGTGGTGAGATGTAGGAGCCTCTTTAATTTTTATTTTATTTTTTTATATAGAATTTTTTTGGTAATAATTAAAAACATGTAGGATTAATTGATGCAAGTATTTTATTTTAGGATTAGATAAATTTTAAACTTTGTGTATGAGACTTATAAATAAGTTCCCCTTTATTTTATTTTATTTTTTGGTTGACCTAAGAGAAAAAGACTATCAGCAGTCCAAACTTCAAAGAATTGGGCTTCATGAATGGGTTTCATTTAAGGCCCAAAATCCGATGACTTCGTTTGATATGGGCCGCGAGTACCCAATCCGTCACGATCTCTGCAACGATCTCTCAGCAGGTCGTCGTCGTTGTCGTCTCTCTCTCTCTCTCAAGTTGCCTCTCAAACCCTAAACCTAACCCTCTGTTCCACCAACGCATCTTGCTGTTTTCGTCTTTTTCTGAGCTATATCCAGTGCCACAATCAGGTGCTTTATTGTAATTTCCTAGTTAAATTACTTCTTATACATCATAAGCTTCAAATTTTCCATTTCTGGTTTGCTAAGTTTTATAATTTCAACGAAGATATGCTCTTGAAGATATTTTTCTTTGGGCCATTGCTAAATTGAATTTGGTTTCTGTTTTTTTATTTTATTTTAATCTTATAGTTATTATTGTCATTGTGTGTTAGTTTTCTTTATACTTAATCCACGCCGCAGGAGTAGCGGGCAGGGTTTGATGTTAATGTTTCTGTTTCTGGTTTGAGGATGGTGTTGTGCGAGATGTCTCCGAGAAAATGTGAATTGGCTCCAAAGCACTTAATTTTACATAAAATGGAGTTGGAGTTAGATATGATTTTAGGATTTTTTTTATGCCATTTTTTGAAACCCTGTTTGGTAAACTAAGTGAGAAAAGAAATGATAGAATTATGGTTTCTAACCCAAGCTATGAAGTAGATACGATACGATATGAATACAACAATACAACAAAATCTAAAAAATAAGATACGAGTATAACCATCATACGTTTAAAAAACAAATTATAATTTTTAGTATTATATTTTACACGAGCTCAAAGAATAGTGAGAAACCATTCTGTAAGAATTAGATTATCGTTGAAGAGTCAATAGGCAGTTTGCTCTTTTATTTAGTGGATACTTTAATTTGATAAAATCTGAAAAAATAAGGTACTATTTCAATTTCAATGTTTTCTTCTTTGGTAAGAATTAAGAAAATATTGAAAAACTATTATTGTAAATGTATTTATTCTATACTCTAATACTATGCAAAATTTATTACAATCTCAATTTCATAATAATTTGGATACGTGACCTAGAGTATCCAAAAATCATCCGATACTTCTCAAAATTAATATCATATATAAGATACGTTTAGGAAGTATCGGATATGTATGTGTGAGTATCTGAGGAGTATCGGTACTCAATACTGGTATGATACGGATCCGACTCCCATTTAGAAGTATCTATGCTTCATAGCACCTAAGTGAGAAAAGAAAATGAATGATATATTGTGTTTGGATAAACAATAAATATAAGATGGGACATGTGTTATTTTATTTTCAATGTTTTGTATTTAGATGGACAAAACATTTTTTCTATGGACAAAACTATTGCAAATTTTCTCCAAAATAGAATTTTTATGATGATTTTAAAGCATTTTTTTTTTTTTTAATTATCTAGACTCAAATAAGAAATAGGTGGTGTTAGATTTTGTAGTTGGTTATGCCCTCTTCTCTCAAAGAACTCCTAATGATGTCGAAATCTAGGTTTGTTGAATCGAAATCAAAATTCTGAAATGCATCCTTTGTATGTCATTCAAGTTGGTGGAAAGGCTGTTAGATTTGAACTATTTGGAGTATTTAAAGTGCTTTTATAGTTATAGAGACCCCCTTGTGGTTCAAAAAAGACATTTATACCCTTTTATATCTTCTACAATTTATATACTTTGCAAAAAGAAGAAAACTTTAAAATTATTATACCTAATTAAGAATCATTTTTTTTACTTACCGAAAAAAAAACCCTACAATTTACTACCTATTAAACTTAATTTATAAGATTTATTAACATTTTAACTCAATCAAGAACATTAAGTCTACACGCTAGCAATTTTACTAACCAATATACTAAAAGCTTGATATGGCAACAAACAATATGTCCTCAAACTTACTAATTATATATTGAATGTTAATGTGCACACCAACATCAACAAAGTTAGCCCCACAACTTTATAACAATGGAAAACGAAGAAAAAAGAAAACCCTCTAGAAATTGAATTGTCGTTTCCAAAGAAGAACCAAAACCAAATCACGACAATCTTCTCTCTCACCTCCCTCCATAAATTATATAGGGCACTCCCTTTTAAATATCTTCAATATCTATTAAAATTTCCAATACTAGTTTTGATTGGTACTCAAAATCTTCAATTTCTATTTTTATTTCTCTCTCTATATATCTATTGAATTGGATCCCACAACTTCATGACAAAACGATGCTAAAAAAAAAAAAATCACATTTAGCCAGCTCTTCTGAGAACGAAGCCTTTGTCTCCATCCATCGTAGTCATAGGAACAGAGAACCCCTCTAGTCTCAAACCCCCCAATAGATGTCTGCCTCTCTCTTTGAGAAGAAACTCTCTCTGTTGTCCCTCAATTTCTTCTACTCCGTGTGGTGGTTTGTTTGTGATGGTTAATTGGTTTTGATGGTTTTATATATCAATCCAGTTTTGAATTTTTATTGAACTTTTTTGAACATGTGGGCTAAGATAGAGGCATTCATGCAACCCTTTCAAGCTGGTAGTAGGACTTGAGAAGTTGCATCTCCTTGATTGGCAACGTTATTGCCTGTGGTGGGAAACACCAGAGATGATTAGCAAGGCTGGCATGGATGGAGAGGCCCTCTCGGCTCTCAACTAGATTTGTGAAGAGAGACGAAAGGTTTGTGTTTTTTGTTTTTGCCTTGCTTTGTTATTAATTGTGGGCACTGTTTTTGGTTGAGTTAGATCGGAGATATCAAATGGGTTGAGGGGAGAAGATTAAGTCAAGTGCAATAGTGCCTTTTTACATAAAAATTTGACTTTGACTTAACTTTTTTTTAGCCCTCTCTCGAAATCCTCGCATTGGATGGGAAATGTAACAGTGTAACAGTTGCACTTTTAGTCCAAACCCATAAGAGAGGTCTCTACCTATATTTGAACCATAAGGGGGGGGGGGGGTTGGGGGTTTAAGTGCTCCCAACCTTAACCACACGGTGATAAAGTGAATTTTTCCCTTTGAATTATGATCTGACCATTCTTGTAGTGTTTGCTTTGTGGTGCAGTGATATTTATGATACTTAATATTTCATTGTAATATGACTTGGACTTTAGAGCTTTATCTGGATTTATTTACTCCCTTTAAATAATGATGTATACTTCATCCAGGCTGAATGTTTTCAGTAGAACTGCTGTTCTTTGATTACAAAATGCCAAGTGCTTACTATGGAAACATGTATCCTCTGCTTGGTCGGTCAGAAACAGTGGGAAGAGAATTGAAGTTTCTCAACCCTCCGAATGATCTTTGATAATTATTTGGCTTAGGATTTTTATGTTCTTTGGATAAGAAGTAGAAAGTTTAGTGACCAAAAATTTATAACTTCAATAATATGTTCTTTTTTCTTTCCCTTGGTTTGTTAGTGACAAACAAAAAACTTAGGAATGCTTGGATCGCCCATGGAATTTTATTTGTAATAATGTGATATAAAAATTGTAATATAAAATTGGATTGTAAAAGAAAATAGAAGCCATCACCACCAGTGTATGCAAGTTTGTTGCCAAGTGATATTGTTTTTATTTGTTTATTTATTTATTTATATGGATAATCTTTTGATTTTATCAGCATAAGCTGCCACCTAACTGCTTTTTTCTTGTAAGAACCCCTTTTGGAATGATAAATTTTATAGTTTTAATAATTCTGATGGATACCCGTGGAGACCCGACCCGATATACATGGATTTTCCCCATTTCCCCTCATGGAGTTGGCTTGTGACATATTTTGAATTCCCAATTGGGATGGTTTGGGGACGGGTATAAGCTCCCCTCCCCCTTTCTCCATGTGTTTTACAATTATTCCCTGTTTGAGACTAGGATTTCCAGCATACAGTGACTTGTTGTTTTCTACTGCACTCTCTCTCATTCTCTCACTCCTCCAGCGGTGATAGCCATTGGTGCTGACCACGGTGGTTCTCTGGCCAGGTGAGTTTCTCTCTTTGTCTTTGCCGTTTGGGTTTCAAATGGTACCAAAAACTCGTATTTGCTTGTAGAACAGAGGATTTAGAAAAATGCAATGCAGAGTAATAATTCGAGTCAATGGGTGTATTGGTATGTTTTACTTGTGACTGGGTTGTTCTTTGGCAGTGGTTGGATTGTTTTTTGGTTAGTTTTTGACTTCGAAGGCTGAGATTTTCCTAGGTTTTTGTAGCAATTAAAAAATTTAGTGAACATTCAGATATATATATGTATATGTGTGTGAAGAAGAAGATGATGATGAAATTGAGAATGAATTATTGAAACAAATGGCACCTGGACATTGGGTGATGTGAATTTGCATTGAGCGTGTGAATTTGTTTCAGTTGTGATTGAATGGTTTTTAATAATGTGTCGGTGTAAAGAAATCTCTACATTTACTTGATTCCTCTAGGGCACTGTTGATGAAAATGGGTTTCCTCTTTCCCTTCATTTTTTTTTTTTTAATTTTTAATTTTTATATTCTGTTTCTTTGGAGAGACATTTCCTTCGGGAAATTGTTTTATTTATTTATTTTTATTTTTTAAATGGATTTTAGATTTCATATTGAAGATACAAAACAAATTTTCACAAACAGTCACAATAGAACATTCTATTGAAAGGAATCCAGTTTTTAAATTAAATTTGGAAATTTCAATTAATAGCAACTTATTTGATTGTTTCAAGATTATAAATTTGATTACTGTAAAATAATTTTTTTGATTAATTAACTAGATGTGTGTTTGGTTGTGGTGAACCCATTAAGGGATGGGAATGGTAGTCCCCACTGGGGATCGGGGATGGGGAGTTCAAAAACTGCTCCGTTGCCATCTCTAGATGAATGAATTGATTAACATTTTATTTCTCATATTGTTCTATATTGGATTTCAGGATGATTTTCTTATAAATTTATGATGCTTATTAACCACATTTTTTCAAAGCGCATAAACTGAAGAGGAATCAATGTTTTGAGGTCATTCTCTTGTTATGGATTCTAAAGGTATTTGGAGCTATGAAACGGGAAATGGAGGATAATTCAGATATGAAGAGTGATAGAGCCAGAGATACTGAGGAATGGGAGGGCGATGATAAGAGAAAGCAACGGTCAAGCAAGCCAAGAAAGCCTGGGAATGGAGAAGAGGCTGAAGGATTAGATGGCCTTGGAAGAAGGAGAAGTACTGGGGATAGAAATGAGAGCCGAAAGAGGTCTGGTGGCTCAAGCAGAGTGGATAGTGACGAAGACGAGTACAGAGCAAGAAAAGAATCACGTTCAAAGCAGATGAAGAAGCAACAAGAGGAGAGTACATTGGAGAAATTGAGCAATTGGTATCAGGATGGAGCACAAGAGAATAAGCATGATGGTGGAGAGAGGTCTGCAAGTCGAGGACATGGTCAAGCCGATGAAAGTGATAAAAGGAAATCTACCTCAAAGTTCTCAGATCATGACTCATCCCAGAGCAGAATTAAAGGCAAAGATGATAGATCACATGAGAGGGAGCTTGAAAAGACACTGAACAAAGATTCCAGATATTCGGAAAGGAGGGAAACCAATCAAGAAAAGGATCATGGATCTTCTGAGAAGGGGAGAATCCTACGGAAAAGATGGGATGAATCGGATGATGTCAAGAAAGTTGAAGAGAGTAACTATGTGGAAAAATCTGATCTGAAAAGTGTGAAGTCTTCTGATCCTAAGCGTGAGAGTGCTCGAGAGAGAAGTGTGTCTGCAACAATCGAACTGAGTGACAACAAAAGCAGAGGTTTAGATTTGAATAATGACAAGGGTACAAAATCCTACGATAAGGAAGAGAGAAGAATTGATTCTGAAAGGAGTAAGAGCAAAGTCAGGTCAGAGGCTCCAGAAGAAGACAATAGGGGAAGTTCTTTGACTCGTGAAGAAAAGTCAGTTAAGGAGAGAATCGAGAAGCACAGACAGCAGAGAAATTCCACTAGTCAGGATGTCGTCGAAAGTCGTGAGAGGCCTTTTACAGCAGATGAGGAAGGAGCATTGATGAGAGACAAAAGTAGAAGAGAAGTAGACCACTGTAACAGGTCAAAGACCCCAGAGAGGAGTGGAAGGCGACATCATGAATCAGAAAACTCTGAGATGGATTATGAAAGAAGCATTGCACTTAAGCAAAAGGAATTAGAGAAGGATGGATGCAAGGATGACAGATCAAAAGTAAGAGATAATAGCTGGAGTGACAGAAAGAGGGACCAAGAAGGTTCCAAAGATAATTGGAGAAGAAGGCAACCCAGTGGCAATGAGAAAGAGACAAAAGATGGGGACATGGCTTATGAGCATGGAAGAGAATGGGAGTTTCAGAGACATGGTTTTGATAGGAATGACAATGAAAGGCCTCAAGGTCGTTCTGGAGGTAGGAAAGATGCAACCAGAACTGAAGCTGTTAAAACCTCATCGAATTATGGAATCTCAAATGAGAATTATGATGTGATAGAGATCCAAACCAAGCCTTTTGATTATGGAAGGGAGGAGTCCAGATCCACCTTTGTCAGGAGAACTGAAGCTGCTCAGCAATCTGATATAAAATCGGCTCCAAATGATGAGTGGACATATCCGCGGGAGGACAGAGCAAGAAAGATTGATACATACGGGTCTGGGAAATCCGGTGATGATTCAAAGGATAGATTTGTGGATGATGGTCCTTCCATGCGAGATCAGAATTCATGGAGAGATGACAATGACTTTCAGGCAGGGAAAATGAGAGGCCAGAAAGGTCTTATGTCCTATCGTACTGCTGGTGGCCATAGTTCTAGTAGTGGTTCACAGACTCCACATGGAAACCAGGAACCAGGTTCCTTTAATAGAGCTGTTCCACAAGGAGCTAAAGGGAATAGAGTTGGAAGGGGAGGAAGGGGTAGGCCTACTGGGAGAGACAACCAACCGTTTGGAATCCCAGTACCCCTCATGGGATCACCTTTTGGACCACTAGGAATGCCTCCACCTGGACCAATACAACCATTAACTCCCAGCATGTCTCCTTCTCCAGGTCCTCCAATATCTCCTGGTGTCTTTATTCCACCATTTTCACCACCTGTTATTTGGCCTGGAGCTCGAGGTGTTGAGATGAATATGTTAGCTATTCCCCCAGGTCTCTCACCCATTCCTCCTGGACCATCAGGGCCAAGATTTTCTCCTAATATAGGGAACCCACCAAACCCTATATATTTTAATCAACAAAGCCCTGGAAGAGGAGAGCCTCAAAATTTATCCAACCCTGGTGTTAATGCTATAGTACCAATCGGACGAGGACAACCACAGGATAAAGCTTCTGGGAATTGGGTTTCTCCTAGAACTAATGGACCCCCTGGTAAAGCTCCTTCTAGAGGAGAGCAGAATGATTACTCCCAAAATTTTGTTGACACTGGTATGCGACCCCAGAATTTCATCAGGGAACTAGAGCTCACTACTGTTGTTGAGGACTATCCCAAGCTTAGGGAGCTTATACAAAAGAAGGATGAGATTGTAGTCAAATCTGCTTCGCCTCCCATGTATTACAAGTGTGACCTCCGTGAGCATGTACTGTCACCAGAGTTCTTTGGAACTAAGTTTGACGTCATTCTTGTGGACCCCCCTTGGGAGGAATATGTTCATCGAGCTCCTGGTGTCACTGATCACATGGAGTACTGGACATTTGATGAAATAATGAATCTTAAGATTGAGGTAATTTTGTCTGCTTGGAGCTTGATATCCTGTTGCTATGATTTGATGTGAAGTTACTCTTGTAATTTTCCATCCCATATTTTTTTTGGGTGAATAATAATTTTCCATTCCATATATTTTTATTTGTATGACATTATTGTTCTCATATGCTTAAACTACAATTTAGATGATATGATGCTGGTCAAGTTGCTTTCTGACGCCGTGAATGCAGCTTATGTCTAGTTAATATAGATATCAGTGATACTTCAAAATATCTTTGTTGTGCTTTATAGTGCAAATATGCCACCTGATCCTAACATATTCAATTTCAAGTTTTTTTTCCTTGTTTTATGCTTGATATCTGAACCATCTATGGTGCATGTTTACAGGCAATAGCTGACACGCCTTCTTTTATCTTCCTCTGGGTTGGTGATGGTGTTGGCTTGGAGCAGGGCCGCCAATGTCTAAAGAAGGTATGCATTTGAAGCCTTTGGAAACAGCCTATATGTAATGAATTGCTGCTTTCTTTTGGTTGCTACGTTTCATTTGGTTTGTAATATCTTCTCTTTTTTCTTTTTTTTTTAACTGTGTTTTCTTTTTCATGTAGTGGGGATTTCGTAGGTGTGAGGATATATGTTGGGTGAAGACAAACAAAACTAATGCAACTCCAGGATTGCGTCATGATTTTCATACTTTGTTTCAGCGCTCAAAGGTTGGTGGTCAGTTTTTTTTCTGCATCTGCTGCTTTTTCTCCTTTTTTTGATCTCCCTTTTGTTATGCTGTGATGTGAATGCAAATGTTGTTTTCCTGAACTGTTGATTTCCTTGGCATCATGATGAAGGAACATTGCTTGATGGGCATAAAAGGAACCGTTCGTCGCAGCACGGATGGTCATATAATCCATGCCAACATTGACACTGATGTGATTATAGCTGAGGAGCCTCCTTATGGTTAGTTTTACCATTCATTTCTTGGATGTTAATGACTCTTGGTATGCTGCAATGCATTTTGGCTTATTTTATTGATTTCGATGTATAAAAATAGAATGAATGCATATGGACTATGAATATAGTAATTGTGCTCTCGTCTTCTCTTCCCCTTCCCCTCCTATTTTTCTTGTTTTCATTTATTTTATTTTTTTAAGTTAGTGCGGGTTTTCCTCTATACCTGCTGCATGAAAGCAAACAAAATATAAAAAAAAATGTGAGGCATTCTTTGCAGCTTTTTACTCAACATGAGGAACTCATGTTTCTTAGTTCTTGCAAGTTTTAAAGATTTTTTAGGGTCTTTTGTTTGGGAAGTGTTCAAATTCATTTTGGTATGGTATATATTGAATGAAATTGTAGCACAAACAAATTCCGTTTACAATTTTGTGTTCCCAGGAACATATGTAAAATTTATTTTCATGGGCTCCTAAGGATATTCTTTATTTCATGTAGCATTATAATGTATTTAATTCTGATATCTTGTTTCCAACGAAATTGTAGGTTCAACTGCAAAGCCTGAAGATATGTATCGCATAGTTGAGCATTTTGCCCTTGGCCGCAGGAGGATTGAGCTCTTTGGTGAAGATCACAATATTCGGTCTGGCTGGTTGACTGTTGGTAAAGGACTATCCTCATCAAATTTTAATGCCGAGGTACAATGTTTATCATGCTTATCATACAAAAATAGAAAAGGAATAGTAAAAATCAACCATAGTTGCTGAAACTATTGCCCATTGGCTAATGTGTTTTTCGGAGTGGCTATTATTTAGGCAAATTGGTCTACATTTATTTAGTGAAAAGCAAACATGGATTATGAAAACTGGGAACTTCTAATACTAGTGACTGGAGAAAAAGAGAAATGCAACTTCTTATAAAGCTTGTAGTCTTCAGAATGTAGGGAAAAAGTCACAGTGGATTAAGGTTGTTGGCATGTGCTGATGGAAATCGCAATCCAGAAGATACTCTTCAGTTTGAACAGGATATTGGAATGTGGAAATTGCCTCTGCCCTTCCCTCGTCACGGCTAGAAAATGTAAAAATAAATAAATAAATAGATAAATAAATAAATAAATAGCTTATCCTATATAGTACCTTGAAATAAGTAAAAATGATGTTTCTTATGGAAAATATGTTGGATTTTTTCCCTTGATCTTAAAAAATATCAGCTGGTGAAAGCTTAAAAATTTTGCATGAAGGAATGACATGCAGAGGAAGAACAAAAACCACACAATTTACACTTGACTTCTGCACAACCATCAAGGGCATGCATATCAAGAGAATTTTTGTGGTCCCATTGAGAATTAATTTTTATTTTCTGCTAGGGCAAGTTGGCCAGCCTTGAAGTTTTTAAGGTTTTTGACAAGTACATGATTTCCTTGACATTTATGTTTAGTTGATTGGCTCTTGTGACCATCGTTCTTACTAAGAAAAATGTTTATTATTTTTCAGGGATTTATCCAGAACTTTGCTGATAAAGATGGGAAAGTTTGGCAGGGAGGTGGGGGACGAAATCCACCCCCAGAAGCACCTCATCTTGTTTTGACAACCCCTGAAATAGAAGCTCTTCGGCCCAAGTCACCAATGAAGAACCAGCAGCAAATGCAGCAACAACAGTCCGCTTCTATCTCTCTGACAACAGCCAATTCCAACAACAAAATGCCCACTGGAAACTCCCCACAAAATCATAACGCTCTTGTTCTAAACCAAGAAGTTCCTAGCTCCAATTTTTCGACTCCCGGTCCTTGGGCTTCACCAATGGAAGGCTTTAGAGGAAGAGAAGGTAGAAATATGGCTGCTGATGATAGGTTCTTCGATATGTATGGTTTTAATGCGTCCGGTGGGCAGCCAAATGGTGAGTATCAAGATTTTGAAACTCAAAGAGCAATGAATTTGATGTAGCAAAACAACCAGCATCAAGTATGTTTGTGATGTTCCTTAGATTTTTCTAATTTCCCCTCAGTATAGTAATAATGGAAAAAAATTGCATTTACACCCCCCTGTGCACATTTTGATTTGTCTGTTATATGAATCTGCTCTGGCCTGCCCTAAAGTTTTCTTTGTCTCCATAATTAGAAACTGTAAAAGTTCAGGTATTACACCATCAAAATTTGTGTTTTTTTGGGACAAAATTACAGCAGTATTTTTCTTCTTCTTCTTCTCTCTTTTTTATTTTTTATTTTTTATTTTTTTATTTATTCATTTTTATTTTTTATTTTTTATTTTTTATTTTTTATTTTTTATTTTTTATTTAAAGATTGGGTAACCAAAGAAACAAGCTACAAAGCTTCAAGAAGAGCTAACGACAAAAACGATGAAAGAACATTTTCCATCCAAACAACTAAACCCTCTAAACGGACATGCCATGCGAGCCAAACCATGTGCCCACTTATTACCTAGTCAGGGGGTATGTGAGATATGAAAACGTCGAAAGCACCGACCCCTCTGAAAGGCTTCCTGCACAACTTATTACCTTGCCGGGGCGTACGTGAGATACGAAAACGTCGAAAGCACAGACCCTTCTGAAAGGCTTCGTGCAGAATGTGACCGAAAGGAGAAAATCAATTTGAAGCATCACGTATAGCATGCACAATGGTAAGTAAATAACCCTCAACATGAATGCCTTGAATCCCCAACTTACTAGCGAAATTCACTAGTAAAGTTAAAGTAATTAGAACTAATACAAATGGTGTATCATTTCAAGAATAAGTGTAAAGCATACATTTTAATGTAAAAAAATATGTCAATATTTTTTTTTCAAGTATTCTTTTTTTTTTTTTTCCTTTCTAATTTTACGTATCTTATCTTATTTTATTTTATTGTTATGTGAATTAAAAAAATTTAAATTTAAGAAATCTAGTCTATTATTATTATTATTATTTTATTTTATTTATATAATAAGCAACCAACTGCCATAGATAAAGATAAAATACATTAGTTGCTTCCTAAGAGCAGTAGTTGCTTCCTTACATATCTTAACAAAACAAAAGGGTAGCAACATATATGGAATTTCTCCTGTCATAGACGTGCATGTCCAAGGACAACAAAGAACATATGTCCATGAAGGATTCTTTGTATTTATATCTATATATATATAAATAGAGAGAGAGAGAGAGAGAGAGAGAGAGAGAGAGAGAGAGAGAGAGAGCCATCATTATTTCGGTGTGTGAATTTAAGTAGGTGGGTGAAAAAAAAAAAAACCAGTAAAATTGGTTTGGATATATAACAACTCAATGAAAAATGATAGATGATTAGCAAGATCGTTTAATCAGAAATATAAACAAATTCTAGTCAGTCAAAAAGAAATAAGACAAAAACATGTTAATAACTTTGTTTAGAAAGTCCTGACATTTTGGACCACAATTTTTTTGAATCCTCGAATAGTTTCTTTGTTATTTTTGTTTCATTTTTAGCCTCTGATAAACCTCAAGTTTCTCCTTGCTGTTCTCCAAACCACACCCAACCTTATTGCATATCTTTGTTTACCCTTTATAGGCCCATACCACAAATAGAAATACACATGAAGAAGAGAAGAGACCACCTTAACTCGTTCATTCTATCCTCCATTTTAGAATTCCTCATAACATAACTAGTTGAAAAAATGGCTGTCAAGAAATTCACTGCGATGATAGCAGTCATAGCGTTGGTTGCGATGGGAAGTGCCATCACCGGGGAAGCAATTTCAGTTTGTGCTAAAGACTGCATGCCTTCATGTTTGGGGGTAGCAGGATCCACCATTCCCAATTGTGAGAAAACCTGCGAAAGTTACTGCAAAACACAAGGTCATCGGCTTCTCTCCATTCCATATATTTTGAGCTTCCTACTTCAAAACTTACATAAATTCTACATGAATTCGGAATTCCTCCCCTATGTTCTTAAGCTGTGTTTTCCATTGTGGAATCTAAGCCTCGGAAATATTGGGACTCCAAGTCATCTTAGTTCAAAATTCACTATAAGAAATTAAGGTTTTAAAATATTTTTATCGCCAAAAGCATTATTATTTTATTTTTAGCAACAATATTAGACATTTAGTGATAAGTTACTAACCTTTTGGGACAAAAAATTATCTAAATAAATAAATCTTCTTGGGACCAAGTTTATTACTGACATTTTCAAAATTGTGTCCCTAAGAGCTCCTTTTTTAACTTTTCGGGATAACCTTTCATCGACTATCCTTACAATAACTGAAATTAGTCCCTTTAATATTTTTTGCAACAAAATTTATATTTTTAGAGACCAAAAATAAATAAAAAATAAAAAAACTTGATCTCTAAAACTCGTATATGTTATAGTGATTACTATGTTTGTTTCGATAGAAAATATTTTCCAATGAAAAACATTTTCTATAGAAAACTTTTTTCAAAGAATGTTTTCCATAAAAAATATTTTCCTATGTTTGGTTGCATTTTTGAAAATAATGTATTAATAGTTGCATTAGTGGTGGTAATAGTGGCGATGGCAAGGTGGAGGAGGAGGCGGTGGTAGTGGTGGTAGTGGAGGTGGAAGTGTTAGTGTTGGTGTGGCAATGGTGGTGGTGTGTTGGCGGTGGCAGTGGCGGTGGTGTGGTGATGGTGGTAATATGGTGACATTGGTAAAAGTTTAATTCGAAAAATGTTGTCTGCATTTTAAAAGTGAAAATTATTTTCCGTTTAAATAGGTTTGTTTTCCATTAACTAAAGAAAATATTTCTATTGTACCAAACACCAAAAAATATATAAAATATTTTTCACCGAAACAAATGGAGCGTAACTATAATTGAGAATTCGGGCATGGATTCCATATTGCCAAATCCATGGCTCATTTTTTATTTTTTATTTTTTATTTTTGGGACTTGTTTACAATTTGAAAAAATGAGATTGAAGTTGTTTGACAAAACTTTGTAACTTATATTCTGTTTGTTTTGACTTAAAATTTTTTGTCAAATATATTTTACACATTTTTTATCGTTTAGTTGAATAAAAAGTGAGTAAAATCTATTTGAAGGAAAATATTTTTTTTATTGTAATCTCCAAAATGATTTATCATTAAAAATTTTATAAGTCAATTTTTAAGAAGTTCACTTTCAACTTGGTCCTTTTAACCGGTGTAATGATAGCTCTTTAATTGCTTCCAACCTAACTTGTACAATAGAAAGTTTTTGTTTCAAATATCAACCAAACATCAGAAAACAAAAATAAAAATAGTTCACGGTGAAAGAAACAAAGAGTTAAAAAATATCAACCTTAAATAGGAATTATTTAGTTGAGATTATTCAAAAGAGTAGGAGTCTTATTTAGTTGTCCCCATTAAGTTTTGAAATTTTTATTTTTATATATGGTTTTTTTTTTTTTTTTTGGTAATCAAAATTGTTCTCACTAAAAACTTAGAAATATTATTTTTACTTATGGTGTTCCTAAAAAAATAAAATAAAAAATCTCTGCTCTCTTGAGTTTGTTTGTTTTACTATCACTTCAAATGCAATTATTATTAAAATAAATAAATCTTTAATCAAATAAAGTATAGATAAGTATATATATATATATTGCCTTATGAGAGTGTTTAAATTTTGATCCGACTAATTTGGAATACATATAATTTCTATCATTTCACATATATCATGTAATTATTGGGCTTAGGACCGTGGAGTCTCATTGAATAATTCCTGGTAGCTCGAATATTTGGCTCGACTTTTGGCTCGAATCTGTAAAACGACGTCGTTTTACATTTTTTTTTTTTCCCTTTCTTTTTCTGCCTTTTCTTTCCTTCTTTTCTTCTTTTCTTCTTCGTCTTCTTCATTGAAACCAGGAACAGAGGGGAAGAGGAGAGAGGGAGCTCTGCCGCCTCCGCCCGCCGTCCTCATCGCGAGGAGCTCGTCGCCTCCGCTGCCTCCGCCCGCCGTCCCCGTCGCAGCACGCCGCCGATCGTCGCAGAAGCTCCGATCGTCGCAGCACGCCGTAGCTCCGCCTCCGGCCCCGACTCCTCCTCCAGTCATTTTTATGGCCCCCTCCCCTCCCCTGCCCTCCTCCTTCCTCCTCCTCCCTCCTCCCTCCTCCTCCTCCGACTCCGACGAATTCGAGCCAAATTCGAGCCTCGAATTCGAGCTACGAATCATCGTTCAATAAAAAAAAAATAAATTGAGAAGAAACCCTACAATCTGCTGCTCGAATTTTCTCCTGAATTATGATCTTTTTATTTTTTTTCATGAGCTTTAAGTATTTAAATTGATGTTTTCTCTCAATTTATTTATTTTTATTTTTTTCCAGGCATTAAATATCCAGCATGATTCTGACATCTTTGAACAACAACCAAGAGCGGGAGCCAAAAAACTCTAGTGATGAGTTAGATCTCAGTTTGGAGACTTGATTTTGCAATCAATATCATTGCCTCTTTCTTAGAAGTATTTTTGTGGTTGTTTAATGCATATAGTATTACTATAATCAAATACTAATCAAAACTAATCAACAAGATTTGTACATTGGCCAAAAATTTGCATCATCCCACCTGCATGTATGCGATAAAAAATTAGTATTTTTCTACTTGTATGTAGGTTGTATTATCCTTCTATTTTTTATTTATTTATTGTGGTAACAATGAAATGTACTCTATCTTTATTGTGATTGTGATTACTTCATTGTAATATGTTATTGTATAATTAAAAAGAGAAAAAAAGTTGTTACGTTTCAATTTTTAAAAAATCAATTAGTCTAATCATGTTTATTAAATAAAAAATCATTTTCATTCCTCTTATATGACGAAATTACAGGGTTATAATCACAAGGCTAATAATGGCAAAGAATTTAAATAAAATCAATATTAGGCCTTGTTTGAATAGTACAAAAAGTCAAAAAGTTATTAAAAAATATAAGAAGTCCCTACTATTTGGAGGAATCATGTGGGAGAAGCCTAGAATTTTGCTCTCTAAATTCAATAGCCCAACAATGCAGCTCAATGTTACAAATTACTTTGCATCTATATTTCCCCAAATGCAATGACGTGGCACAATGTAAGCCACGAATTCTCATTAAAAAAAAAAAATTTGAAATGCACGGAATGAAAACAGTATTGCTGCATGTGTCAAGAAGGGTAGAACAATAATTTTGATATTTGCTACAATATTTTATTATATGTTTTTTTCGTAAAAAGTCAAAAAGTTATCCTAAACATACATTTTTTTTTCTCTACTTTTTAACTAAAAAGTCAAAAAGTGCACTTATATAGCCCATCTTAAACAACTCCTTAAATTGCATAAATTAATTGTTTAAGTTTACAGACTTTGAATTAATTACAATACAATAATGAAAAAGGTCGTAGCCCTAATTAAACCTTGGTCTACTAATTTTTAGTCCAAAAGATGGGAATCCTTCGCCCAATTCAAGGCACAAGTGTACCTGAAATGTAGGGGCTAAGCAAAAGAACAATTTGCTCACTGATACCCTTACAATACATGTATGTGTGCTATGCCAGGTGTGTTTAACAATTATCATCAATTCAAACATTACATAACTAAGTCAATTTCAGTCAAGAATAACTCAACTCATAAGTAGATACACACCCATAAACACATTCCAACTTGCGCCCATTCCTTTGTAGAAACAATACTAGGAGGTTACTAACCTTCTACCATGCACAATGGATTCTCACCTCTAACCGATGGATGAACTTCCACATCACCAAATCAAGCTTGTACACAACCCAAACTCACACAGTCCGCCAATCAGCTAAATCCAATTACCCTAACTTTCTCGTTATATAATTAAATCAAATAGTCAACACGACTATTCATTCGATGATTATAGTTCACCGATTACTTCCCACTTTCATTACCTAAATTGGAGAATCATCAAGGTCAAATACATGAATCTAATGGAACACATAAACTTGATCATTTACCCCTCGTCATAAGAATCAACCCAAAACTGGTCTCAATGCTCTGTCCAACCCTAAGTCACCGATTCGTCATTAGGGAGTGGAAGCGGAAGTGAAAGCGCCTCTAACTAAAATATCTTGAGTGGGATCGTCAACAAAGCATCTATATATGTATCGATTTGAAAAATGTGGCAAAGGTATTGATAAATTACCTCTATATTTATTTAACACATCCCACATCGGTGGAGCAACAAGCATATAACCTTTCATGTGGCCTTGTATTAATGATTTGCATGCGACTCTCGACCACGATGGCTTATATTTTGCAAAGTCCATAGCTGCCAGCGACATGTATAGCACATAGATGTAATTTAGAGGTTAAAATTCAATTTGTATACAAGTTGTGAATTTGACTAAGTAAATTCACGTATTTGATGTGTTTTTGTTCCAAATTTTTCAATTTGTGCTCCAGAGCGCAATCTACCTACCTCCTATATTGAATTAGGTGATTTGGGCTAAACCAAGTGTAAACCAGTGCACTTACTAGCTGGTCGACCGATGGACCATC
Organism: Camellia japonica; assembly: GCA_030407325.1. Classification (NCBI taxonomy): domain Eukaryota; kingdom Viridiplantae; phylum Streptophyta; class Magnoliopsida; order Ericales; family Theaceae; genus Camellia; species Camellia japonica. Next base: position 116,619,633 of record JAPPVO010000032.1, read on the forward strand.
CGCTGCATCGACCGCAGTCAATCAACATTTTGTTAAGGTTGAATGATCAAAATTCCCACATCTGATCTATTAGGCCAGAACCACCTACGCCAATAAATGTAATTTCTATCACAACGCAACTCTCTACCTAATGTGACACCCAAACTCAATAGATTCACATTTATGACTCAAGGTTAGTGAGTAGTGGTACATAGGGGACTGTAAGATTTCTGAATAGTTTTCTGTATCTCATATATTCAATGTGTATCAATTACAATCAAACCTTAGAATATATATAGCCCTAACTCCTAAACCAAAAAGGAAATACAAATACAATACTATCATGACTCTAATACAATCATACCTCTAATAGGACTCTAAGTTTAATTTGTAAGACTAAGACTCACAATATATTTCACAATATATTCTCACACCCCTGCTCAAACTCAAGGTGTTTTAGCAGAAAACACGGAGAGTTTGCTAAGAAGAAACTGAAACCGAGCAGTAGTGTGAGTCTTGGTGAAGAAGTCCGCAAGTTGCAAAGCTGAAGGGATGAAAGGAAGCGAAATAGAGGCAGACTGCAGATGTTGGCGAACAAAGTGACAATCAATCTCAATGTGTTTTGTCCGCTCATGGAAGACAGTATTGTGGGCAATCTGAACAGCACTGCGGTTGTCACAATAGAAAGAGGTCGGAGAAGACTGAGAGACACCCAAATCAGACAAAAGACAACGAAGCCAAACAATCTCAGCAGTGGTATGAGCCATAGCACGATACTCAGTTTCGGCAGTAGAACGGGCAACGACTGATTGTTTCTTACTTTTCCAAGAGATCAAGGAATCGCCAAGAAACATACAGAAACCAGACGTAGACTTGCGATCAGTAACATCACCAGCCCAATCAGAGTCAGCATAGGCATCAAGTCCAAAGAGGAAGTAGAGGACAATAGTAAGCCTTGAAATATGATACCCCTGAGATAGCGAAGAATGCGAACCAAAGTAGCCCAATGGGTAGAGCGAGGAGCAGAAACGAACTGACTAACCACATGAACAGCATAAACAAGATCAGGGCGAGTGACCGTCAGATAAACTAAACAACCCACAAGCTCGCGATATAAAGTAGGATCATCCAGAGGGACACCATCAGTAGAATTAAGCTTCACATTAAGCTCAATAGGTGTATCAGAAATCTTAGTATCGGTAAGACCAGCACGGTGAATGATTTCATTAGCATACTTTGCCTGAGACAGAAAATAGCCCTTTGGAGAAGAAGCAACCTCAAAACCAAGAAAATACCGTAATGGACCCAGATCTTTCATTTCAAAGGTACGGAAGAGATGCTGCTTGACCTCAGAGATAACAGAAGAGTCAGAGCCAGTGATGATCATATCGTCCACATAGAGTAAGAGAGCAACAAAACCAACCGATGTATGTCTCAGAAATAAAGCAGAGTCTGAAGCAGAACAATGAAACCCAAGCTCGGTAACAACAGTCTGAAAGCGATCATACCAAGCACGAGGAGACTGTTTCAGACCATACAGAGCATGCCGAGGACGACAAACTTGGCTAGAGGAATGGGGAAGACTAGGAGGAGGATGCATGTAAACCTCCTCAGTGAGATGACCATTAAGAAAAGCATTCTTAACATCCATCTGATAGAGAGGCCAAGAACGAATAGTAGCGACAGAGATCAAAGTACGGACAGTAGTCATCTTGGCAACAGGAGCAAATGTTTTCTCATAATCAATACCATACTCCTGAGAGAAACCTTTGGCAACCAGACGAGCTTTGTAGCGCTCAAGAGACCCATCAGAATGAGTCTTGACTTTGTAGACCCACTTGCAACCAACCAAGTTCTTACCAGCAGGCAAAGGAACCAGCTCCCAAGTACTAGTTTTTTGTAGAGCAGACAACTCATCTTCCATAGCGTGAACCCAATGAGGGTCCTGACATGCCTCTTTGTAAGACTGAGGTTCTAAAAAAGAGTGAATAGCAGACAAAAAAGTACGATAGGAAGCAGAAAAACATGTATTAGACCAACCTAACCTGTTTGGAGGATGACGCGCTCGAGTAGGATATCGGTGTGCAACAGGATCAGAGTCGGCAGCAGCAGGAGGATCAGCAGTAGGGGTAGAGACAACCGGTGGAAGCGGAGCCTTGCGACGAGAATAAACTAACAACGGAGGAGGAGAACAAACTGAAGGAGGAGAAGTAACCAGAGGTGAAGCAGGAGGAGAAGATGAAACAAGCTCAGGAGGAACTGTGGAGATGTACTCATCAGACGGTACCTCAGAAGGAAATGGATCAATGTGAACCAAATCTTCTTTGAAAACTGGAGCAGTGATAGGAGGAAGCTGAAAGTAAGGCAGACGTTCAAGAAAAGAAACATGACGGGAGACATAAAGACGACGGGAAACAGGGTCGTAACACCGATAGCCTTTCTGAGTAGGACTATAACCTAAAAAGACACAGAGGACAGACCGTGCACTAAGTTTGGTCCTATCTTTGTAGGGAAGAAGGACAAAACAGGCAGACCCAAACACACGAAGGAGAGAGTAGTTAGGAAGTTGGGAGAACAAAGCCTCATAAGGAGACCGACCAGAAAGAATGGGAGTAGGCATGCGATTGAGAAGAAAAGCAGCAGTAAGAACTGCCTCCCCCCAGAATGGAGCCGGAACTGAGGTAGAGAGAAGAAGAGACCTAGCTGTCTCAAGGAGATGACGGTGTTGACGCTCAGCGCGACCATTTTGGGCAGGTGTATCTGTACAGGAAGTTTGGTGAATGGTACCCAAATTGGCCAAATACTCACAAAACTCAGTTTTAAAATATTCCCCACCCAAGTTAGACCGTAACACTTTAATGGAAGACCCAAACTGTGTAGTAATCATAGACTGAAAGATACGGTATATCTGATAGAAATCGGACTTATGAGTCATAAGATAAACCCAAGCGTAACGGGTGCAGTCATTAACAAATGACACATAGTAAGCAGAACCCCTTTTGGTGAGAACAGGAGAAGGGCCCCAAACATCAGTATGAACTAAAAAAAATGTGGTGTATCAGATATAGAAGTGCTTTTACGAAAAGGTAAGGCTGTCATCTTGGCGAGTTTACACGCCTGACATTTAGTAAGTTCACTAGGAGAAACTTTTCCCAAGATACCTAATTGAGCCAAAGACCGTAAGCGGTCAGCAGAAAAATGCCCTAATCTAGAATGCCACAAGTAGAAAGGACTGGATAGAGAATCTAACTGAAAAGAGGAAAAGGCAGTCTGAGAGGTTGTCAAAGGCAGATGCAAGCTCTCTACCACATAGAGGTCTCCAACTCTACGACCAGTCCCAATCTGCTGTTTAGACATTCGATCCTGCACAGAACAGATAGAAGAGGAAAAGATAACATCAAAACTAGAGGCATCAAGCTGACTGATAGATAATAAACTGACAGATAATTGAGGAACATAAAGAACAGATGGAATAGAGACAACAGACATAGCAGAAGGTAGGACAGACCCAACAGATATAACAGACATACCAGACCCATTAGCAGCATTGACAGTAATAGGAAAACGAGGAGGAGTGCAATTTTGAAGTAAGGAGAGATGGAGAGTCATATGATGAGAGGCACCAGAGTCAAAAAGCCAGACAGACGAAGAAATACCTGGAGAAGACCTAAGCAAACCTGAATGAAAAGAGGAAACAACAGAGGCAGATGGAGATGGCTGGGAGGGAGACAATATATGCTGAAGTTGATTATTCTGAGCAGTCAAGGAAGCCAAGTCAGGATCAGGAGCCGGAGCAGATGTAGTAAAACCGGTGGGAGGCCGAACAGTACTCAGAGGAGGAGCGCAGAACTTGATCGAAAATTGCTGAGAAGGCAATGTAGACACAGGCAAAGTAGACAAACATGCTTTCTTGGGACAGTGGTACTTCCAATGGCCCTTCTGATGGCAGAAGGCACACTCATCAAAAGCCAGAGATATCGTAATAACCAGAAAACTGAGGGGTTTCCAATGCAATCAAACAAAGTAACCAAACCAGGGGTTCAAGTGTAAAAATCAAAATGCGAGGGGTCAAAATATATTCATTTTTTTTAAACGCCAAATAGCAGGGCTTAAAACATGATCTCACATACACACAGACAAACAGAGCAGCAAGACAAACCAGTCGATCGAATCAACCCAACGAACCATGAGGTGTGGTCGATTAGCAGAACCAGAGAGAACCAGAGAGGGAGATAGATCACGAATCAATCACGATGCTGAAGCAGACTGAGATAAGCGACGATGTGAGAGGCGACGGCTGAGAGAGGTGATGATGACTGAGAAGCGACGATGACTGAGAGAGGCGATGGCTGAAGCGATGATGGCGGTAGCTGAGAGAGGCAACGGTGCTAGGGTTCACGAAGACTGATCACGACCTTAGGTTTTCGAACATGGCTCTGATACCATGTAAGATTTTTGAATAGCTTTCTGTATCTCATATATTCAATGTGTATCAATTACAATCAGACCTTAGAATATATATAGCCCTAACTCCTAAACCAAAAAGGAAATACAAATACAATACTATCATGACTCTAATACAATCATACCTCTAATAGGACTCTAAGTTTAATTTGTAAGACTAAGACTCACAATATATTTCACAATATATTCTCACAGGGACCCCCTCCCAAAAAAAGAAGGCTTACATATCATTTGTACACGAGTAAAGAGAAAAGCCCTACTTGTAAAAGCTCTCTCAGGAAAAACAAAAAAGGAAGATGGTGACCATTGTTAGAGAAAATGGTTTATAACCATTAATTTCCAGTAACTTTGAGTTATAATTAGTGTAGGACCCACAACTCGGTTTTGGTGGGTGCGAGTGGAAACGCGTTCCTTGCCATGTGGTAAACAAGAATATACACTCGGGTGGTCAAAACCATTTTCGAGTGAATGAGAAATCGATACCGAAGTGAGCCTCATGAACATGAATATGTTTGGTGTGGTACCCATGAGTTGGTATCTAAACCTTGTCCCACATAGGAAACATTGAAGAGTTTCTATGAGTATATAAGCTCTAAGTTGGAGACCTTGGGTTGGGCCCCAAGGGGTACCCAAGTTTTGTAGGAGGAGGAGTTATGGACAAACCCAAAACCACCACACGCGCACGTCGCCACCGCCGCTGCCATCCAACCGGGTCGGGCTCGAGAGTGGGTCAAACCAGTCTTAATCTTTTTGCGCCAAAATTATTTGAATATTTCGAATAATTTTTTGCGGGAAAATTCAAATTCTAAAATTTTGAATTCAAAATTTTTGATCGCAACTCTTCTCCATCGTTGACCAGTCGCGTCTTCGGTCCCGCGACGATTTATCACAACTCTTTTCTGTTCCGAAAAAGGCACTTCACTGCCTATATATATAGCAACCCTCTATTCCAAAATTAATCAATCAGTTTTTTTTTCCCCCTTCCGTCTTCTCTCTTCACTGCTTCCTTCATTCTTCATCTTGCATTTTGGGTTTGTATACTGAGAGTTTGAAAACACAGCATGGTTTGCTGTACAAACAGTACGTTGTGCTGTATCTGTTTGGGGTGATTGTTGTATCTTGGAGGCAAGACGCCCATTATTCTTGAGCACCTTAGGAGAGGACGAATTTCTGTCTTAAAGACACAGTGTTCAAACACTGGCCTCAATCACAAATTTGTTCTGAGTTTGATTCTACGGAAAGTTGTACGTTTACTTAAGTTCTGCATTTAATTATTTACTGTAATTATTATGTTTAATTAATTATTATTGAAAAATATTTCCAACATTTTTAAGACATAAATTTTATGTTCACTGTTTTACTTCTGTAATCCAATTTTTGTGTTTTTCGATTAAAAATTAATTTACAGAAAGTTTAAAGTTGTCTGTGTGTGTATATCTATTGAAGTTTGTTATTACATAGGCTGGCGAATAGTAACGTATGATTGTATGATATCATTCTTTATTTCATAATTGCACTACGTACAAATTTTCCTAGGCTATATATATATTTCTTTTGAGCATGAGTAGTTTTATCTTTGGGGAAATTGCTTTATTGCACTGGTAGTTCTATCACATGTACTGTGTATTCAAGTAAGATTATTTGTATACAGAAATTTTATTTAATACAGAACTGAGTGTCTTTGTTTACTGGTTTACTGGTTACCACATATTATTAGAATTTTGTATTCTTCTTTTCTGGTTTAAATAAACTTGTAGTGTTACATACACAGCACGAATATGTAATTGGTTATCTAATCAGATTTATTATTCTTTGGTCTACTTAATTGATTTAATTGGTCTTATTAATGTTGGTCAATTTATTTGATTAATTTGGTAAGATAATTTATTTGATCAAATTAATTGATTTCTTTTGTCAGAATTAATTTGGTCAGATTATTTGTTTGATTTGGTTCATACCATATAATCTGATTTTAATTCCAATAAAGATAAAATCTTGTTATGCTCATATATATATATATATATATATATATATATATATATATATATATATATCCCAGTAGAATATTATGTTCCAGAATACTGTTAGTTTTAATTGTTTACTGGTTTTATTTATTCTACTGTAAAATATCTTCTGTTTAATTTAATTTATTTTATTAATCAGAAAATGGCAACAGATAGTACTGTTATTACTCCTAATCCCATTGTGCCTCCGCCAGTGGTTTCTACTCCGGTTGTTACTCCTACTCTGGCTCATGGCCCGGGTCATGGACATGTTCCAGTGAACCATAGGGAAAAACTTGAAAAATTCAGTGGTACCGATTTTAAAAGCTGGCAACAAGAAATGTTATTTTATTTAACTACCCTAAATTTGGCGAGGTTTTTACGAGAAGATGCGCCAACTCTAAAGGAAGATGAGAGTGATGCTCAAGTTGTCGCTGCAGTAGATGCATGGAAACATGCAGCCTTTCTTTGTAGGAACTATATCCTCAATGGATTGGACAACACGTTGTACAACATGTATAGTCCAATCAAGACGGCAAAAACGCTATGGGATTCGTTGGATCGTAAATATAAGACGGAAGATGCAGGAACAAAGAAATTTGTTGTTGGCCGCTTCCTGGATTATAAGATGGTGGATTCCAAGATAGTGATCAGTCAAGTCCAAGATCTTCAGCTTATCCTGCATGAAATTCATGTAGAAGGTATGTCTTTAAGCGAGTCTTTTCAGGTAGCAGCTATAATTGAAAAATTACTGCTATCTTGGAAGGATTTCAAGAATTATTTAAAGCACAAGCGCAAAGAGATGTCACTGGAGGACTTGATTGTTTGATTGAGGATTGAAGAGGACAACTGCGGGTTTGAAAAGAAAAATGGGCGTCATCTCATGGAGGCCAAGGCTAATGTGGTGGAATAGAAGCCTAAGCACAAAAGCAAGAAAATGAAGTATCTTGGTGAGAGTTCAAAACAAAGCTCTAGCTCGAAGACTAGAGAGATTCAGAACTTCACAGGCAAATGCTATGTGTGTGACAAGCAAGGACATCATGCCAAAGATTGTCATAAGCATCAGGCTCAACGAACCATGAAGAAGAAACCTGCTCAAGCCAACATAATAGAGGAGGAAAATCTTTGTGCATTAATTTTGGGTCTACATATGTCCAGAATGGTGTCTAAAGTGAATCTGGTGAGCAACCCCAAAACCTGGTGGGTGGACACAGGTGTTACACACCACATTTACTCTGAGAAAAAGATGTTCTCCATATATCAAATGGTAGATAATGAAGAACAACTTTATATGGGCAATTCTTCTACCTCCAAGGTTGAAGGCAAAGGACAAGTGGTACTTAAGATGACATCAGGCAAAGACTTTACTTTGAAAGAGATGCTACATGTACCAGAAATTCGAAAGAACTTGGTGTCTAGATCGTTGCTGAGCAAGAATGGGTTTCGCCTTGTGTTTGAGTCTGACAAATTTGTACTCACTAAGAATGGGATGTATGTGGGGAAAAGGCACTTGAGCGATGGGCTCTTCAAACTAAATGTAATGACAGTGGTTCCTACTTTTAATAAAAACAACACATCTTCTGCTTATTTTTTGAGTCTTTATATGTGTGGCATGGTAGATTAGGACATGTTAATTATGATATTTTGCATAGATTAATTAACTTAGAATTTTTACCTAAGTTTCATATTGATACAAATCATAAGTGTGAAGTGTGTGTTGAATCAAAATTGACTGAGGCATCTTTTAAGTCAATTAAAAGAAGTATTGAACCTTTGGATCTAATCCACAGTGATATATGTGATTTGAAATTTGTTCAAACACGAGGAGGAAAAAAATACTTCATAACCTTTATTGATGATAACACTCGGTATTGCTATGTATACTTGCTGCAAAGCAAAGATGAAGCCTTAGAAAAATTCATTGAATTTAAGGCTGAGGTTGAGAATCAACTTGGCAAGAAAATAAAGGCTATAAGGAGTGACAGAGGTGGTGAATATGAAACACCGTTTGGTGACTTATGTTCACAATTAGGAATAATATATCAAACCATCGCGCCTTATATACCTCAGCAAAATGGAATTGCTGAGCAGAAAAATCAAACTTTGAAAGAAATTATGAATGCCATGATAATAAGTTCAGGGTTACCTCAGAACTTGTGGGGGGAAGCAATACTTTCCGCTAATTATACTCTCAATAAAATTCCTCATAAGAAGTCTAATAAAACACCCTATGAATTGTGGAAAGGTCGAAAGCCTTCCTACAAATACTTGAAAGTGTGGAAGTGTTTAGCTAAGGTGGCAATACCGGAACCGAAAAAGGTTAAAATTGGACCCAAGACTATTGATTGTATATTCATAGGTTATACAAACAATAGTAGTGCCTATTGGTTTTTAGTGCATAAAAGTGAGAACACAAAGATTCATGTCAATACAATTATCGAGTCAAGGAATGCATCATTTTTTGAAAACGTGTTTCCTTGTAAATTGACACAAGAGCCTAAAAGGACTTATGATACTACCTTTGACAATGATCAAGGACAGGTTGAGGGAAATCTAGAGGAAAAAGTCGAGGAACCCAGACGTAGTAAAAGGGCTAGGACAGAAAAATCTTTCGGTCCTGATTTCTTAACGTACTTACTGGAAGAGAAGCCTTGAACTTTCAAAGAAGCAATGTCCACTCCTAAAGCTCCTTCCTGGGAAGAAGCTATCAATAGTGAAATTGAATCAATCCTGCAAAATTATACATGGGAATTGGTGGATCTTCCACCAGGCTGTAAGCCTCTTGGTTACAAATGGATTTTTAAAAGGAAGATGAAGCCGGATGGTTTAATTGACAAATACAAAGTGAGACTTGTAGTTAAAGGTTACATGCAAACTAAAGGAGTAGATTATTTCGATACTTACTCACCTGTAACAAGAATAACGTCCATTCAAATGTTAATAGCTATTGCAACTTTGTATAATCTTGAGATCCATCAAATGGATGTTAAGACTACATTCTTAAATAGCGATTTGAATGAGGAAATTTACATAAAGCAACCAGAAGAGTTCGTGGTTCCAGGGAAAGAGAAAAAAGTGTACAAACTTGTGAAGTCCCTTTATGGTCTAAAACAAGCACCTAAACAATGGCATGAAAAATTTGATAATGTAATGATGTCAAATGGATTTAAAATTAATGAATGTGATTATGTGAGAAACACAGAAAAAGGATATGTCATTGTTTGCTTATATGTAGATGATATGCTCATCCTTGGTAGTAATAATGAAATGATCAAAGCTACCAAAAAAATGTTAAACTCTAAGTTTGACATGAAAGATATGGAAGTAGCAGATGTTATACTTGGAGTAAAAATTACAAAGACATCAGAAGGATATGATTTGTCTCAAAGACATTATGTTGATAAAATACTTGAGAAATTTAACAAGCATGACGATCATCTTACTAAGACCCCTATAGATGCTAATTTTCATTAATGAAGAATATGGGTGAAGGTGTATTGCAAGTAGAATACTCCTAGATCATCGGAAGCTTAATGTACCTCATGAACTGCACACGTCCAGATTTAGCATATGCAGTTAGCAGATTAAGTAGGTATACAAGCAATCTAGGGACAAACCACTGGACAACAATAGTTAGGGAACTTAGATATCTGAAGTATACTCGGAACTATGGGCTGAGCTATATGAGATATCCAGCAGTGTTAAAAGGTTATAGTGACACTAATTGGATCTCAGACACTAAAGACTCCAAATCTACTAGTGGTTATGTCTTTATCCTAGAGGGTGCAATAGTCTCATGGAAGTCATCCAAACAGACATGCATTGCAAGGTCTACAATGGAGTATGAGTTTATCGCATTAGATAAAGCAGGTGAGGAAGCAGAGTGGCTTCGTCACTTTCTAGAGGACATCCCAATGTGGCCAAAACCCGTGCCAGCCATTTGCATTCGTTGCGAAAGTCAAGAAGAAATGGCAAGAGCACAGAATAATATGTAAAACGGTAAGTCTCATTATATTCGACGTAGACACAATACTGTTAGCCAACTGCTCTCAAATGGAATTATCTCCATTGAGTACATAAGGTCAAAAGATGATATCACGGATCCGTTAACCAAAGGTTTGACCAGAGAGCTAGTGTTAAGATCATCGAGGGGAATGGAATTAAAGCCTACTAACTAAAGAGTCGTCTTAATGGCAACCCAACCTAGCTGATTGGAGATCCCAATATCTAGGTTCAAAGGGACAACCGAATTTTGTGTGACTCATCAGTAGCACTAAGGGAAAAATTTTCCTACCCTTTCCTGTGATGACATAATGATGTCTGCAATGTTAATTAGGTTAAGCTTTGCTTTTAATGATATTCATATCTTGGAAATCTAAGTGGGGTATAGCAGAATACTCTTAATGAGAATCACCTATATGGGTGTGAACTGGGCTGGTTCTATGAGAATTGGAAAAGGCTAAATTCTCTAGAGCACTCAGGAAAACCAGGAATTGTCCAGGGCCAAAATGGGCACAACCTATAGAACCAGATTGTGTATGGGTAAACCCGATAGTCTTTCACAAGGGAAGGTTCAAAGCCAAAAGCAACCTATCTTTTGCAGGATATTTTCAGTTTTGTACTCATAGTGTCTGCATGTCGTTGCATGTTCATTTCAATTTCAATTTCATTCATGTGGGAGATTGTTAGAGAAAATTGTTTATCACCATTAATTTTTGGTAACTTTGAGCGATAATTAATGTAGGACCCATAACTCGGTTTTAGTGGGTTCAAGTGGCAACATGTTCCTTGCCATGTGGTGAACAAGAATATATACTCGGGTGGTCAAAACCATTTTCGAGTGAATGAGAAATTAATACCGAAGTGAGCCTCATGAACATGAATATGTTTGGTGTGGTTCCCATGAGTTGGTATCTGAACCTTGTCCCACATAGGAAATATAGAAGAGTTTCTATGAGTATATAAGCTCTAAGTTGGAAACCTTGGGTTGGGCCCCAAGGGGTACCCAAGTTTTGTAGGAGGAGGAGTTATGGACAAACCCAAAACCACCACACGCGCGCGGCACCGTTGCCGCCTCTATCTGTCCGGCCAGGTTGGGTCGAGCGTGGGCGTGGGCGTGGGCGTAGGAGTGACCAGTCCTAATCTTTTTGCGCCAAAATTATTTGAATATTTTGAATAATTTTTTGCAGGGAAATTCAAATTCTAAAATTTTGAATTCAAAATTTTCGATTGCAACTCTTCTTCATCTCTGACTAGTCGCGTCTTCAGTCTCGCGACGATTCATCATAACTCTCTTCTGTTCCGGAAAAGGCATTGCACTGCCTATATATATAGCAACCCTCTATTCCAAAATTAATCAATAAGTTTTTTTTTCCCTTTCCGTCTTCTCTTTTTGCTGCTTCTTTCATTCTTCATCTTGCATTCTGGGTTTGTATACTGAGAGTTTGAAAACACAGCCTGGTTCACTGTACAAACAATACATTGTGTTGCATCTGTTTGGGGTGATTGTTGTATCCTGGAGGCAGGACGTCCATTATTCTCGAGCACCTTAGGAGATGACAAATTTCTGTCTTAAAGGCACAATGTTCAAACACTGGCCTCAATCACAAATTTGTTCTGAGTTTGATTCTATAGAAAGTTGTAAGTTTACTCAAGTTCTGCGTTTAATTATTTACTGTATTTAATTATTCTGTTTAATCAATTATTATCAAAAAATATTTCCAACAACCCTAGCTCCTTCAAGCTTCAATGGTCTAATTCCAAACCTCCAAACAAGCTCCAAGTGTAACATTTCGAATTTCTGAAACCTTATTTTAATGACTATACCTCCAAGTTTGGATTATTTGTTTGTAGATCCAAAGGTTGGTACAACTTATGAAGTCAGTTGTTCGTTTAATCTTTATTATCAAGATCATAAGGATTATATCGAACCTCATGTGCCATTTTGGTTGTCACATTTTGACTTTTGTATATTTTGCTTTGTGAAATTCAAACTTAGATTTGAGATTTTGAGGAAAATACCCAACAGGGGTGTTCTATGTTGGTATTTTTCCATAATAATAAAAGAAAATATATATATAAAAAATTAAATAGAAATGACAAAATAATTTTTTTTATTATTAAATAATGAAATACAGAATGAACTCCACAACTAAAAATATAGAAATGAATTAGAGTACATTACTAATAAAACAAATTATTAACATGGATAACTTAAAATTAGAACCCATCTTTTGTAAACGAAATTTTGAAAAATTAAGAACAAATGATAAGAAAAGAAGCAAACCGAAGCCTACACTAAACAGTTTCCTTAAAACAGATTAATCGCCTCTCGATGGACGCTGGAGGTATGTCGGCGTCTGACTCCTAGGATATGACGGTTGAAACCAGCTAATGCAGAAGCACATTCTAAATAGCTTCGGCGAACTTGACAATGGATGCATTCTCTCTAACAAGAACCAAAGAAGGGGCTAGCAAAAGAAGATATGAAAAATTCTTTTTGGTGTAAAATAAACATTTCCAACTTTTTATCTTAAAACACTATCTCCATTTTCCATAAAAAATCTCTCTAAAATTCTTCTTTCAAGTTGGAGGGAAAATACATCTATTTATACAAGTAGGGGAATCCCTAACCATGAAGGCTATACATTAATAGGGCCATCAAATGCCATTAACCAAGGCCATCAACTCTAGCCATTAGGGCTAGAGTTATAAGGGTTGAAAACCTATGGCTACTAATATGATCATCAACTCCATCATCAAAAGATGAGAGTTACAAAGGTCTAAACCTCCCATGTGTTTAATATATATAAATAAATATGTATATAATGATGTTTGAATAAACTAACTAGATGGGTCACAAAATGGATACTAATATTGGATCACAACCTGATCCAAACCCAATTCTCAAACACATGCACAAGCTAAGTCCAACACAACATAGCTTACCCCAAACTTAAGATTAATTCCAAGTCTAAGTCCAAGACTGAACCCAACACATGCACAAGCACAAGCACAAGCACAAGTCTAGGCCTAGTCCAAACTAAGACTAAGTCTAAATCTAAGCCCAACTTTATTGATGTCCACTTTATGAAACAATTCTCATTCACAACTCAATTGTTTCGGCTTATTATTTTTATATTGTAATCTTCTCATTTGAGAGAATACAAAACCACTCAGACCCACCTCAACCAGCGGTTGGGTCCCACTTTAATTTCGAATTAAAGTTGTCGAAAAATCATTATTTTCCAACAATTCTCCATATGAATAAAATTGGTCAAATAAAGAAGACTTACAACATTTAACAACAAAGACTCAGAGAGAGAGCACACAAAATAACCCTGCATCAGAAAAGGTAGTTGTTGGCCTTGAACCTTTCGTAATGAAAGCCTATCAGATTTACTGGCAGCCTAGTGAATGTGATATCTTGAACTGTTCTGCCGTTTGTGTAAACTGTGACCATAGACCTCACACAGGAGTCATTCCAACCATTGTTCTTGTTCTCACTGGTGTGTCCGATTTGGCCCTAGAATACTAGCTTGGTTCAATGAGTATTTTTAAAGAATTCGGCTTCGTCAATTCTTAAAGAAGCGGCCCCACTTCGCACTCACATAGGTGACCTACATAAGGTATCTTGTTATACCACGGTTGACTATTCACAACACTTAGGTCATTAAAAGCATCAGCTTAACCTTCTATCCCACAAGATATCACTGTATAAAGGAATAGCCAAGAGGATTTACCTCTTCAATGACTTACCCGCTACACGCAATTAGGTTGTCCCTTTGAACCTAACTCTTGGGATCTCTAATCAGCTAAAAAACGTTGTGGTAACAATAGCTAAAGGCCTTAGCCCCATTCCTCTTGACGGCTTCTTACTAACTCTCAATTTAACCCTTTGGTTAGCGGATCCGGAATATTGTCTTCAGACTTTATATAGTCTATAGTGACAACACACGAGAGTAGTTGTCGTATGGAATTATATCTTTGACGAAAATGTCTAGACCTTCCATATGTGCCCTACCAATACTTGATTGGTTGTCGCAAAGTATACTAAATTGCTAGCACAAGTTTTGATTAACATGGAATATCAAAAACGACAAAGCCATTCAGCTACTTCAGTAGCTTTATCTGAATAGCTAAATTACGATTCCATCATTGATCTCATGATACACATATGCTTGGAAGATCTCTAAGACACGATTACAGCTCTAATTAGAGAAAACATATCCACTAATGAATTTGTAGTCTTTATATCAAATATCCAGTAGGCGCCTTTGTACCCTTCAAGTACAACTGGATATGAAGTGTTTTGCAACCCATAATCCCGGCTTCGTCGTAAGTACGTTAGTACCTGCACAAACGCCTTCTAAAGATAGGCATTGGGATTACTCATGTATTTACTTAGCCTGCTTACTGAGTAGGCTATAAGTGGCCTTGTACACCTCATCAGATACTTTAAACTTCCAATGACCTTAGAATATTCTAGTTAAAATACACTCTCACCATTATTCTCGGCCAAATTTAGACTCAAGTCTATCGGTGTCCTCGACAGACTTGTATCTGATTTACTAAATTTCTCAAGTATCTTATGAACATAATGAGATTGAGAAAGTAAAATACTACCAGATGTTCTAGTAACCTTAATACCCAAAATCACATCTGCAAGGCCATATCTTTTATGTCAAACTTAAAGTTCAACAACTTCTTGGTAATTCTAAACATCTTCTCATAATTACCAACCGTACAGACACAAAATGACATATCTATTTGTCAATGTCTTTGACATCCACACATTTGTCAATACCTTGACAACATAGTGTAGTCAAATTTCTAATTCCGGTGCTTATTTCAAATCACATGATGATTTCTCAAGCTTACAAACTTTCCCACATTTTCCTGGGGCTAAAAACCCCTTTAGGTTGTTCCATAAAGATTTATTCAACTAAATCTTCATATAGGAAAGCTATCAAAACATCCATCTTGATGTATCTCTAGGCTTCACACAATTGCAATCATACTCACCATAACTAGTGATCACATATCAAAGTAATCCACGTCTTCTCTTCACCGGTATCCTTTGATAACAAGCCAGCCTCATTGGCTTTCATTCACTTGTATCCCAAGGCTTACTACCTATGCAAGATAAAGTTAAATTAATAACTTATTGTTAGAGAAATCACAACTTTAAAGAAGCTTTTAGCCTCACTAGCCACCATATTAGACAAAAACACTTTAAAGTCCTAGTCTTTTAACATCTTCTAGGCTCATCTTTTTTTCTCATGAAATCGTTTCCTCAATTCCGTGATGGCATTCTTGTGTAAATTTGAACATCAGATTTATCCACAAGAAAACCGATATACACTACTATATTGTGCACAACCATTGAACACAAAGTCAACGGATTTTTATGGCTATTCTACCCACTTGGGTTTAGGTATTGTCACCTTTTGCATGACACCCCCACATTTGTAGAATTTATAGGAAAGCTTTTGGCCTTTCCAAAAATTCATGTAGTGTCTTGTAGCTCAACTTTTTTTGCACCCCCTTTCGGAAGCTCGGAAGAAGCCCTACAGTTCGGACTCCCGCAGTTCTGAATCTAATCTCACAAGTGCAATGTGAATTTAATAAACACCAAAGAGTCCAAATCTGGCAAATCTTTTGAAAAATCGATTTTGAATCAAAAAATGCCAAAATTGGATTGCTTTGCCAGATATAAAGTCGCCACGTAAATATTTTTGGGAAATTTAGAAAACCCATGACTCATGCCAAAGGCCACGTGTCCGTCATCACCAAAGTTGCCTCAGCTCAGGAACTTGGGTACGAGAGGGGAAGGTCATGAATACATTTGAACACTCCAGCTCGCCTGATCAAAGATCGGCCTCTACTAATCATAATATGAATCTTGTTTACATTATATGCTCTTGTTCCGGTTTATTAGGCTAGCATTTACTATGTGATGCATACACACAAGGTATAGACTAGTCTGCTCAAATTTGAACAATTCAATTTCATGTTTATTTTTCGAAAAGAGTTTGATTTTGCCACTTAACAAAGCGGGCTTTAAAGTTTGTGAATTTGCCACTTAACAAGGTGGGCTTAAAACGTACATTCATTGAATCATTCCAATTCAAGCAACAAGCCTTCATCCACAGGCACTCAAACAATTTAACAATTAAGCATTTAGTCTCATGGCAAGCATGCTAGTCATGGTAATCACTCACACTCATGCAAGTATACTAAAGCACTAAAAACTCACCTGGTACTCCAAGCTAAAATAAACAAAAGAGTTAGAAAAATGCATGATTCCTAACTATACCAAATGTCTAATGTAACGCATGCAATAATGCAACTAATAGGCTTGGCTACTAATCATGTTATTTGCAATAATTTGGTAACATGCATTCTAAGCACGTATTCAAAGAAGTATTGAAATGATAGTGCAATTAGAATGATGAAACAAGCCTCGGTGCATGCAATACAAATGAATAGATGCAAGCATGCAATATGCTAATTGAAACGTGATGTCCCTAATCTAACCATCAAAAGCGGGTAAATAAAAAGGAGAAAGACATGGGGTTGAAAGACATACACATTATTACAACATTGCGCTCTCACAAAGGAGAGTCCGAATGAATTAAACTAACTAGCTAACTAAGCTAAGCTAATTAAGCTAATTATTACAAACCGAAATGAATAACTAGCTAAACTCATTTAACTAATTATTACAACACTTGAATTAATTGACTAGTCTAACTAACTAATTGAATAATTAAATAATAACTACTTAACTACTTAACTAATTAAAGAATTATAACACAATTACAATTAATAATTAAACTAAATAGTTAACTACTCCACCTCAGGAAACGAGGGATGTGAATGCGCATGCTCGATTTCCACCCAAAGAACGTCCACTGTCTGCCTCTGAAAGCCTCTATTGCATAACCTTTGCATTGGTTTTCCACCTCTGGACTAACTCTGTTTAGTCTCAGAAGGGCATTGCTGAATTTTCACTGGTGGCTGACAGGGGGCCGGTCCGCTACCGTTGATGGTCGGTCGGCCACTGATGATGGCCTGTCTGGCTTGTTCCTCCCTGTTGCAACAGAGGACAAATAGGGCAAAGAGAGGGTACTCTCACAGGTTGTTTGTACTGTGTATCTCTTCTTATCATCAAAACATCTCAAATGAGTGATGCACTTAGCTCCTAAACCATCAATCAAGCAATTTCATTGCATGATGGCCAAAGAACCAAGATGTACAAGTTATATAAATGCACAAACAAGACTCAAAAGCCTTCACCCTATCATGCATGATCAAGGGCAATGGAGACCTAGGAAACTTAGCACATTTCATCACTTTGAGTATAAAATGCCCCAATTTTCCTTGTGTTCAATTAATGTCCGATTGAACACACCAAAACATAATCAAATTCTTATCTTGCACAATTTTAGTTTCAACTTTTATTTACTCATTTTAGATTACTAACCATTCTTTAACCAATTAAATCCATTGGTGAGTAAGTCCTCTAAGAGGGAAGAAAGTGTCAAACAATGGGTAGTTTAAGGAAAGAGAGAGGTATCATGCCGTTAGTAATGAACTCCCAAAAGAGGATTAAACCATTAAGCATGAACCTCAATCCCAAACTTACACAATCCCAAGGTTGAAACAACCCTCAAAGTAAATGAAAAAGTCAAGAAATGAGGGAGGTTGCAGAGATTAATAGTGCTGAAATTAAGTGAGAAAAGCACAAAAACATGGCAATCAACTCAAACAAGTGGTGTCTAAAGCCTTAAAACACCAAGCTTATGAGGACACTTACACTACAAGCATGCAAAACAAGACTCAAATGCACTAATTAGCAAAAAACATAGGCAAAACAGTCTAAAATAAAGCCTAAAACATGCTAGAATTAAGCTACAAATGGCTAGAAAAATAAGCTAACATATAGAGCTAACTAGGCTAGCAAATAAGACACAAGGAGGGGAGGCTAACCCCTCCAAATTTGGACTTCAAAATATGATTTTCACCACTGAAAATACTCTGAAATTCAGTGTTTAAAAGCCCCAAAAAAAAGATAGTTTGAAAGTGGGAAACAAAGGTGGAAAGGCTTTATAAACAAGGAATAAAGATGGGTGAACCACCCCCTAACCTTAAATGGCCTAAAACCACCAATTTTAGACAACAAAATAGAGTTTTTTACAGCTCAAAAATAGCCCAAAAACAGTGGAAAAAGATAGAAAAACAAGTATGTAAAACAAGCTAAAAAATGAGAGTATTATACCTCTTAAAGCAAAGCTCAACTTTAGGCAACAATTCAAGCCAAAACCACCTTCTAGAGCTCCAAGAAGGCCTCAAGGAATCTCAGCTCAAAGATGATCAACTTTGGTTACGGAGGTGTAGGCAAAAGTGTGATGTATGTAGGCTAATATGCACAAATTTGCAAGAGAGAGAGAGAGAGAGAGAGAGATTTTTGTTCTAAAAATTCTAACCCTAAAAAATGGGAGAGGAGACCTCCTATATATAGAAAACATGAATTCTATACAAGGAGATCCAGCCCTACACATGGGTGTAGATGCATGCATATGTGCAAATAGTTGGTACAACTGGCATAAAATATTTGCAAAACACACTAGTGGCCGACCGGCCACCACTGGTGGTTGACTGGCCACACCAATGGTCGACAACCAGGATACATGGCCGACAGCCTATGGTGGTGGTCGACAGGTCACCAGAAAGTTCTGGCTTGAAACACCAAGGTTTTGGTCCAAAATAAGGCATAGAATAGACAGGGTTTAAAGGCTCAAAGACAGGGCATTCCGCCGAGGACTTCGGGCACTAAAACGAGCACATGCAATCATAATCATCGAGTGCACAAGCAATGATGTCCAAGTTTTGAGGACGGTGAAAAATGGCTTGTCTACAGTTGCCCCTCTTTGACAGAACTCGGAAGTCATAAAATGACGTGAGTAAATGTCAAAGCCCGAAGACGACCCATTTTGACAAGGCCGTAAGACTTGGACAAACAAACAAATAAGACAAAGAATGGTTTCGCCCGCAGGCTGCCTACATATCCCTTTGCAAGGAATCAAACTAGCGTAGTTTTGGGGAAAATACAAATGATATGCACAATGCGAATTGAAAGTTAGACTTACACGCTTTGCGAAGCAGACTATTTTGAAAACTTATGACCATGCGAGATGATGCAATAAGTAATAACAACATGTGATAAGCAAGAACATGAGATAATAACATATGAATAAGCAACTTCAAGCTTAAAAGCGAAAAGATCCAAAACACACTCTAACCACGCTAAAACAAGAGACGAGGAAAGAAAAACACCGCTCAAGGTTGCGTTCCACGCATTCTGAGAAACCAAAAATAAAACAGCTCAAGATCGCGTTTCACGCAACTTGAGAAACAAGAAACACCGCTCGGGCTCACACGTCAACATCCCAAGAAACAACAAACCAGCATGCAACAGATGCACGAAGGTGAACAAGTGTGATAAATGCACGAGTTAAAGGAGTGCGATAGATGCACAAAGGTGAACAAGTGCGATAGATGCACGAGTTAAAGGAGTACGATAGACGCACTAAGTTGAACAAGTGCGATAAATGCATGAGTTAAAGGAGGGCAATAGATGCACAAAGGTGAACAAGTGCGATAAATGCACGAGTTAAAGGAATGTGATCTCTTACCGAGACATGAATGATCTCATCCGGAACTCCTCTGAATGAACCATACATACAATATCATTTGCCTGTGTAAGAAAGAAACTTAACAAGTGCGATACAATAACCGTGCATGTTCTATGCAAGAAAAACAATCAAGATATGATGTTAGTTGAAGGCATGTTCTATCCAAGAAACAAAAGCATTTTCTATGCATGAAATCAAAACGAAAGCATATTCTGTATCTATGAATCATAACCGTTGCAAGACATGCACACAGTGTATATATGAAACGTATATCTTATGTAACAACATATGTGAAATGCATATTCTATGCGACAACGTGAAATGGATATTCTATTTAACAACGTGAAATGCACATTCTATGCAAGGACGTGAAATGCACCTTCTATACAAGGAACAAAAGCGTATTTGACAAAAACAAATTCCGTGGCAACTTACGATTTACCTCTCGGAAGAGTTACAACATGTTTAAAGGATACACCTCGTTCATGTTGACAAGTGATGAACACCGTGCATTGAAAACAGAGTTTTGAGCTTCCGTAAGGACAATCTGAACTCAACAGTGAACCTTTCTTGCATTTCTTGGACAATAAGGACACAAAATAGCATCAACACTCAGTGGAGGGGCACTAGCCACTGGCCGGCCGCAAGGGGAGGGCGTCGGCCACTTGTCGGCCACCCTGTAGACACCCCATTTTTTACCGTCCTTAAGACTTGGATGTCATCGTTTGGACACTCGATGATCATCCCTGTTCGTATTCGTCTTGAGTTCTCGGAGGTTTCGGCTACGCGCCTTGCCTCAAGACCTCTCGACTTGTTTGTTTTGTGTTTGGTTTTGTATCAAACACTTGTTGTTTTGCTTCTGAGGGCAGGGAATAGCTTGTAGCCCATCCCCACACCTCACCGGCCATGGCTTGAGGCCACCAGCCTTGTTTCCTTGCCACCGGCCACTGGTGATGGCCGGTCGACAGTATTGATAGTCGGTCGGCACATTTTGTGGTCGGTCGGCCAACTTTGTTGGCTGATTAGCCACTTTTTCTGGCCGAGACCTTTTCTTGAGGGGGTTTGAACCTTTTGAACCCCTTTGTTTTAGCTTCTTGAGAAAGCTTGAACCTTTTGAGCCCTTGGTTTAGCTTCTCCAAAAAGCTTGAACCTTTTGAACCCTTGGTTTAGCTTCTCCAAGAAGCTTGAACCCTTTGCACCTTTGCTCTAGCTTCTCCAAGAAGCTTGAACCCTTGTCTAGCTTCTCCAAGAAGCTTGACCCCTTTGCCTAGCTTCTCCAACAAGCTTGGCCCTTTTGCTCCAAGCTTCTAAGAGAAGCTTGGCCCCTTTTGTGTTAGCTTCTCTTAGAAGCTTTGAGCCATTGCCTTGTCTATATAAGGAGAGCTTCTCCTTCCATTTCAGGGGTTAGAAAAATCTGATATATATCATATATATATATCACTCCCTCTCTATATCTCCCTCTCCCTCTACATTTGTGTGGGTTAGAGGGTGCAAAAGGGTCTAGTTGTTGGCCATTTGAACTACACCTCCTAGCACAACACCTCCATCATCCATCCAAGAACCTTGGAGCTGATTTTCAGAGGTTGAGGGTTGCATTTTTGGGTCTAAAGGCTGCTGGTTCTTGCTGGTCTTCAAAGGTAACTTCTTACCCTCTTTATTCCCCGTTTTTGTACACACTTTTAGCCTATCTTGCATGCTGTTTTGGGCTTTGTCATAAACTGAAAAAAGTCTTATTTTGAGTTCCTCTTGAAGTTTGTTTAAGACCACGTTTATGTTTGGGGTCGTTTACCCCCTCTTAGGCCTTGTTTGGCCCCCATTTTGTGCTATTTTTGGTAAGCTCCGGGACCACTTTGTTTGGGCCTCCTCACCACTGAAATCTTAATGGATTTCAGTGGTGAGGATGGTGGTTTGAGGTCCTAAGAAGGAGAGGGCCATCCCCTCTCCTTGTTGTCTTCAATATGTGCCATTTTTGCCTCATGTGTGAACACCATTTTTAGGTTCATGTTGGCCATGTAATAAGTTGTATTTGTGCTTATTATGCCATGATATAGCACTATTTTTGATTGGTTTAGACACACCATGCTTAGTGTAGACGTCCCCGAACGCCCCGGGAGGGTGACTCCCGTTCTGTTCATTTGCGGGGTACTACAGTTCAGGACTCAATTTGTCATGGTTCTTAATCTGAACCAAAGAGTCCAAATCCGGCAAATCGTTTTGAGAAAATAGATTTTTTTGAAAGAAGTGCCAAACATGGACTGCTTTGCCAGATACAGAGTCGCCACCTAAAATTTTTTAATGGGGAATTTAGGAAACCCTGACTTGGTGCCAAAGGCCACGTGTTCGTCATCACCAAAGTTGTCTCGGCTCGGGAACTTGGGTACGATTGGGGAAGGTCAGCTATGAGCACCCCCTCTCGGCCGATCCGAAGATCGGCCTCTACTAACCGTGATATCTTATTTTGAAAACATTATTAGCCTAGAATTACTACGTTATGCGCACATCAAACAAGTATAGACCAAATCGCCCAAATTGGAACAAAACACTTCATGTTTGTTTTGAAGATGGTTTGCTACTCGTAAGTAGGCTAAAATACAGGTTTTGCCACCCTCAAGTGGGTTTTAGAAAAGATAGTTTTGCCACTATCAAGTGGGCTCTAAAACTCTCAGTTTTAATGCATTATTCCAATTTAGGTAATTTGACCTCCATCCACAAGCATTCAAGCAGTTATATCACATAAGCAGCTAGCCTCATGGTAATCATGCTATTATGGCCACATTCACACGCATGCGATATGCTAAAGCATAAAAGCTTACCTAGTACTTCGTGCCAAAACAGAAACTAGTTAGTAATCATGCATGATCCTGGTTCATGTTAAGATGGCTAATGCAACGCATACAAGATGCAACTACAGTAGGCTCGACTATCCTAGAGATGGCATATGAAATACTGCAATTAACATGTATTCAACTTCGGAATTGAAATACAAATGCAGTTAGTATGATGCGCCGAGCCTGGTGCATGTAAGACAAATGCATGGATGCATGCATGCATAGCATAAGGTGTGCTAATTTAAATATGCCCTATTCTACCATCATAAGCAGGTAAATAAAAGGGAAGAAAGACGTGGGGTTGGAAGACATGCACACACTCACCCACACTTATTACACATTTGCCCTCGCTCGGAGGGTCTGAAAGAATATACAGGCCAAATAACAAATCAACTATCCTAGCTAATTAATTATTACAAAATTTCTAACTCAATTAACAAATTGAATATGCAAATAAATAGAAAGAAGGGGCCGCAGCCCTGCCTTGGAATGCGCGAATGATGCATGCTCGAGTCCGTCTCGCCCAGAAAGCCCGTACCATGCCACTGCTGCCTTTGTTCACACTGCCCTGCTTCTCTGAAAACTGCCAAAGTGTTGGGACATGCTCTATGGATGTTGGGGAATGCCACCGGCCAAGCACAAATACCACCGGCCAAAGGAAGGAACCATCGGCCACCTTTTTGCACTATCGGCCAAAATTAATGGTCGGCCGGCACTAAACTTAGCCGACCGGCCAAAACTCCCTGCAGAAACTGTTTTTTGGCAGCAACAAAGGACAGACAGTGTATGGCATGAAATTTTAAACAAATGTAGGCATGGCCACACTCCCTATCATGCAATGGACTCAATGGAGCATCGCCCTCGATCCTCGGGCCATCAATTGTGCATTTTGATGCATGATGGCCTAAGAGGCCAAGGTTGCTATTCAATATAAAATGCATGCAACACATAAATGAATGCTAAGACCCCATCATATTTAGAGTTAAGGGCCTCGGCGACCGAGGGTTAAGACCTGTTTTGTCACTTGAAGTACAAACACCCCTCGCCCCTCAAGTTTGGTTTGACACCCCAAACCAAACAATGTAGTGCATGTAGGCAAACATGGCTCAAGAATGCAATATGAGATTAAGATGCAAAACATGTCAAATGTGATGCAATCTATCATGATAAGCATGCAAAGTGCTAGAGCATACAAGATGCGAATACTAGGCAAGCATGGACAATTATGCAAGCATGCAACTAGAGGTAACGAGCCAAGCGTGCAATCATGCACAAGGATGGATTTAGGCTGGAGTGGGAGGCCTCGGCCATGCCCTAAAACAGTGGCTAAAAGTGGCCTAAATGATGGGCAAATGTCTATGCCAACATGCAAACCAAAGGGTCTAAGACTAAGGCATAAAAGGGGGCATTTTACTACCATTATCATGACCACTCATGGCATGGATTATTCAATCAAAAACAGAGTTTCAATGCACCAAAATACACCCCAAAACCTATTGATATGGCAGCCCAAATGTCTAAACATGGTAGCATACACAATGACCAACATTTAAGGCACAAAACTACAACACTTCAAAGCATTGAAAGAGACGCAAATGACAATGTAAAACCATATTACATGGACTGAAATATGATCTCAAATGATGCCAAATGATGATAATAAGCTAAACTAGGTATGTTAGTGACTCACACACTCAAGGCTTACAAGCCACAATGCATGGCAACTATACCAAACATGTCAAACATGACCAAATCAGTGGCCAACAGACCTTAAGCATGGAAAAATATGACCAAGAACTTCACAAAGCAAGGCCAAAATATGATAGCATGGTGGTTTAATGGTGTGATGCATTCCTAGGCAACATGGAGGAATATAAAGCAAGTATAATATGCATGCTAAGGGCCAACAAACCACTATTGAACAGAGATATAATATGACCCAAAACACGCCAAAAGCCTCTGAAAAGTAGCCATAAACAACTAGACATGCATGCTACCATATTGAACCAAAACATGCACAAATGAAGCACAAAAGGGGAAAGGGGTGTCCCTCCCCTATACAAGACCTCAAACCCCCTTCTTCACCACTGAAAATCCATTGGATTTCAGTGGTGAGAAGGCCAACACACCAAGATAAATAAAGCTCAAAGAAAGAGCACTAAAAGAGGCCAAATGGGGCCTAAGAGGGGGAGGTCAACCCCAAGCAACAAAACACCCTTAATGAAATATCTAAAGCATGAAAATACAAGACTTTTTTTAGTTATACACAAAGCTTAAATCGGCATGCAAGATAGGTCAAAAGCCAATGCAAGATTGGGGAAACTAAAGTAAAGAGTTTACCCTTGAAGAACCCTTGATGAACAGCAAGATCAGCCCTCTCCTTTTGATCAAAATCAATCCAAAAACTCAAGAACAAACCCTCAAAGCCCCTCAAGGTCGAAGTAAGGTGTGATGGTGTGTGTCTTAGTGCAAAACAAAGGTAAAAATACACTTTTAGGCCACAAAACACACACAAGGGAGGAGAGAGAGGGAAAAATGTAGAGAGAGAATGTATATGACAGATATATATGTGTATCTCTGGTTTTTTTGATCAAAAACTCTAACCTTAAGCAAAGGAAGAAGAGGGATCCTTATATAGACATAGGAAATGGCTTGAAGCTTCTTCAAGAAGTTAAGTGAAAAGGGGCAAAGGGTGCAAAGGAGTCAAGGCTTCTAGAGGAAGCTAAGACAGCTGGCCAAGCTTCCCTAAGAAGCTTGGCCAAAGGGTTCAACCTTCTAGAAGGAAAAGGGGGTCAAAGGCTCAAAATGGTCATCCCCGTGCATAGGGAGTGGGGTCTGTGCCTCCCAGCTAGCACAGCTGGCATGCACCATGCCTGAGGGGGGTTCAAAAGGGTCACCGGCCGGAAAAATAGATCACCGGCCAAAAAAGGTACCGGCCGGCCACACAGAGTGCCGACCGGCCATTGATAACAAGCAACAATGGCCGGTGGCAACAAGGAATGACCGGTGAGGGAAAGGAAAGGCCGGTGGAGTGTGGGGATGGCCAACAAGCCATTCCCTGCCTTCCAAGGCAAAAACACAAGTGTTTGATGCAAAACCAAACACTAAACGAACGAGTTAAGAGATCGTGAGGCAAGGCGCGCAGCCGAGGCCTCCGGGAACTCAAAACGAACACGAACAAGGGTGATCACTGAGTGTTCAATCAGTGACGTCCAAGTCTTGAGGACGGTCAAAAATGGGGTGTCTACACTTAGCTTGCATACATGTCTTGTAATGCCATGATTTGCCTTAACATGTGCCTAGCATTTAGACTACCATGCTCATGTGTTTTGGCCTAGCTTTGTGAAGTTTTTATGCTTGTTTTAGTATGCTAAGGGACTATTTTTGGTCATTTGAGTCATCCATGCTTTGCTTTGTATAGCTAACATGCAAACTCTTTTGTATGCCTTGAGCATTGACCCCTCTAGCATGCCATCCTTGCATCATTTCAGTGGTTTGGAACCACTTGTCATGTTATTTCAGTCCTTGTGGCATGCCTATATGCTTGCATTTGATACCCCTTTAATGCGTTAAGAGGTTGTTGTCTTATGCTCCTTGTTTGGGCCCTTGTGCATGCCTCCATACTTAAGCCATTTAGATGCCATCTAGGTGGGTTTTGAGGCTCATTTTAGCATGTCACATCTCTGTTTTCAGTCACTTAATTCATGCCATGTGTGGTTGCACTAAGTGTAGTTCAATGCTTCTTTGGTGAGCCTTAGGCTTTAGACCATTTGTTGTATACTATGCTTGTCTTGTTTGCTTGGTTTGGCACCATCATTAACATGATTTTTAGAGCTTACATTGCATGCCATATGCCCATGTTGTTTCACTTTTAAGTGTGCTTAAAAGTTGTCTCTATGTGCCTAAGTGTTGGACCTTGCATGCATGCCTATTTGTATGTGTTTTGGTTTCCATTCTTGAGCATGTTGGCCACTGTTTTGGACCTAGTAGAGAGCTGTCCAAGTTAGTGTAAAACCATCTTCACATGTTGTTGCTTGCATGTCTTGTATATGGTTGCATGCTTGCTCCATTTCATCATGTTGTTACATGTTTGTGTGTTGTCCATGTTCATGTTTGCATGCTTGCCCTCATGTTCGTATTATATGCTTAGTTCCATGCCTAGGTTGCATTGCATCTTGCATGCATGCCTTGTCTCTTGACCAAGTGATAGAGATTGGGCTTTATGTGTTTGTTTGTGTGCATTACATTTGAAATCAAAATGCACAACTTGGCTTCTTGGGCCATCACACATTGAAATGCACGATTGGTGGTCCGAGGGTCGATTCCCAAACTCCTTTGAGTCATAAACATGATAAGGAGTGGGTTGGTGCATACATTTGCTTGAAATGCATTGCCATGCCATGTTTTGCCCTCTGCTGTTGTCAAAACAGGTTTCTGCAGGAAGATTTGGCCGGCCGACCATTCTCAGTGCCGACCGACCAAATATGGATAGTCGAGAGCTATACTAATGGTCGATGACCATTCCCAATGGCCGGTGATGATTCCACTTGGTCGGTGGTGCTCCACAGTGTCCATGGAGCATACCTTGGGAGTTGTGCAATTTTCAGAGGAGTAGAGCAGGGAAAACAGAGGCAACATGTGTCATGGCGATGGATTTCTGGGCGAGACGGATCGAGCATGCGTCATCTCATCATTCTGAGGCGGGGCTGCGACCATCTTCCCTTTTTTAGTTAATTTGTTAATTAATTAGAAGTTTTGTAATATTTAATTAGCTAGAGTAGTTAATTATTTATTTGTTTTGTAATATTCATTCGGACCCTCCGAGCGAGGGCAATTGTGTAATAAGTGTGTGTGAGCGTGTGCATGTCTTCCAACCCCACGTCTTCCTTCCCTTTTATTTACTAGCTTTCGATGGTTAGTTTAGGGCATGTTTCAATTAGCATACTCATGATAGCATGTTTGCATTTGCATGCACCGGGATCGGCGCATCATACTAACTGCATTGTATTTCAATTCCAAGTTGAATACGTGTTAGCTGTAGTATCATCATATGCCATCTTAGAATAGCCGAGCCTATTGTAGTTACATCTTGTATGTGTTGCATTAGCCATTTTAACATGAACTAGGATCATGCATTGATTACTAACTAGTTTCTGTTTTGGCTTAGAGTACTAGGTAAGCTTTTATGCTTTAGCATCCTTGCATGCGTGTGAGTGTTTGCCATGACAGCATGCTTGCCATGAGGGTAATTGCTTATATGATATAACTGCCTGAATGCCTGTTGGTGAAGGTTGGGTTATTTGAATTGGAACAATTCATCGATTGTGAGTTTTTAAGCCCACTTGAGAGTGGCAAATCATCATGTTTCCTAAGCCCACTCGAGGGTGGTAAAATCCGCATTTTAGCCTACTTGCGAGTAGCAAACCGTTTTCAAAACAAGCATGAAATGTTTTGTTCCAATTCAGGTGACCCAGTCTATATTTGTTTGCTGTGCGCATCACATAGTAACTCTAGGCTAATAACCGGAATAAGAACGTATAATGTTTTCAAAACTAGATATCATGGTTAGTAGAGGCCGATCTTTGATCGGGCGAGCGGGGGTGCTCACGAAGTGACCTTCTCCAATCGTACCCAAGTTCCCGAGCCGAGGCAACTTTGGTAATGACAGACACGTGGCCTTAGGCACGAGTCAGGGTTTCCTAAATTCCTCAAAATAAAATATTTAGGTGGCGACTCTATATCTTGCAAAGTAGTCCATGTTTGGCACTTCTTTCTAAAAAATTAGTTTTCCAAAACGATTTGCCGGATTTGGACTCTTTGATGATTCATCGGTCTTGCATTGCACTCTGCGAGATTAGATACAGGACCGTGACATTGAGTCCTGAACTGTAGTAGACCCACAAGTGAACAGAACAGGGGGAGTCATCCTCCCGGGGCGTTCGCGAATGTCTACAGTTTCTGGCGACTCTGCTGGGGATTTTAGAGAGCTTGACTCGAACTCGTGATATCCTGTTTTGACTACACTTATGTGTTTCTTTGCATTTCATGTGCATTGGTGCGCCTAGGACACCGTGTTGGCCATCTGCTATTCCTGAGCGGTTTGCCGGAGGCTTGACTTTGTCAAAGCATGCCATAAGGCTGACCGGTTGCGGGCTCTGCCAGTATGGGAACACAAACCCCGGTTTTACCAGGGCACCCTTTTCGACCATTCTACCTAGTGCATATTCGGAATCCATAGTGACCATTCCAAACTAGGACAGGTTGCTTACCCGATATAGGTTGTTTGAAACCGATGCGTGAGTAGTGAAACCCTAGCTCCTAACAAAATAGGACAGGGAAACCCTACCCCAACATAGGGGTGTTTTGGCTCTCTTTTATATGCTATGTGCTTTTAGAGGGTATCTCTACAGGGAATGCATGTATCAGTTTACAAGTTTGAGTATCAGGCCTGTGGGCATCAGCATCAGTATTTGGGGAATCAATTTTACCCGAGGGTGTCAGTTTTTGGACAGACATTTGGGGAACAGTGATCATTATTGAGTACAGTCGTTCCGCTATACTCATATCCGTTCCAGTGAAATTGAGCTGAGATGCTGTCTGTTTTCTCTTTTGCTAGGTAGTCCTGGAACTATAGCTTCAGAAGGCTCCACTATCCCCCAGGTACATTGGACTTGTGCTGATAGACTTTGTCGAGTCAGAGATTCAGTTCAAGGGCAATCAGTGTTCCTTCACCAGAGACAGGGTAAAAGGGCCAGTCAGGCACAGATCATCAGTTCAACAGTCTTCGAATCAGCGGTCATTATCCATCTCACCTGTGCGCAGTTGGGTTGACATGTCTGTTTTTACCTCAGGGAGATATATCGGTTGCGCAGTTAGGTCAGGACAATATATCGAGTCTGGAAGAGATGGTGCGCCAACTCCAGGATAGTATGAAAGTCATGCAGCAAGACGTTGTCCGTCAAGCGGAATTCGCCAAGCAATAGGCCGTGGTCATAGCCCCACAGGCAGAGACAATTGCTAGGTTAGAGTAGCAAACTGGAGTATCTACTTCACACCAGGCTCCTCCCCCGCCAAGAGTTCCCATACTCGGGGAGGCAACCTACGTCCAGGATGATACGGACATTCCAGTCGGGCCAGCTCCGCCCCCAGTTCTACCCCAGCTATCCAAGACACCCATCAACCTACCAGACTCCCCTTTTGAGTTCGAGGCGGATCCAACGGCGCTAAAAATGAGCAAGCTTGAAAAGCTGTTCAAGAAGGCTCAAGGCATGAAATCCATTCCAGACATAGAGGATAGTTATACTGACTCAGTGGTGACATTACCGGATCGGTTCAAGATGCCACATATCGATCGATTCGATGGATCTGAAGACCCAATGGTGCACCTCCAATTGTTTTCTGATATCTTGAGGCCAATGGGTTTGACCACAGCCCAGAAATTGTCACTATTCGGCCGAACCTTGCCTGGGATAGCCGCAATCTGGTATGCGAAATTGGAGAACTCTGTGAAACAGAATTGGGAAGAGATGGTTGAGGCCTTCAATAATCAATACTCCTACAACACACAGATTGAGGTCACAACTCGTGATCTTGAAGTCACCCGCCAAGAGCCAAAGAAGGGTTTCTCAGAGTTCGTGACGAGATGGAGAGCAAAGGCCTCAATGATGACTACAAGGCCTTCTGACAAAGATCAGATTCGGATGGTTGTGCGCAACCTCCAGCCCAAACTAATGCAGAAAATGATCGTGCTCCCCTTCCCTACCTTTTCAGATTTGCATGAAATGGGAGTCCAAATCGAGGATGCGATGAAACAAGGTCTGATTGACCAAGATCGAGAGCAGCCCAAGATGGCATCCAACCGCAGTTCGAATGCGACCACCAGCGGTGATGCAGCTGCAAGATCTTCCGAAGTGGGTATGGTCGCCACCACCACACCAAGAACAGCCACCCCCTTTATTGGTGTATCCAGTCCAAACTCCCGAACTTCAGACTATCTACCCCGAGGCAAGAGGGTAGTCACCCCGCTTTATATGCCTCTGTCTAAAGCTCTAGGGGTCCAACTCAGGAAAGGACATCTGAAACTATTAGAACAACGGCCTCTACCGGATCCTCTCCCTCCAAAGCATGACCCGACTAAGTACTGTTCTTTTCATCAACAAACCGGTCATGACACCGACAGTTGCGTCCGTCTCCGCCACGAGATACAAAATTTGATTGACAACAGGGTCATCCCAGCACCAGGTCCTGCAAAGTCTATCGACACTTGATCAGTGAACTTGTGGGGGATAATGTGACTATGTGATCGGGGTATGAATCACCTGCGGGCGGCGTTCAGTTTATTTTAGATGTGGTGTATGGCACGCACTATTTTGAGCATTTGTGAATGCTGGGTTTTGTACGTTCTGGCTTGGGTATTGAGTCAGTTCTGTTGTTTTGTTTTGAGTCTGTCTCTTTGTTTTGAGTCAGTCTTTTCATATCGAGTCAGTCCTGTTGTATAGGAGTCGGGTGATTCCGGGGGTGCTACCTCGGACGTCACTATTTTTGGTTTGTGTTTGTCTTTTTGCTTTCTTTTGAGTCTGTTTCTGCCGAGGAGCCCTTTACACCAACAGTTATGAATGAAACAGCAGTGATTTTCACATTCTTGTATTCGCTTCTGCCTTGTGCCAAGTGTGCCAGAAGTTCTAAATGAAACGACGGAGCATCTCACCTGCTCTCCTGCGCCTTGAAGTCATTGTAATGACCGGAGTTTTTCAAAACTTTTTGAACACTGCGGTGAAAACAAAGAGGGAGGAATTCCTCGGGATTTGCAAAACTTTGATCAAACTAAGAGAAAGAGAGGCGTGCTAAGCCCTTAATGAATGAAATCATGTTTGTTAACGTGAGTACTGAGAAGGACCCTGGCTTGATCCAGATCAGTTCCACACTATCTTCAGCATGAGCGATTTGTCGCTTTCTTAAAAATTTTCAAAAAAAAAATATTTCGCGCGGTCCTGCGAAGACCTGTGTGGAATCGCTCTTGCGATGTGCAGCTTAGGATCGCTCTCAGCCTCGAGACTTGATCCCTTGCTTTCAAACCTTGAACCACAATTCAGAATGTTCAACGGTCAACTAAAACATGAGGCCTGCGTGGCCAGATCAGAAGCGGCCCATGAACCAGGGGCGAGAAAGTCAAAAGAAGCTTGCAAAGCTAGATCAGGAGCACCCCTTGAACTAGGGGCAAAAGATGCCAGATTGTGCTCGAAGAGCCGAAGACGGATCATTCCACAAATCAATGGAGATCGGCAAGAATGCCAAATCCCAGAAGGGAAGAAAGAAGAAGACATTGCTGAAGGACAACCGAGTTCCTATCCACAGCACAGGGGCAAATTCAGCCCCCATTGGATGGACTTCTGCATCGTTAGCAAACAGCAGCCATTCTCCTAGATTCAGATGACTTCAGGATCTCAAAACCCATGGACGCATGGACAAAGCTACACTTTTACCCTTGAGAGGCTCGCTGGGCCGAAAACCCGGAAGGACGACCCAGGCAAAAGTTAAAGCAAAGAACAAAAAAATGAAAAAGGAAAAAGAAAAGAAAAGAAAAAAAAAAAAAAAAAAAACCGAAGAAGATGAAGAAATGAAAAGAATTGAAAAGAAAAGAAAAACAAAGCTCGCAAGGTTGAAAACCCAGAAGGGCGGCCTTGGCAAAAGTTAGAGCGCAAAAAGAGAGGTTAATACCCGAGTGTACCTTAACCCAAACTACGTAAGGCTTGATTCCCATGTTTGGGATACGTAGGCAACTTCATTATGAAGTCCAGCCACAAACACTTCCAAATCGATTGTGTCCATGTAATGGTTCTCATCATCTTTGTCTTCTCTGAATCCGAGAGTTCGGTTGTAACCGTCACTTTGAGGACTGTTTACAGTATGTTGCGGCGCTATTCAAACAAGGGGCAACTTTCTGTTGCCATTCGATGTGCTGCGGTGCCATTCAAACAAGGGGTAACTTTCCGTTGCCGTACAGTGTCCTTCAGACAAGGGGCAATTTTCAATTGCTATGGATCCGAGGTTGCGCATCTCAAGAGTAAGTTCTATGCTCGTTGAGTAGTGGTCGTTTGCAAAAAAATAGTTTTTGAGAATTTTTATTGAGGTTGACTAATTCTCTCGAAAATTTGCTCCATTTTTTTTTCAAAAACTGGACCATATCTTGGACTCAAAAAGGAGAATTTTCAGTGCTCATAACCTGACTCGCATGATTTCAAATCAAAAATCGAACAAGCATGTTAATCTAACTCTCATTTTGGTCAAAATTGTTTTAGTAGAAAGCAAAAACAAAAAATGGTCAAAATGATGAAATAGGGGCACAGTTGAGTCAGGTTTTCTGTCATTTCCCCTTTATCAACGCACTTGCCGAAAGGGCACCGTATTCGCCAGAAAAGGGCACCACTGAAGCTGACCGCAAAAGGGCTGAAAGCTCTCTCATCCTCCAAGCAACGAGATATCAAGCCAAGTGCGAAGCACGAATCGGAATGGGACAAGATATTCCACTCCCTTATCTGGACAGATCTGATCACGTCCAAACTCCCCAGCAGAGCATCGTCAACTGATGTCAGCTGCAGATTTGCTACACACCCAATTGTAGCGCAGTCCCTCTGTGGAAGAAACTCACTGTTGTGAACAAGAAGAAGAATCTAGCGGAATGCTAGGGGCAAGACCCTGCAACTTTCTATTTATCCATCAACCACTCAGGGGAGGGATTGAAGAATAGAGAGATGTGCGCTGAGAGAAAAAGTGAGGAAAAGGGCTTTTTCAGAAAAATAGAGATTGAGTGCCACAGTGATGTGAGAATCACAAATGAGAGAGGGTGGGAAACAATACTCGGAGAAACTGGCTCCTCGTGTACTAAGAGGTCTCTCATCTTTGTAACGCATCTGCGTGTCGTGTCTTTTGTTTTGTCTCAATTCTTGCTTTGAGTCGTTTCGAGTGTTACTCGATGTGTTTAGGTTGTTTACCTTTGTTTTTCCTTTGTCGAGTCGTTTTGGCTGTGGCCAGTCATCGGCTCAATACCCGGTTAAGAACTCATTTCTCAATTTCAAAAAACTCATCTTGTGCTCAGAGTGCTGTGCCATTCTCCACATTTGTGCAAAACAGGATCTGTTCTTTCATAAAACTGCAGGGTCCACTCCCAATAAGTGTGAACAGTAAAACAAGGACCTATCTGAAGCTATGTGGGTTCCAGACTGCAAAGCAAAAGAAAAGAAGGAAAATTTAGAGCATCTTAGTGTGTTTCAACTTCGACAAATTCCGAGACTGCATTCCAGGTGCACCTTCTCAGGCCTCACCATTTCTCTGGAGTATGAGTGTATCTCAACCCCAAGCTTAAGCCTGCTTCAAGTTAGAATCGCAATTAAAGCAACTGCAGATGTTATCTCTCGCCAATATAGACAGGGTGTCCCCTTTTGAGCTGAGCGTGTTGCCAAGTCCTCTGAGAGGTAAATCGGAGGCACCAGAGTACATGATTAATGCCCCCATACTTGCATAGAAAATGCATTTTATCGCACTTCTCTTGCGCACCTTACCTGCACTTGTTAGTGCATTGCATCGCACTGTTTTGTGCATTTAATCTACATCGTACTGCCTTGTGCGCCTGTATTGCATTGTTATGCACCTCTTCACTTGCGTGGTCACGCACATTCCACTTGCATTGTTATGCATGCCCTTTTCCGCCTTCCGGAACACCGGGATACGTCCCTATGTTTCTCTTTCCTTCTGGAACACCGGGATACGTCCTTATGTTTCTCTCTCTCCGAAACACCGGGATACGTCCCTCTGTTTCTCTCTTTTTCCGAAACACCTGGATACGTCCCTATGTTTCTCCTCCTTTTCCGACACACTGAGATACGTCCCTATGTTTCTCCTTCATTCCGAAACACCGGGATATGTCCCTATGTTTCTTCTCCTTTTCCGAAACAACGAGATACGTCCCTATGTTTCTCCCTTCTTTCCGAAACAATGGGATACGTCCCTATGTTTCTTATACCTTTCTGAAAGACCAGCATACGTCCCCATGTTTCTCTCTCTTTCCTAAATACTGGGATACGTCCCTAAACACCGGGATACGTCCCTATGCTTCTCCCCTTTGGTTAAGAGCATTTGGAATATGTTCCAATGCTTATACCTTTCTGAAATACCGGGATACGTTCCTACGTTTCTCTTTCTCATTCTGGAACACCGGGATATGTCCCTATGTTTCTATACCTTTTCGAAACACCGGGATACGTCCCTACGTTTCTCTCTCTCCGAAACACCAGGATACGTCCCTATGTTTCTCCTTCCTTCCAAAACACCGGGATACGTCCCTATGTTTCTTCTCCTTTTCCGAAACACCGGGATACGTCCCTATGTTTCTCCTTCCTTTCGAAACACCGGGATACGTCCCTATGTTTCTTCTCCTTTTCCGAAACACCGGGATATGTCCCTATGTTTCTCCTTCCTTCCGAAACACCGGGATACGTCCCTATGTTTCTTCTCCATTTCCGAAACACCGGGATACGTCCCTATGTCTCTTTTCCTTTCCGAAACACAGGGATACGTCCCTATGTTTCTCTCTCTTTCCGAAACACCAGGATACGTCCCTACGTTTCTCTCTTCCTTCCGAAACACCGGGATACGTCCCTTTGTTTCTCTTTCCTTTCCGAAACACTGGGATACGTCCCTATGCTTCTCCCCTTTGGTTAAGAGCATTTGGAATACGTTCCAATGCTTATACCTTTCCGAAACACCGGGATATGTCCCTACGTTTCTCTTTCTCATTCTGAAACACCGGGATACGTCCCTATGTTTCTATATCTTTTCGAAACACCGGGATACGTCCCTACGTTTCTCTCTCTCCGAAACACCAGGATATGTCCCTATGTTTCTCCTTCCTTCCAAAACACCAGGATACGTCCCTATGTTTCTCCTTCCTTCCGAAACACCGGGATACGTCCCTATGTTTCTTCTCCTTTTCCGAAACACCGGGATACGTCCCTATGTTTCTCCTTCCTTCCGAAACACCAGGATACGTCCCTATGTTTCTTCTCCTTTTCCAAAACACCGGGATACGTCTCTATGTCTCTTTTCCTCTCTGAAACACCGGGATACGTCCCTATGTTTCTCTCTCTTTCCGAAACACCGGGATACGTCCCTACGTTTCTCTCTTCCTTCCGAAACACCGGGATACGTCTCTATGTTTCTCTTTCCTTCCGAAACACCGGGATACGTCCCTATGTTTCTCCCTCTTTGGTTAAGAGCATTTGGAATACGTTCCAATGCTTATACCTTTCCGAAACACCGGGATACGTCCCTATGTTTCTTGCATGATCATAAGTTATGCTCGGCTTTGTGCATTGTCTTGCATTTTGCCCTTGCCTTCGGGCGCATATCTTTATCTGTAGCTTGTATGCTTTGTCTAAGTCTTCGGCCTTGTCAAAAATGGGTCGCCTCTGGGCTTTGACATTCACTCCCGTCATTTTTATGACTTTCGAGTTCTGTCAAAGAGGGGCAACTGTAGACACCCCATTTTTGACCGTCCTTAAGACATGGACGCTATCGTTTGGACACTCGATGATCATCCCTGTTCGTGTTCGTCTTGAGTTCTCGGAGGTTTCGGCTACGCGCCTTGCCTCAAGACCTCTCGACTTGTTTGTTTTGTGTTTGGTTTTGTATCAAACACTTGTTGTTTTGCTTCTGAGGGCAGGAAATAGCTTGTAGGCCAACCCCACACCTCACCGGCCATGGCTTGAGGCCACCGGCCTTGTTTCCTTGCCACCGGCCACTGGTGATGGCCGGTCGGCTTTATTTGATGGTCGGTCGGCATATTTTGTGGTCGGTCGGCCAACTTTGTTGGCCGATTAGCCACTTTTTTTGGCCGAGACCTTTTCTTGAAGGGGTTTGAACCTTTTGAACCCCTTTGTTTTAGCTTCTTGAGGAAGCTTGAACCTTTTGAGCCCTTGGTTTAGCTTCTCCAAGAAGCTTGAACCTTTTGAACCCTTGGTTTAGCTTCTCCAAGAAGCTTGAACCCTTTGCACCTTTGCTCTAGCTTCTCCAAGAAGCTTGAACCCTTGTCTAGCTTCTCCAAGAAGCTTGACCCCTTTGCCTAGCTTCTCCAAGAAGCTTGGCCCTTTTGCTCCAAGCTTCTAAGAGAAGCTTGGCCCCTTTTGTGTTAGCTTCTCTTAGAAGCTTTGAGCCATTGCCTTGTCTATATAAGGAGAGCTTCTCCTTCCATTTCAAGGGTTAGAAAAATCTGATATATATCATATATATATCACTCCCTCTCTATATCTCCCTCTCTCTCTACATTTGTGTGGGTTAGAGGGTGCAAAAGGGTCTAGTTCTTGGCCATTTGAACTACACCTCCTAGCACAACACCTCCATCATCCATCCAAGCACCTTGGAGCTGATTTTCAGAGGTTGAGGGTTGCATTTTTGGGTCTAAAGGCTGCTGGTTCTTGCTGGTCTTCAAAGGTAACTTCTTACCCTCTTTATTCCCCGTTTTTGCACACACTTTTAGCCTGTCTTGCATGCTGTTTTGAGCTTTGTCATAAACTGAAAAAAGTCTTATTTTGAGCTCCTCTTGAAGTTTGTTTCAGACCACTTTTGTGTTTGGGGTCGTTTACCCCCTCTTAGGCCTTGTTTGGCCCCATTTTGTGCTATTTTTGGTGAGCTCCGGGACCACTTTGTTTGGGCCTCCTCACCACTGAAATCTTGAGGGATTTCAGTGGTGAGGATGGTGGTTTGAGGTCCTAAGAAGGAGAGGGCCATCCCCTCTCCTTGTTGTCTTTAATATGTGCCATTTTTGCCTCATGTGTGAGCACCATTTTTAGGTTCATGTTGGCCATGTATTAAGTTGTATTTGTGCTTATTATGCCATGATATAGCACTTTTTTCATTGGCTTAGACACACCATGCTTAGCTTGCATACATGTCTTGTAATGCCATGATTTGCCTTAACATGTGCATAGCATTTAGACTACCATGCTCATGTGTTTTGGCCTAGCTTTGTGAAGTTTTTATACTTGTTTTAGTATGCTAAGGGACTATTTTTGGTCATTTGAGTCATCCATACTTTGCTTTGTATAGCTACCATGCAAACTCTTTTGTATGCCTTGAGCATTGACCCCTCTAGCATGCCATCCTTGCATCATTTCAGTGGTTTGGAACCACTTGTCATGTTATTTCAGTGCTTGTGGCATGCCTATATGCTTGCATTTGATACCCCTTTAATGCGTTAAGAGGTTGTTGTCTTATGCTCCTTGTTTGGGCCCTTGTGCATGCCTCCATACTTAAGCTATTTAGATGCCATCTAGGTGGGTTTTGAGGCTCATTTTAGCATGTCACATCTCTGTTTTCAGTCACTTAATTCATGCCATGTGTGGTTGCACTAAGTGTAGTTCAATGCTTCTTTGGTGAGCCTTAGGCTTTAGACCATTTGTTGTATGCTATGCTTGTCTTGTTTGCTTGGTTTGGCACCATCATTAACATGATTTTCAGAGCTTACATTGCATGCCATATGCCCATGTTGTTCCTCTTTTAAGTGTGCTTAAAAGTTGTCTCTATGTGCCTAAGTGTTGGACCTTGCATGCATGCCTATTTGTATGTGTTTTGGTTTCCATTCTTGAGCATGTTGGCCACTGTTTTGGACCTAGTAGAGAGCTGTCCAAGTTAGTGTAAAACCATCTTCACATGTTGTTGCTCGCATGTCTTGTATATGGTTGCATGCTTGCTCCATTTCATATGTTGTTACATGTTTGTGTGTTGTCCATGTTCATGTTTGCATGCTTGCCCTCATGTTCGTATTGTATGCTTAGTTCCATGCCTAGGTTGCATTGCATCTTGCATGCATGCCTTGTCTCTTGACCAAGTGATAGAGATTGGGCTTTATGTGTTTGTTTGTGTGCATTACATTTGAAATCAAAATGCACAACTTGGCTTCTTGGGCCATCACGCATTGAAATGCACGATTGGTGGTCCGAGGGTCGAGTCCCAAACTCCTTTGAGTCATAAACATGATAAGGAGTGGGTTGGTACATACATTTGCTTGAAATGCATTGCCATGCCATGTTTTGCCCTCTGCTGCTGTCAAAACAGGTTTCTGCAGGAAGATTTGGCCGACCGACCATTCTCAGTGCCGACCGACCAAATATGGATAGTCGAGAGCTATACTAATGGTCGATGACCATTCCCAATGGCCGGTGATGATTCCACTTGGTCGGTGGTGCTCCACAGTGTCCATGGAGCATACCTTGGGAGTTGTGCAATTTTCAGAGGAGCAGAGCAGGGAAAACAGAGGCAACATGTGTCATGGCGATGGATTTCCGGGCGAGACGGATCGAGCATGTCATCTCATCATTCCGAGGCGGGGCTGCGGCCATCTTCCCTTTTTTAGTTAATTTGTTAATTAATTAGAAGTTTTGTAATATTTAATTAGCTAGAGTAGTTAATTATTTATTTGTTTTGTAATATTTATTCGGACCCTCCGAGCGAGGGCAATTGTGTAATAAGTGTGTGTGAGTGTGTGCATGTCTTCCAACCCCACGTCTTTCTTCCCTTTTATTTACTAGCTTTCGATGGTTAGTTTAGGGCATGTTTCAATTAGCATACTCATGATAGCATGTTTGCATCCATTCATTCGTTTGCATGCACCGGGCTCGGCGCATCATACTAACTGCATTGTATTTCAATTCCAAGTTGAATACGTGTTAGCTGTAGCATCATCATATGCCATCTTAGAATAGCCGAGCCTATTGTAGTTGCATCTTGCATGTGTTGCATTAGCCATTTTAACATGAACTAGGATCATGCATTGATTACTAACTAGTTTCTGTTTTGGCTTGGAGTGCTAGGTAAGCTTTTATGCTTTAGCATCCTTGCATGCGTGTGAGTGTTTGCCATGACATGCATGCTTGCCATGAGGCTAATTGCTTATGTGATATAACTGCCTGAATGCCTGTGGGTGAAGGTTGGGTTATTTGAATTGGAACAATTCATCGATTGTGAGTTTTTAAGCCCACTTGAGAGTGGAAAATCATCATGTTTCCTAAGCCCACTCAAGGGTGGTAAAATCCGCATTTTAGCCTACTTGCAAGTAGCAAACTGTTTTCAAAACAAGCATGAAATGTTTTGTTCCAATTCAGGCGACCCAGTCTATATTTGTTTGCTGTGTGCATCACATAGTAAATCTAGGCTAATAACCGGAATAAGAACGCATAATGTTTTCAAAACTAGATATCATGGTTAGTAGAGGCCGATCTTTGATCAGGCGAGCGGGGGTGCTCACGAAGTGACCTTCCCCAATCGTACCCAAGTTCCCGAGCCGAGGCAACTTTGGTGGTGACGGACACGTGGCCTTAGGCACGAGTCAGGGTTTCCTAAATTCCCCAAAATAAAATATTTAGGTGGCGACTCTATATCTGGCAAAGCAGTTCATGTTTGGCACTTCTTTCTAAAAAATCAGTTTTCCAAAACGATTTGCTGGATTTGGACTCTTTGATGATTCATCGGTCTTGCATTGCACTCTGCGAGATTAGATACAGGACCGTGACATTGAGTCCTGAACTGTAGTAGACCCACAAGCGAACAGAACGGGGGAGTCATCCTCCCGAGGCGTTCGGGGACGTCTACACACCCCTGAAGCTTGTCGGCCACCAATGGTGGCCGATCGGCCATCGATGGTAGATTCGGGGTATTTTTGACCTTTTGCCTCGGGTCTTTACATGCACACATCCACATTTCATTTCCTCACTTCTCCAAGGCCGAAATTCCTCCATTTCTCTCTCTAGATCCAAGCTTTATACGCATTTTCCAGTGCCCCACGCACACTTTCGTCGCTAAACCTCTTAGCTCTCAACATTTTGAACCGATCAAAATTTGGTTTCGACACTTCTTTCCTCATTTTCGCCCTTCTCGGCTTGTTCCCCCCGAGTTCCTCTCGAGTTTGGTGGCCTTTTTCTGGCTTTACTTTTTCTTCCATTTTCTTTCTCCTAGGTTTGACTTTTTTCGAGTTTACCCTATTTTCTCCATTTTCCTTCACTTTTCACCCCTTTTCCAAATGGCAGACGATATTCTACGTGACGAAGCCCCTCCAAAGGTTCCACCTTCATTAGCACCTCCTGCCGAGGTCGAGGAGCCGATGATGGCTGAGGTCGGCAAGGCGACGGAGGATATTGAGGCAAAGCTTGAGGCAGAGTTCGCCCTGGAGCCTAAGCCGGAGTTGCTACCATTGGGGATATGACCTTTTGATCCAGCGAGGTATCATTCCCAAACACATATCTTGCCATCAGACGCTTCACTGAGTTTATTCACGGTGTGCCAGATGACCTTCTGCTGAGGGAGTCGGCTTTTCACCTTTCATGCCTTGCTGTTGAAGTATGAACTCTGTTTACTCACATTTCTACCTTTTGCATTTCTTACACTGCATTTTTTGACTGTATTTTCATCATTGCCTTATCTGATTCACCTGTTCTCTGCCACAGGGAGACTCTATATATATAGAGGCTACGGGGCTACGATAGCTAGGAATTGGCACGACGAGCTCCTTATAGGAGTCCACGACATTGTTGATGAGGCCGGCTTTGGCCTATTTTGCTCTGGATTGACACGGATTATAGCGAGCCGCCCACTTCTCGGAGCACTAATGGAGAGATGGTGGGACACCACCAACTCCCTCCACCTTTCCACTGTTGGGGAGATGACGATGACTTCCTACAACTTTGCCATGATCACATGCTTAGGCGTAGGG
The DNA here is from genome assembly GCA_030407325.1 of Camellia japonica. Taxonomy (NCBI): domain Eukaryota; kingdom Viridiplantae; phylum Streptophyta; class Magnoliopsida; order Ericales; family Theaceae; genus Camellia; species Camellia japonica. The sequence goes on from JAPPVO010000032.1 coordinate 116,661,364, forward strand.
GGTGATCCGATTCCTTTCAACCCGGATATGGGGGAGTGAGAGGCTACCTGGATCGAGCTACTGGGAATACGCCCACCTCTATTCTGACCAGCCATGGTGAGATATAGCCGGTTTGTTGAGCATTTCTGAGGGAGCCAACCAGAGACAGTAGAGAAGATAGGGTAGTATGCTCGGGGATTTCTGATGTTCCTCCTTGTACCACCCTGTTCGCGAACAGGGTGAACACCGTAGGGTTGTACCTGCTGAGTACCCTGGTGACCCTTTCCCAGGTCCATTTCTACGACTAGGGCGGAGTAAGCCTCACTACTTTGTATGGCTACATGAGCTCTACCTCCCGTCTACGGGGAGACTTGATCGGAGGCTACTGGCGAGCCTGGGAGGTATGGATCTCAGTCCCCTCCTTACACTTTACTTTTTCTGCTCTGCATCTCATACTTTACATCTGTTTCAACACATGTGCTTTCTGCTTTGCACTTTCTGCATTTGTTCATCATGTATGCTTTCTGCTTTGCATTTTTTGTATCTGTTCATGCTGTATGCTTTCTGCTTTGCATTTTCTATATTTGTTCAAATACATTGTTGATCAAATATCACTGCACTTTTCTTGCAGCTATGGATGTATGCTTATTTTCTGACTCTCGCTCCAAAGCCTGTGGAAGAGCTTTCCTCAGCGGTCCCCTATTTACGGAGGTATGACAGCCGGCTCCAACGTTGGACCCGTGAGACTTTCAGCTTCTTTCGTCACTATTTTGACACTGTGGCTGCTCATGAGGTAACCCAAAACACAGTCATTTTGTTTCACAACTATTCTGATTGATGTTTAGCAATTGACAGCAACTAATAATCTATACAACCTCTATTTGCAGATTATGTGGTAGCCATAGGCTATAATGCCAGCGGGGATTCGGGACCAGTTCGCTGGAGCTTAGGGCACTTTTCCACTTCCGCACTCTATTGGAGGGCCCAGTCTGCCGAGCTTGATTTCTGAGCGAGCGGTTCGTGCACCAGATTGTGGGCCTGCCTGACCCAATCATTTCGATGGAGCCACCTGAGTATATGAGGACAGCGGACAGCTTATCCATTGAGGAGGTCACCAAGCTTATGGTGGGCTTGGATGCTGACTACTTCCTAGCCGAAGGTGACTATGCAGCCTTCATTCAGATACATCTGATGCCGCCTTTGACAGGTGCTCGTGGAGGTGGGGAGGCAAGAGCTCCTGTTGTGCGAGAGGCACCTAGAGTGACCCAGGCAACCAGGGCCTATGGTAGAGGGATTTCCCATGCAGAGTAGAGGACCGGCTGGCCAGAGCTTCCTACTTCATTGACATGCTGGCGGCATAACGGGGATGTTTACGAGGTCCCGATTGAGCTTGAAGTGGCTAGGCATGAGCTTGTCGGGGTTCGAGGCTCGACTTAGGTATGGACCATTCTTTATGTTTGTGCCTACATTATATTTCAGATGTGTTCATTGCAGATACTGATCACCCAAATACATGTGCAGGCCTCCACAGAGTACACGTGGAGGGCTCTTGAGCTGATAGCCTCCCTGGTGGGCATGGTACAAAGGAGAGGCACTGCTCAATCTCTACGGTATTCGGGTAATTTCTTCAGTTTGCAATTTATGCTATCATCTTTTCGTTGATACACTGCATTTCAAACTGTAATCTTTCCCAAACTGCACTGATCTGATACACTATATATGATACACCGCATTCACACACTGTACTTACACACATTGTATCTGGCTTCTGCATACACATACACTGTATACCATACTTGTATCTAATACATACTGTGGGGAAGTGGTTTGGAAATACTCTTCGAATCCTGGAAGACGCCAATGATCCTCAGCTAGTCACCTGCAAAGATACAAATACTCCGGTCGGGGGTGCCGGAATTAGCACTCCGACGGACAAGTCAGTTCTTCTACTCAAGAAAGCTTGTTCACTAAGTTTTTAGAAGTGATTCTTACATACCTTTTCTAGTCCATTGCCACTATATTTATACTCGTTTCTTCTGATCCTCGGGGCCAGGGCCTACTTTTTCAATCATTATTTTTTCCAATATTCGGCTCTAGGGATCCTTCCCCATTCGGCCTATTTATCCTATTCGGCCCCTTGTCCTTGCGGGATATCTGCCGGCTAGCGTCTAGCTTCTAAAATATACCTCCTTTATCCTTGCCAATTATTCGGCTACCACAATTGCCCTCCGAACTCCCTGTTGACGGCAGTCAATCGGCGTGTTTGGTTCAGAATTTGAGAGTTTAGCGTCAGGCGGCTTCGCGTGCCCCAATATATGTCAGGAGGCACGCGCCTTTTTGCTCATCATTACGCTTTCCCGCTCTATTCATGTGTATCTCAGCATTTATTGCGATTTGAAACTTTGGTCCTTTCGGATTCATATTTCGTCGATTTTCTGAGACTTTTGGATCGCCAGTGCATATCCCTCCGTGACTCGCGTCTTCTGCAACTTCTTCCCGTCTTCCCTTGTCTCATCTGTTCTTCGTAAGTTTTCTTATCCCTTCTTTGTAATCCTATTTTCTGTTTGCTATTTTAGCTTCGGCGAATATTTAGTTCTCTGCTAAGATGGCCAAACATTTGAAAGACCTCCTTTCTGAGGATCGCATCTCCGGTTTCCGGCAACATTTTTCTATTCCTGACGACGTCCATTTATCCCTTGTAACGGACAATGCTCTCGACATGGAGAGGGAAGATCAAAACACGATCGTATTCCCTCTTTTATCCATTGCGGAGGGCGGGGTTCGTTTCCCCCTACACCCACTCCTTAGGGCCGTTCTCCGCTATTGGGGTTTGATTCCTTCTCAACCCAATGTAAATTTCTTTCGAATCATCATGGGGGTTTTAGAGTTGAATCGACGCCTTAGGATTAACCTTGGGATTCCGGCCATTCGGCATTGTTACGCCTTAGCCAAATCCTCCGGTCGGCTGGGGCGATATTTTCTCAGGGCCAAAGATACTGACCATCACTTGGTGACTATGCTTGCCAGTTCTGGTAAACGGGTTGACGACGTGATGGTCAACGTCCGAGGTAATTGGGAGTTCGCTGAAGGGGAGGATCGCCTGGACCCTGTTCCCAGACATAAGGGCGACCCAGGTTGCCACGCAATGTCTTGTTTGTTGGTCTATCTCTTATTCGGCTCTTTTCTCTAAATCGCTTTTCATCTTCTGCAGGTAATAGGTTGAAGAAAATTCTGACTTCGGTTGACGACGCGGTTCTTGGGGAAATCAAGACTGCACTCACATATTTCGGCCGTCCAAACGTACAACAGCAAGGGAGAGCCGCCCATATTCTCCTTCGGTACGAACCCACTTACACTACTTTCTCGGCTGCAGATAACATTCCGATTCCAGTCGGCAATCAACAGCTCTCGGCCCTTATCTTCCCCAGCTTCAAAAACCTTAGGCAGATCGGTCTCGTAGCTTCTGATTCGGGGGAAGACGCCGAGCCGACCGTTGAGGTGGTTGCCGATCCGGCTGGGGGGTCTACTGAGAGAGTAGTAGAGGCGACGAGGCCGTACGCTCGGCATTTGAAGCCACCGAGCCATCCGCCTCAGGACGAACAGATTTCTCTTCCGGGGATATTTTTGCGAATTTGGGGGATCTACCCGGCGATTTCTTTGAGGGTATGGCGAAGGAAAGCCTAACGCAGATGGCACGTAAAAGAAATGCGGAGCGGATGGCCGCCCGAAAGAAGGCTGAATGCGCCGCATCAGATCCCAGCTTGATCAAGCCGTTCGTACCCGTTTCGGAGGGGACAGTGGTTGTTGCGTCCGATACGGAAAAAGAGGGTGGAGAACAGGCCGATGGGGAACGGCCGATTCCGGAGCAAGGCCAAAAGCGCGGTGCCGAGGGGGAAGCGAGTTCAGAAGCTGGCCCTGGTAGCAAACGGCCTCGGCTTGAAGAACCGGACGTGGTCGCTCCGTTCGTTATTCAGCCAAAGATCAGGGATATGCCGATTTTATCCGACGCTTCGGCCATCGAGGATCCGGCCGTGGCTCTGAGCTTGGCGGCTTCGATTTCTCTGCCGGCTGACAACAAAGCCTTCGGTGCCGTGCCTGATATTATGGCCGTTGCCCTAACTGCTCAATCGGCACTCCTGGTAGGTCACCTTCATTTCGCTCTTGTTTGTTAAAGGCGTCTAATCATACCGAATTGTTTTGCAGACGGTCGGAAGGATCACCGACTTGGGTCGCCGCCTGCGTGATGCTCTCGGGAGAATTGACCATTTGCAAACAGAGGTGCAGGGTCAGAAAAGTAGGGCCGAGTTCGAAATTATGAGAGCTGAAATGGAGAGCGCGAGAGCCGAAGCGGAGAAAGAGAGGGTTCGCGTCGCCGAACAGCTTCGTGTTGATGCTGAGGGTAGAGCAAATGCGAGCGAGGAATCGCTCAAACTTTCCAAGGAAGCACTTGCTGAAGCGGAAGCTCAGTTAGAGGAGCTTAAGGCGGCCCGCGAGAAAGCTGAATCGGAGGCCTTTGAAGCAGGGAGGGGCGCCGCTCTGACAGAATATGTTGAAGAAGTGTCCAAGTTTGAGAATCGCGGGTTCAAACATGGGTGGCTCAAAGCCCTTGCCGCCGCTGAGGTTACATTGGACTTGCCGATTCCTTATGAGCAGGTGGATGTTGAGCCACTTGAATCCGATACCGACGAATGATCTGGGGGCCGTTTACTGAGCAGGCGTCTTTTTGTTTTTGTTTTTCTTCTTTTGGATAGTGCTTTGTTGGTTCAGGGTAGTTTTCATGTATAAATTGGTTAACATCTGCGCGCAATTTATTGATGAAAATTTCCTTGTAATTTTTGCTCTACCACCACACACTTTGTATAAAAGAGTTCTGTGGTTTAATTTTAATGAAAGAGTTCTGTGTTTGTCAATGCATTTGGTAAAATGGGATTGCATGTACTGTGGGGAAACCCTGATTTGTGAATCTGCCCTTGCCCCAGGGGGTTCATAAAAAGAATTCTAGCTCTGAGTCAACTTGTGAGCCGGCTGGGGTATTTGGTCCGAGTGATTTTATTTAGAACTCTTCTAAACAAGCCGTACATAGAATATCGTTTGTCCAAACTTTACTTGAATCTGAAGTCGCTAACCACTGAAGGTAGAGAGGGAAAGATTGGTCAATATCTGGGTTCCTGCAGATTCAATACATATCCCATCAAAATCACCATTTGCAATTTCACTGCCTACTGATCTTCGGCCCTTAGATTGATGAATCTGCCCTTGCCCCAGGGGGTTCATGATAAGAACTCTGGCTCTGAGGAATCAATTCGTGAGCCGGCTGGGGTAGTTTGGCCGAACAGATTGATGAATCTGCCCTTGCCCCAGGGGGTTCATGATAAGAACTCTGGTTCTGAGGAATCAATTCGTGAGCCGGCTGGGGTACTTGAGCCGAATAGATTGTCCTGCCGTCAACTTAGTCGGCGTCAGGCGATTGGGTTTCGCGATTAATGAACTTGCCTCGATCGTGCTGCCTCTGCGAGTGTTAAATGATCAAAGGTATAGCTTTTAAGAGTCTGGTAGGTATCTGATTCAGACTCCTGAGAGAAAATCTATTGTACGAATGTCGAACAAACTCTTCTTTAACAGCAAAGGGGAAGCCAAGACATTGGCTGAGCTTGGCGGTGATATGAATCAAAGTGAACACCGTGGTGCGCCCTTGCGTGCTGGGAGTAAGAGTTCTATGGGTCGACAGAGGCGTCAATCTCCTCGACGTCGTAGTAGGTCGCCCAGACGGGATAGGCAGTCCCAGGGGAGATCGCCACACGCCCAAGTCGAAAGGAGATCAGACGCGAATCCGCGCCCATTAAGTTTTGCAGTATTTGTGAGGAATAAACCCATGACGGAAGCGGACTCGATCGTTCGAGATCCAGACGTGGCGGTCGAGTTTGCTCGACAAATATTTCCTCCGGAAGTGCAGCAGTCAATGGTCGGTCGTCAGGACTACGAAGTATTTCGCGAGGGCATTCATGGGGCGGTGAAAGGGCTCTATACGGCTTACGAAGTCGGCATGCGATTGCGCGCCGCCCGTCGAGAAATGGAGAAAAAGGAAGAGCGTATCCGCAGTTTGGAGGCTCGCGTGGAGGCGGCTGAACGTGAGTTAAGAGAGATCAAGCGGCTCAAGTGCAACCAGCAGGGCAGGTGAATCCAATCGTGGAAGAGAGGGTTACCAGTCGGCTTATAAGCGCTGCCATTGCCGATCGCGAAACGGCGAGCATGTTCGCATTGGAGTCCGCCAAGGGGAGGTCTTATGAAAAAGGTTTTCACGAAGGGCGCTTGGTTGGAATCCAAAAGACAAAGGAGAAGCTTGCCGAAGAGGTTTGCCGATGTGAGAATCGTGGGTTCAGGCATGGTTGGATCAAGGCATCTCAAGTCGCCGAATCTCTTCGCTTGTCAGGCATCGATTCGGCGTCACCTCTCTACCACAGTAAGGATTTTCCGTTTTCTGCTTTTGAGGTTGAGAAGAGTGAGGATGAGGGCGACGCCGTTTGACTTTAATTATTGTAAGGTTCGAACGCCGTTTGCAAGTATGTAATTTCTTGGTTTTTTGAATAAAAGACGCTTTATTGAAAATATCAAATTGTCTCCCGCATTCGGCGTGTGCGTGTTTAATTTGATTGCATGAATGTTTGGATAGACGTAATGGCCGTTTACTTTTGGATAAAGCCATTGCGGCGTGTTGTTTGAAATTTGAAGAAGCCGTGAGCCAGAGATCGGAGGGGCAACGGCATTTTGACTTAGCTCGAATGCCAGATGTCTCGCCGATCAAGCTAGGTAATTTTTGCCCTTGCGCAGCCTATGCGCGCGCATTTTGGCCAACCGTTGGGTTAACTAGGTCATGGAGAATGTTGACCGACGCCTGTCTCGTGGGGTTTAGTATTGATAAAATCACTTCGGGATTTGGGCCTCGAGATCGCGGCCATTACTGAGAATAAAAGCGGCAGGCGCCTCATGCAATCAAACAGCATCTATTGCGTGGGATGGTCAAGCGTTCTCACCATCAGATGGTGATGATAGTTGCAGGAGCTCAAATTCCGGCCGAACTTGGCGCTCAGACGGTTTGCGGCGGGGGATTCTCCGATGTGGGAGGTGGACCGCTGAAAGGAGAAACTGGAAACACGTCAGCCTCCAAGTCGTTGAAGCAGATCGCCCCGAAAGGAGACACAACGACCGCTGCCCCTAACCTCCCTTGTCTTGGATCTTGGCCTTGACATTGTCGATGGTGTCAGAGGCCCGGCGACATGCCGATTCGGGCGCGGTTAGATCGATGCGTGATTTGTCTTAGAAGTTAGAGATAGATATTGTAATGTTCGAACGCGGATTGCGTCTATGTAACAACTTTTAAATCAAATAAAAAGTGTTATTTCATATAATTGAGTCTCACTCTGAAAATCTTTTGTTTAGCTATGCCAGATGAATGTTCCTGATTCCAACTTTTAATGGTTAAGCAAGTCATTTCGTATGGTTTAATAGTTTGCTATCGGAAAGTTTGCTACCGGAACGTTTGTGTAGCTTAAATATTTTTGCTTAAATATTTTTCCTGTATTCAGGATCGGCCCTTGCCTTAGGCGGGATGCGAATTAAACCGGAATGGGTCGTACTCGTGGGCCGGCTAAGGCACGCCTTGTCCGGCGAACCATACTAGTGATTCGGCTTAATTAGTTGATTAAAACGGGCTCCGAATCCGGAGACTTACTTGGCCAATCGTGGCATCCACGAAGGGCGCTCCGAATCCGGAGACTTATTCGGCCCTAAGGTGTCATGCACCAAAGGGGGCTCCGAATCCGGAGACTTATTCGGCCCTAAGGTGTCATGCACCAAAGGGGGCTCCGAATCCGGAGACTTATTCGGCCCTAAGGTGTCATGCACCAAAGGGCTCCGAATCCGGAGACTTATTCGGCCCTAAGGTGTCATGCACCAAAGGGGGCTCCGAATCCGGAGACTTAATTGGCCAATCGTGACATCCACGAAGGGCGCTCCGAATCCGGAGACTTATTCGGCCCTAAGGTGTCATGCACCAAAGGGGGCTCCGAATCCGGAGACTTATTCGGCCCTAAGGTGTCATGCACCAAAGGGGGCTCCGAATCCGGAGACTTATTCGGCCCTAAGGTGTCATGCACCAAAGGGGGCTCCGAATCCGGAGACTTATTCGGCCCTAAGGTGTCATGCACCAAAGGGGGCTCCGAATCCGGAGACTTATTCGGCCCTAAGGTGTCATGCACCAAAGGGGGCTCCGAATCCGGAGACTTAATTGGCCAATCGTGACATCCACGAAGGGCGCTCCGAATCCGGAGACTTATTCGGCCCTAAGGTGTCATGCACCAAAGGGGGCTCCGAATCCGGAGACTTAATTGGCCAATCGTGACATCCACGAAGGGCGCTCCGAATCCGGAGACTTATTCGGCCCTAAGGTGTCATGCACCAAAGGGGGCTCCGAATCCGGAGACTTAATTGGCCAATCGTGACATCCACGAAGGGCGCTCCGAATCCGGAGACTTATTCGGCCCTAAGGTGTCATGCACCAAAGGGGGCTCCGAATCCGGAGACTTATTCGGCCCTAAGGTGTCATGCACCAAAGGGGGCTCCGAATCCGGAGACTTAATTGGCCAATCGTGACATCCACGAAGGGCGCTCCGAATCCGGAGACTTATTCGGCCCTAAGGTGTCATGCACCAAAGGGGGCTCCGAATCCGGAGACTTAATTGGCCAATCGTGACATCCACGAAGGGCGCTCCGAATCCGGAGACTTATTCGGCCCTAAGGTGTCATGCACCAAAGGGGGCTCCGAATCCAGAGACTTATTCGGCCCTAAGGTGTCATGCACCAAAGGGGCTCCGAATCCGGAGACTTAATTGCCCTAAGGTGTCATGCACCAAAGGGGGCTCCGAATCCGGAGACTTAATTGGCCAATCGTGACATCCACGAAGGGCGCTCCGAATCCGGAGACTTATTCGGCCCTAAGGTGTCATGCACCAAAGGGGGCTCCGAATCCGGAGACTTATTCGGCCCTAAGGTGTCATGCACCAAAGGGGGCTCCGAATCCGGAGACTTAATTGGCCAATCGTGACATCCACGAAGGGGCTCCGAATCCGGAGACTTATTCGGCCCTAAGGTGTCATGCACCAAAGGGGGCTCCGAATCCGGAGACTTAATTGGCCAATCGTGACATCCACGAAGGGCGCTCCGAATCCGGAGACTTATTCGGCCCTAAGGTGTCATGCACCAAAGGGGCTCCGAATCCGGAGACTTAATTGGCCAATCGTGACATCCACGAAGGGCGCTCCGAATCCGGAGACTTATTCGGCCCTAAGGTGTCATGCACCAAAGGGGGCTCCGAATCCGGAGACTTAATTGGCCAATCGTGACATCCACGAAGGGCGCTCCGAATCCGGAGACTTATTCGGCCCTAAGGTGTCATGCACCAAAGGGGGCTCCGAATCCGGAGGATTATTCGGCCCTAAGGTGACATGCATCAAAGGGGGCTCCGAATCCGGAGACTTATTGGCCAATCGTGACATCCACGAAGGGCGCTCCGAATCCGGAGACTTATTCGGCCCTAAGGTGTCATGCACCAAAGGGGGCTCCGAATCCGGAGACTTAACTTGGCCAATCGTGACATCCACGAAGGGCGCTCCGAATCCGGAGACTTATTCGGCCCTAAGGTGTCATGCACCAAAGGGGGCTCCGAATCCGGAGACTTATTCGGCCCTAAGGTGTCATGCACCAAAGGGGGCTCCGAATCCGGAGACTTTACTTGGCCAATCGTGACATCCACGAAGGGCGCTCCGAATCCGGAGACTTATTCGGCCCTAAGGTGTCATGCACCAAAGGGGGCTCCGAATCCGGAGACTTAACTTGGCCAATCGTGACATCCACGAAGGGCGCTCCGAATCCGGAGACTTATTCGGCCCTAAGGTGTCATGCACCAAAGGGGGCTCCGAATCCGGAGACTTAACTTGGCCAATCGTGACATCCACGAAGGGGCTCCGAATCCGGAGACTTATTCGGCCCTAAGGTGTCATGCACCAAAGGGGGCTCCGAATCCGGAGACTTAATTGGCCAATCGTGACATCCACGAAGGGCGCTCCGAATCCGGAGACTTATTCGGCCCTAAGGTGTCATGCACCAAAGGGGGCTCCGAATCCGGAGACTTAATTGGCCAATCGTGACATCCACGAAGGGGGCTCCGAATCCGGAGACTTATTCGGCCCTAAGGTGTCATGCACCAAAGGGGGCTCCGAATCCGGAGACTTAATTGGCCAATCGTGACATCCACGAAGGGCGCTCCGAATCCGGAGACTTATTCGGCCCTAAGGTGTCATGCACCAAAGGGGGCTCCGAATCCGGAGACTTATTCGGCCCTAAGGTGTCATGCACCAAAGGGGCTCCGAATCCGGAGACTTTACTTGGCCAATCGTGACATCCACGAAGGGCGCTCCGAATCCGGAGACTTATTCGGCCCTAAGGTGTCATGCACCAAAGGGGGCTCCGAATCCGGAGACTTAATTGGCCAATCGTGACATCCACGAAGGGCGCTCCGAATCCGGAGACTTATTCGGCCCTAAGGTGTCATGCACCAAAGGGGGCTCCGAATCCGGAGACTTATTCGGCCCTAAGGTGTCATGCACCAAAGGGGGCTCCGAATCCGGAGACTTATTCGGCCCTAAGGTGTCATGCACCAAAGGGGGCTCCGAATCCGGAGACTTATTCGGCCTAAGGTGTCATGCACCAAAGGGGCTCCGAATCCGGAGACTTATTCGGCCCTAAGGTGTCATGCACCAAAGGGGGCTCCGAATCCGGAGACTTAACTTGGCCAATGTGACATCCACGAAGGGCGCTCCGAATCCGGAGACTTATTCGGCCCTAAGGTGTCATGCACCAAAGGGGGCTCCGAATCCGGAGACTTAGTTGGGCCTAAAAGGCTTGAAGGAGAGTGACAAAGAAAGTCGATTTTCATTAAAACGTGGTACCAGTACAAGCATCAGATCCCACAAGTCAGGTCCGTAAATGGATCTTCATAAGGTCTACGTTGGCGCGGATTGCGGTAAGCCACGGATCTCCTCAATGCCACGGTCTGTTGGGAAGCGCATAAGCTGATGGTAGGTGCTTGGGACAGCCTTCATGATATGCAACCAGGGGCGTCCCATGATGGCATTATACGGCGACGGAAGCTTAACAACCAAGAATTCCACGTCAACCGTTTTTGAGCCCGCTCGAACAGGGAGCACGACCTTCCCCAACGGGTACTCTGGATTCGTGTTGAAGCCGAACAGTGGCTGAGACGACGGTGATAGGTCCGACTCGTTGAGGCCGAGTTCAACAAAAGTTCTGTAGTACAAGATTTCCGAAGTGCTTCCTGGATCTATGAGAATGCGTTCAACGCTGAACTGACGTACGCGTAATTTGACGACCAAAGGATCGACGTGGCTGGCCACCGTTCCGACGAGGTCGGAGTCATCGAACTTAATTGTCGGAGTTTCTCTGGGCCTGCCGGTTGACATGTTATGTTTTGGGGAATTGGGTGTGATTGGATTGTATGCACGGTCGGGGATGCCGGCAGACCGTAGATTATGTGGATCACACCAAGCGGAGGTGAATCCTGTCTCAAGGCTAATGCTTTGGTTGGCTTCCCCTTGCTCACGTATTGCTGCAGTCGACCATCTTGCACTAGTTCCTCCAGATGATCCTTTAGCGCATAACAACTCTCGGTTTCGTGGCCGTGATCTTTGTGGTATTCGCATCGTCTGTCCCTCCTCCGTGTGTCGGGAGGCCCCACCATCTTCGACGGCCACTTGAAAAATGGAAGGTGCTGGACTTTGGTCATTATTGCCGCGATCGGCTCTGTCAACTCCGTGTACTTCTTGTCGATTCGCCTTGAGCGTCTGCTGTCGACTTGTAGTTGTTCGTTCGTTCGGTGGGAGCACTGATCGCTCGATCGGCGGGAGTCCCGCCTTTTGTCTCGCTTGGTTCGTTGCCGGGGCTCAGGGCTCGGTGGCGGCACGGAGCTTATTGGTCGAGCGATTTCGGGGAGGGCCGTTTTGCTGGAGATTTGTCCGGCTTTTATTCTCAGGGCATCATCTTCGACTTTACAATATTCTTCAACTTTCTTCATCAGCGCCCAGACTGTTTTGGGGGGCCTTCTGGTCAGGGAACTGCGCAGAGCACTGTCAGGATGTAAACCCATTTTGAAGGCGGTGATGGCCATGGAGTCGTTGCAAGCGTCGTCAACAAGATTGAAGCACTCCCAATATCGCGCCGAATACGCTCTGAGCGTCTCTCCCGACTGGATCTGCATAGCCCAGAGGGAGTCGGCCTGTTTCGGTTGTACCTCGTTGGTGATAAACCTGGCCCTGAAGGATTTCTGCAGTTGTCGGAAGCTTTTAACCGAAGCTGGCTCCAACTTGTAATACCACCTGACGGCTAGTGGACCTAGGCTGCTAGGGAATATTCGGCACATGAGGGCTTCATTGTCTGCGTGTAGCGTCATGGCCTGTTTGTAATGACGGATATGATCAGTGGGGTCTGATTTTCCGTCGTAAAGAGTGAACGACGGAGCTTTGAATTTCTTGGGCAGGGATGCCCTTGCGATCCGTCGAACGAAAGGATCGTGCTGGTCTTCCTCGTTTGAGCTGATTCTCCTGCGCTTGTTCCTTGTTCGCAGATCCTTTTCGGAGGAGCTGGAGGTTTCGGATCGTCCCCTTGCGTCGAGCTCCGTGGATGATGAGTTGGAGTTGCTATTGGTATCCTTTGGTCGGGCCCGAGGTCTTTGCCCGTCTGCCCTCGGAGGTCGCTCTGGTTCCTCGCGCATGGCCTCTCTAGATTTTGCTACCTCCAGGGCCAAATCCTGACGGAGTCGTTCGTTCTCAGCGATCATGTTCTCGAGCCTTTGTTCGTTCTGCTTTGCTTGTTCTATAATAGCCTGCATTGTTTCTTGCGCTGAAGTTGTTGGCGAATCGAAGTTCAAGGCGCGTCGTGCCGCGATGGTTTCTTTTCCGAGCATATTGGCTGGGGTGAGGTCGTCTACCTGTGTGGTCTCGTCAGTGGCTATCGGAGGATCTTCGGTCACGCCTTCCATGGATGTATTCGAGTATTCCCACAGACGGCGCCAATTGTGGCGAAGTGGTTTGGAAATACTCTTCGAATCCTGGAAGACGCCAATGATCCTCAGCTAGTCACCTGCAAAGATACAAATACTCCGGTCGGGGGTGCCGGAATTAGCACTCCGACGGACAAGTCAGTTCTTCTACTCAAGAAAGCTTGTTCACTAAGTTTTTAGAAGTGATTCTTACATACCTTTTCTAGTCCATTGCCACTATATTTATACTCGTTTCTTCTGATCCTCGGGGCCAGGGCCTACTTTTTCAATCATTATTTTTTCCAATATTCGGCTCTAGGGATCCTTCCCCATTCGGCCTATTTATCCTATTCGGCCCCTTGTCCTTGCGGGATATCTGCCGGCTAGCGTCTAGCTTCTAAAATATACCTCCTTCATCCTTGCCAATTATTCGGCTACCACACATACTGAGACTGATATGATGACAACTATCTTTTCAGATCTCGCCCATATCGGGTGCACCGGTAGCAGCTGCAGCACCAGCACCAGCACCAGCAGTACTTCTCTAGCAGCAGAGAGGGGAGAGGTAGAGACAAGGGTGCCCAAGGCCAGAGGAGCACTCCAGAGCCCATTTTGAGCGATGATGACACCGAGACGAGTGACTCTGAGGAGGCAATGAGTCCAGATTCTAAGTCGTCTGAAAGTGGGGATGGCGATGCCGGCTCTGGTTCCGAGAGCGGAGGTTCTGATGCTAAGACAGGTTCAGAGGTAGAGAGCGGAGATATTACTGGCTCTGGTTCAAAGGCTAATTCTGGCAGCAGTGCTTGTAACAGCGGAGCAGATGGAGACAGTGCCCCTGAGTCCTCTCCTCTGAGGAAAAGGACAAAAAGGGACTCTCGAGCCTGAGGCGACTGGCGCCGATTTTTTGTATTTTGCTTAATTTCTTTTTGTTAGTAGCATTAGCACATTGTATAGCTTCGGACATGTTTTATTTTGCTCTAAAACTTGTACTCCACTTTTGTAAAAAACCATGGTCGAAATAAAAACCAACAGTTTTTATGAAAAGGTGTTGTTATTTTGCATCAGAAGCACCATATTCGTATGAAATGGACATGGAATTGAATTGAATTGGCCAAGAGCACTCTTGATTGAAACAAAATCTTAATCGGGTAATGAACCGACCAACAACCGAAATACAAAATGCAATATACAACTTGATAAACAAAACAACATAAATCGAATACAAATGAACAAACCTTGCCAAAACCAAAAGGACTCAAAACAAGACCTTAAAACACACAAAGAGCATAACAAAACACACGTTTACAGCACAAGTCAACACACAGTGGACGACAAGCCTAAAAAGGGGACTGTCGGCTAGAAGTGGAGGTTATCGGCCACCAAAGTGGCTTGTCGGCCATCACCAATGGCCGGTCGGCCAGTAATGTAAGGAACCTCTAGATTGTTGACAACTGACTTCCACTTAGTGCTTTATCTTCTACAAAAGCTTCACCTTCATCATTTCTTCTCTAGAACTCATTCTAGCTGCTATTTTTGCCACAAATGAAGGCATTTCTTGCCCAAAACCTCAGGGATTGGATTGCAACTTTGGACGGCTTGAAAAAGGTGAATTTTTTGGGTCTTGGCATAAATGCACTTTTTCCATTAAGTCGGACTCCACTTTGTTTTCTGTTCCTTCATGTTGCGGCTAGATGTTGAAACCCGATTACACATGTCTTTAGCTTCAGGGGACAAGAGATATGCCCAACAATCAAAGAATTTTAGGTGCTAATGGAATCCCGAGGTGATGAGAAAATTATACCTCAGCCCTGTTTCTACCATATCCAAGCTTTGGGACGGATGTTGGGCTCACTCTCAATGAGGCTCGATCTTTGGTTCACAACGGAGAGCTGGATATTCCCGGCCTAATTCATCGATTCTCCGATGTTGGTGACCGCGGTGACCTTCTCTGGCGAGGCTTTCAGCAACATGCCCTCTACTTGAGTATGCTTGCACATTTCCTTCTTGCCCCTAGTTTTGGCGGGTCTAGCATTCGGCTAATTAAAGTGGCCCAAGGTTTGAAAGAAGGCAAGAGTTGCATTAGCTTGGTGCTAGCCGAGACTTTGATAGGTTTAGACGCCTTTCATTGGCAAGAGACCACCAAATTCGCAAGAAGTCCACTACTTCTGCAAGTATTGTTTCCTGTCCTTTCTTATATGTGTTTCTCACATCACTTGGCACTCATGCTCTATTTTTCTCTCAAAGTCCTTTTCTCACTTTTCTCTCAACATACATCTCTCTATTCTTTAATCTCTCTTTTCTTTCATCCCTTCCCAGGTGTGGCTAATGGACAAGCTGAAGGTAGTGGACTCTTGCCCTGCATACTCAACTCGAGCGTCCTTATTCCACCAACAGCTAGTGGATTTCCCCAACGAGGGGTGGTGGTGCCACTGGATGTGCAACAGGTTTGTTGTTGACATTGTTTGGCGTTGCCCCTGGCTTAATCTGACCGAAATGAGCTACAGCATGACTCGGTAACCTGGCATTCAGCTGATCGGCCTTACACATTGTGTATTCTACTTTCCGTTACGGTTCAGATGTTAGTTTGGACCTGATCAGATCCACCCAGAGGAGGAGGGAGAGTGCCAGGTTTCATTTCCCATCCGAGGTTCACATTTGGCTAGGTACCTCACTGCTTGGAGGACGAGAGAGCTTCTGGCCCCTGCCCCTAGTTTCAGTTGTGCCCTTTCTGGCGAATGCATGGCTTGGCTTGAGGATGAGGCACAAACCGGGCCCACTTTGGCATTAGAAGCTTCCACAAGCACGAGCGGGGGACGCAAGAGCACCTAACTCATCTATGCCCCTAGTTTATTACTTTGATCTTACTTTTCAAGTTTTTTTTTTTTTTAATGTAATAAAAGCAACTTTGATTTGTATCGAAAGTTGGAGAACTTTGTATGTTTGAAATCAATGAAATTAAAGTTGTGAGCACTGAAATTTTTCCTTTCAATCCAAAAATGGTCTAAGTTGTAAAAGGTAAAATTTGAGCAAAATTAACTTTCATTAAAACTTTCCAAAACCATTTTCGAAAAGGAATCACTACTTGACACGTATAAAATCAATCCTCGAGATGTACAACCCTGAATTCAAAGATCACGGATTGCCCCTTGATTGAATAACACTACTCAGTACTTTAACCAGATCTTCTTTCAGAGTAGAGATCACAACCGAACCCTTAGGTACAGAAAAGACAAAGATGACCTTATCAAACACATGGACATGATAGTTGAGTTGGAGATATTTATGGCCGAACTTCAAAAT
Source organism: Camellia japonica (assembly GCA_030407325.1). NCBI lineage: Eukaryota > Viridiplantae > Streptophyta > Magnoliopsida > Ericales > Theaceae > Camellia > Camellia japonica. Next base: position 116,677,751 of record JAPPVO010000032.1, read on the forward strand.
GAAGTTGGCTACGTATCCTGAAGATGGGAATCGGGCCTTATGTAGTTTAGTTCGGATCCACTCGAGTATTAACTCTCTCCTTTTGTACTCTAACTTTTGCCAAGGCCACCCTTTAGGGTTTTTAACCTTGCGAGCTCAGTTTTTCTTTATTTCTAATTTTTTGTGCTCTAACTTTTGCCTAGGTCGCCCTTTTGGGTTTTGGCCTGGTGAGCCTCTCAGGGATAGTATTTCTTCAACTTGTCCATGTTGATCAGCTGAGAAAATTCTAGGCCATCCAGATCCATGAGAATAACTGCTCTATCTGACCAAATAGTTTTAATGATGTAAGGACCAATCCAATTGGGTCTGAACTTGCCCCTAGGGTCATGGATAGGAGCTCGATTGTTTTTCAGTACCAAATCCCCTTCTTTGAGATTCCGGGACTTAACTTTCTTGTTAAAAGCCTTGGCAATCCTACATTGATAGCCCTGAACATGGTACAATGCTTTCAGCCTTCTCTCATTCTTCGAACCTGCTCTGTTGCCAGTCCATCTCTGCCATTTGACACTCAGCCATGACTCGCACCGATGGGACTTCTATTTCGATTGGCAGAACAGCTTCCATCCCATAGACAAGAGAATAAGGGGTTGCCCCTGTAGACGTCCGGATTGAAGTTCTATAGCCCCAGAGTGCAAATGGAAATTTGTCTGGCCAGTCCTTGTAGGTCTCAACCATCTTCTGCAGGATATGCTTGATGTTCTTGTTGGTGGACTCAACAGCTCCGTTGGTTTGCGGCTAATATGTAGATGACTTATGGAACGCTACATTGTATTTTTCCAACAAGTCTATCACTTCTTTCTTAAAGTGGGAGCCATTATTTGAGATGATCTCATTTGGGACTCCATATCGGCAAATTATGTTGTTTCAGATGAAT